>MU603956.1:97825-125938 GCA_025201845.1 Martensiomyces pterosporus
GTGAAAAAGCTGGAGGTTGTGCAGAGGGCGGGCGAGACCGTCTTTGTGCCCTCGGGGTGGTGGCATCAGGTGCTGAATAAGGGCGACACAATATCGATCAACCACAACTGGGCGAACGAGTTCAACCTGCACCATTTATACGCTCGCCTGAGGTCGGACCTTGACGCCGTCGAGTATGCACTGAGAGATGTAAAGGACATGGACGGGTTCGAGGAGCAGGCGCAGGTGGTGCTGAAGGCGGATAGTGGAACGGACTACAGGGCGTTCTTTGGGTTTGTCAAGCATGTGGCGCAGGTTTATGTCGATCAAGCGTGCAATGGCCGTGGGCATCAGGGGCTCCTGCAGTTTGACGAGTACTTCCGATCCAGACCCAGCGTTAAGCGTGCGTTGGTGCGGATCCAAAGCGTGCTTGGGCTGCTGAGCGAGGACCCAGCCACAAAGCACATCGAGGGGCTCTCTGGTGAGATCTGCGGGCTGAGGGACACTGTCGCCAGCGCCATCAGCGAGTGCTAGGCTACGCCTCTCTCTCTCTCTCTCCAGGCAATGTGCAGCACTAGTGGCAGGCTCGCTCACCGCAAACTGCACGCCCATCGCAACTCAAATCCACCGGACACAGCATGCTGCAAACCCTCTCACAACACGGCGCCAAGTTAGCAGCATTCGCATAGCAGCATCCAATGATGAGCCCCCAACAGACAAGACCCAGGGGGTGTGTGCGCTGCTTGGGCACACGCAGTCAGGGCTTACTGCCAAAAGTGCACTTTTTCCCACCTTTCTCAAGACCAGCCCAGACTGAGGGAGAAAAGCCTGCTCTCCCTTGTTGTTTGCTTGCTTCTCTAGAAAATTTCACTCCCTCCTCGCCTCGCCTCCCCTCCTATTCCAAGCAGCTGCGCGTGCACAATTTAGATTCGGCAGAAGTGGTGCACACGGCACAGCGTCCGCAATAAAAGAAAGAAAAAGGGTCTCCATCTTCGCCATGCCAGTGTCGATGGCGGACCATTCGTACCCGCCCCCGATGAAATCAGAGATGCCGCGGAGTCCCCTGCGGACGACCAGCGAGTACGCGCTAGAGGACACCGATGCTGTACTGGACTCGCTCTGCACTCATTCCAAAACCGGGCTGAGCGCACAGAACGCCCAGCAGCGGCAGGGCATTTACGGGCGCAACACCCTCGAACACAGCGAGGACGAGGGTCTCCTGATGAAGTTTGTCAAAAGCATAGTGACCAACTCCATGGTCATGCTGCTTTTTGGATCCGCCGGCGTGTCCGTCCTGGTCGGCAACTGGGACGATGCCTTCAGCATCACCCTAGCCATCCTAATCGTCTCCACTGTGGGGTTCGTGCAAGAGTATCGGTCGGAAAAGTCGCTGGAGGCGCTGACCTCCCTGGTGCCCAACTACTGCCATGTTGTAAGGGACGGCGAGTCCGTGCGTCTTTTGGCCGACTACCTTGTGCCTGGAGACATCATCAAGTTTTCTACCGGAGACCGGATCCCCGCCGACGTAAGGATTGTCAGTGCGCACCATTTGGAGATGGACGAGTCGGCATTGACTGGAGAGAGCGAGGCTCTGTCAAAGACTGCCGAGCGCGTTGTCTTGCAGGGCGCGCCGATGCTGGCCACAACGGAGCTGTCGTTCGCTGACCGTAGAAACATTGGGTTCATGGGCACGCTTGTCCGCAACGGCCACGGCGTTGGTGTTGTTGTGCGCACGGGCTCTCAGACGGAGTTTGGAAAGATCCACGCAATGATGCAGGACATCGAGGTTCCGCGCACACCCCTGCAGCGAGACATGGATAAACTGGGTCAGCAGCTGTCGATTGTGTCGTTTGCTGCTATTGGGTTTATTTTCATCATCGGTCTGATCCAGGGCAAGCACTGGCTGGAGATGTTCACCATTGGCGTCTCCCTCGCTGTTGCTGCTATCCCCGAGGGGCTCCCCATCGTGGTCACTGTGACTCTGGCCCTGGGCGTGTTTAAGATGGCCAAGCGCAAGGCCATCTGCCGCAAGCTGCCGTCGGTGGAGACGCTGGGCGCCGTCAATGTGATTTGCGCCGACAAGACGGGAACGCTGACGATGAACCGCATGGAGGTCGAGTACCTCTACTCGCCTGCGGATGGACTGATGCAGCTGAATACTGGCGATTTGTCGACCATTGCGCAGACGCGCTCGTACCTGCAGCTGTTGAAAATTGGAAACATTTGCAATAACGCGAATTCGGACGAGAAGGGTGCGTTCATTGGCCAGGCCACCGACATCGCCATCCTCAACTCTGTCCTTAGAGTCAGGCAGTTCGATGAGCGCGAGAGGATCGAGCGGCTGGCGGAAGTGCCGTTCAGCTCCGAGACAAAGTACATGCAGGTTACGATTAGCGGAGACTTTGAGTCGTCTATCCCGCAGCAGCCAGGTAACCTGCGCAATGTGATTTACATGAAGGGCGCCCTGGAGACGATCCTGGAGAAATGCACCACTTTCTTTGGCCCCACCGGAAAGCCCGAGCAGATGAACGAAAGAGCCCTTGAGGGCATCACCAACCACTCCAACCAGCTCTCGCAGCGCGGGCTCCGAGTAGTGGCTGCTGCATTCGGCATCAGCGCCGAGGATATGGTGTTTGGCGGGCTCTTTGTCATGCGCGATCCGCCGCGCGAAAATGTTGGCCACACCATAGAAAGGCTGATGAATGCTGGTGTGCGCACCGTCATGATCACTGGCGACTCGGAAAAGACCGCCGTGTCGGTTGCCCGCAACATCGGCATCCCTGTTGTGAGTGATCAGCGCGGGTGTATGGTGGGGGCACAGCTGGACAAGATCACCGACTACGAGCTCGCTGAGCACATCAAGGAGGTGTCGGTGTTTGCTCGCGCCACGCCCAAGCATAAGGTCAGGATTGTATCGGCAATGCAGCAGGCAGGCGATGTCGTCGGCATGACTGGAGACGGAGTGAATGACGCGCCGGCGCTGAAGCTGGCTGATATTGGAATTTCGATGGGCGAGAACGCTACGGATGTGTCCAAGGAGGCAGCGGACCTTATTCTGGTCAACGACGACCTCTCGACCATCCTGTCTGCTATTGAAGAAGGTAAGACGCCTTTGCGTGCCTGTTTGCTTGTGCATGGCCGGAGATGTGTTTTGCTGTTGCAACGTTTCGGTATTGGTGTTTTGTGTGCGAAATTGCACAGGGCCCGGCTTTTTTTTTTTCGTTTGAATTGCTTATTCATATGATGCATGGTTGCTTTGGCCCGGTGCTGCACAAGCACACCGGCATGGCTGTGCTTCTAAAATGGCTGTGTAGGAAAGAGCATATTCAACAACATCCGCAACTTTATCACATTCCAGTTGAGCACCAGCGTCGCTGCACTGACACTTGTCGCCCTGTCCACCGTGCTTGGGCTTCCTCAGCCGCTGAACGCCATGCAAGTCCTATGGATCAGTAAGTACAGCGCTAGCTTTGCAGCCTGCTTTGCTGGCAATCCTTTTCTCCGAGTCCGTTTGCCATTTGCCTATTTCCGCCGATGCTCAAGGGCCATGGGACCAGCCTTTCATTAGCGAAAGCAGTCACTCTTGTTGAGGCGCCTTGGGTCATGTCTCTATTTCCTCTTTCCTGAACATGTCGGCTTTTGCTGTGTTGCTGCATTAATTGAACCGCGCCGGCTCCTAATTTTTGCCTTCCTGAATGTTCCTGTCTCACCCTCATGGCCTTTTTAAATAGACATTTTGATGGACGGGCCACCCGCACAGTCGCTTGGTGTCGAGCCAGTTGATCCCGAGGTCATGAAACAGCCACCGCGTTCGAAGGCGGCCAACATCATCACACGCCGTCTGGTCACTCGCGTCCTTGTTGCTGCCGCCCTCATTGTCACTGGAACGATGATAATCTACGTCTCCGAAATGCAGGACGGCACTGTGACAGCCAGGGACACTAGCATGGTAAGTGGCAGCTAACAGCATGTAGTCAAACAGCGTTCCACCTCGCCGCATGCGAAGGGGGGGGGTGATCTTTGCTTGCTGCCCACATTCCTAGTGGAGAAAGGGCGAGTGAGAGAGCGCCTCTTGGCACATGCTGAAGCAGTGTCGCAAGATAGTAGGGAAGGGGGATCTTTCACAATACGTCATACGGTATGCAAACACAAAGCACGCTAATTTCCTTCTCCATGGCGATCTGATGTACTGTGTAGACGTTCACGACGTTCGTGTGCTTCGACATGTTCAATGCCCTGACGTGCCGCTCGGTTCGGCGCTCTGTGTTCGAGTTCGGCCTGTTTACCAACACCGCGTTCAACTTTGCCGTCGCCGGATCGCTGCTTGGCCAGCTAGGCGTCATCTACATGCCCTTCCTGCAAAGGGTGTTCCAGACCGAGGCCCTTGGGCTCTTTGACATCGTGAAGATCCTTGTCCTCTCGTCGTCGGTGCTGTGGGTCGATGAGGCGTTCAAGTGGTGGGAGAGGAGGAGTAGCCGCGGGTCGTCTGAGACCACGGAGGATATACAAATGCTGAATGTCTAGCCATTCTGCCGCTTTGTTTTATTTTATCTTAGAGACTCGCTTTTCCGCTTGTTGTTTTTCCTTTTCTTTTTTCGACTTGCTACAGCCCCAGTTTCCTCTCTGCTCCTTCATGCTGCTTTAATTGCCGCGGGCATGTCGTCGCCACATTGCTCTGCTTTCAGTTGATTAGCAGGCGCTTGCTTGCCCAGTTTGGGTTTTGCAAGACCAGCGTCGGTGATGCAATGTGACATCATCTATGGTGCCCTGGAGACTTCCACGTGCAAGGCTTGCAGGGGGTGGGTGATGTAACCCAGAGCTGGCTACAGCCCCCAATGCTGTGTAGCAAATGTTACTGCCGCCGCTGACGTGCTTTTTCTGCTGATGTACGAAAGAATGGGTGGAATGGAGGGTGCCCAGCGGCTTTGTGGCATCCTCCACATCTTAATTCCTCCACATCTCCCGTCCCCCTGACGGCCACCGCAGCCGCCTTGCTGATGTCCAATTGAGTGCTCACATATAGCGCACAAAAGCGCCAGGGTGGTCGCCATGGCTAGGCGCTCAGATCTGCTGGTCAACCACAATCCCGCATCTGGCTCAGGGCTCCAGTGCGCCAAGAACACGCAGGAGCGCTCTCATTCTCTCACTGACAGGGCGGGCAGCAGCTTACTGGCCCATGCTCATCGAGCGGGTGCTGGGCTCCTATGCAGCCAGCCTATTCGCTGAAAAATTGGCGCCTTTGCAGCCAAAGAGGGCCAGGCGAATTTGCGTCCAATGGGGGCGGCGTGCATGCGTGTTGAAGTGGTGCGGTTTTTAAACACTCCAAAGCCAGGGGCCGCGCCAGTCTGAGGGCGGCCCTCAGCCAACTGCGTGTTCGCTGGACTGGGGGACGCGAGCACTGTGACGTAGCAACACTTGCATCTGCTGTTTCTGGCGCCTCGAACCCTGCTGTGGTGGCCAGCGTTGGATATAAAGAGCGCTCGGGAGGAGAAAGGTTTTATGCACGCATTCTGTCACCACAAAAACAAGAGGCGCGAGGCAGCAGGTGAACTGCCTGGAGCAGCAAGAATAATTGCATACAAGCCTCAAGCGAAAAGTCACAGGTCGCCAGCCCTTAGGTTCGCCACCCCCTTCTCCTCCACCCCCTCCCCTTTTATTGCCAATCCATTACATCCCTCTTTCTCCTCTACTCTTTTCCTGCTCCTTATCGCGCATACACTCTTCTTTTTCGACAGGCCATGGGGAACAGCAGCAACGAGAGCGCCAGCGGTGGTACCAATAAAAAGGCCAGTGGCCGGCGCGCCGCACGCCGCCTCGATATACTTCACGATCCTCAGTCATTTGATATCGGCGACCACAGCCCTTCTTCCAGCCAAGCGTCAAAGACTGCTGCTCTTTCCGAGAACACTCCATCTGCCACCACCTCAGCTGCGCCACGGCAGGAACACGGAGCTGCCAACAGCAAAGAGTCATCGCCCGACGACTACCTGACCATCCAGCCCAGCGCTCCGCTGAAGCTCCTCCCCTCGCACTTCAAGAACCGGCTCCCTCGCACCCTGCGCCAGAACATGCAGCCTTCAGCAGCCTCGGGCATCAACACCCCAGAGAAGCCCTCGCCTGCACTCAACCCCGTTGCCGGCACGTCAAGGGAAATCGGCACCAGCGCACAGCTCGACATGGGCGCTCCTCGCCCCGGCCACGCTCGCACCCCAAGCAACACCGCCCTGCGTCGCAACGCCAGCACGATCATCACAAATGTAGACAAGCATGGCGGGCCGCGTAGACGGCGCTCAAAGAACAACATGAGATCAAAGAGCAGGTCCCTCTCCCGTCCGGGCTCGCCCACGGGCTCGGTCTGCAGCGACATCAGTAGCGTTAGCGGCAAGAGCCTGACCATTGTGCTGAAGCTTGGCACCAGCTCTATCTGCGACCCCATCACGCACATGCCCATGCTGGCGAACCTCTCGCTGATGGTCGAGACTGTCGTCAAGCTCAAGGAGCTTGGCCACCGCGTCGTGCTCGTCTCCAGCGGTGCTGTGGGTGTCGGTCTGCGCCGCCTCAACATGCCCACGAAGCCCAAGGAGCTCGCAGTCATCCAGGTAGGCTTTCCCCGCGCTTTCCCTGCTAATTACTCACATCTGGGCTGTTTGGGTGGTGTGTGCGCTGCTCTCTCTTGTTGGCTCATTGGCTGGGACTCGAGCTGTAGGCTGACCTTGTTTGTTGTCTTTTTTATTTGCCGCTGCTCTGCTTGTAGGCTATTGCGGCCGTAGGCCAGGGCCGCCTGATGGCGCTGTGGGACGACCTGTTCGGCCAGCTGGCCCAGCCCATCGCCCAGGTGCTTCTCACACGCAACGACTTGTCTCAGGTAAGGTGCCAGAAGGCGGATGCGAACGCTGCTATGGCGGCCGAGTCCCCACGCAGCCCCTGCTGTTTTGCTGCTTTTTTTTTGCCGCTGTAGCTGGCTCGGCCATCCCCGGGTCGTCCTAGTGACTAACATTGGAAGGAGATCCGCAGCTGCCTCCATGCCGGTCTCTTGCGCTGCCGCTACTGCCTTCTTGTTCACATGAACAGAGTAGCAGCGCAGTGATCACCTGGATTAAGCAGGCACTGCGTGGTCGTTTTCTGCGATCGGTTCTTTGGTAAACGACCGCGCCGCTGCCTGCTTCCCACTGGGTCAAGAGCACGTGCTCATCTGGCTGAGGGGGAAAGTCAGCGCTCGCTATGCATGTGAAGGTTTGGCTGGGGGGTGAAGGGGCTGCACGGACAGCACTACTAATTCCACAACCTCTGCCTCTTTCAAACGGCTCTCCTGTAGCGCACACAATATCTCAATGCCTGCAACACATTTGAGGCGCTTCTCGAGATGGGCGTCGTTCCCATCGTCAACGAAAACGACACTGTCAGCCTGGGCGAAATCAGGTTCGGCGACAACGACACGCTCTCAGCAATCACGGCCGGCATGGTTCACGCCGACTACCTGTTCCTGCTGACCGACGTTGATTGCCTGTACACCGACAACCCGCGCACAAACCCTAACGCCAAGCCTGTCACAAGCGTCACGGATATCAACACCCTGCGCTCAGCCGTCGACGTCTCATCTGCGGGCTCCGCAGTGGGCACTGGCGGCATGGCCACGAAGCTCATTGCTGCCGAACTGGCTACCGCCGCAGGAGTGACCACCGTTATTACGCGCGGGTCGACCCCGCAGAAGGTCATCGATATTGTCGAGTACTTCTCGAACCCCGAGGTGCAGCCTGACGCTCCCGTGCCGGCGAACGTCCTGTGCACGCGCTTTGTGGCCATCTCGCGGCCCATGATCGACCGCAAATGGTGGATCCTTCACGGCATGTACTGCGCTGGCACCGTGTACATCGACGCGGGTGCCGTCGTTGCCCTGGCGAAGTTCAAGAAATCGCTGTTTGCTGCGGGCATTAAGCGTGTCGAGGGGTCGTTCTCGTCTAACCAGGCCGTGCGCGTGGTCTACGAGCCAGAGAAGGAGGTCTGCGATACCTTCGACGACATCAGCGAGGACGAGGCACGCGTGCTTAATGCAGTCACTCCAATCAAGTCTGAGGTCATTGAGATTGGCCATGGACTGGTGAACTACACGAGTGCCGAGATCAGCCGCATCCGCGGGTGCCACAGCTCTGAGTTTGAGAGCATACTGGGCTACTGCGACTCTGACAACGTCATCAACCGCGGAAATATGGTCATCACGATCCCCGACCACATCCTCGACGAAGTGTTTATCACAAAGCTGCACAACAAGACCAAGATTCGTGCTGAGCAGCGCGCGCCTGTGCCGATCCCGTCTCCCCGTCTCACCGCCATATAAGCAGCGAGGGGACTGCTGCCCCTCCTGCTTTGCTTTTCTGTCTCTTGAGTATGCAGGGGCACTTATACACGCAGCAGCCACCGCCCTCTTCACCAAACGGGGGGAGCCTGGAAGAAAGGTTTCTACGTCCCTACTTGTTGTCGTCACCAAGTATACCAATCTGTGTAATTAAAGAATAAAACATAAGCTTGTGGATGTATTTAAAGACTGCGGCCAGCAATGCCAGCGTCTATGGAAGTGTGCGTGCCCAGCATTCTTTGGCTACTTCGCTTCCTCCAAGTCAGGCATGCGGGTGATCTTGCTGCCGCGCTTTGAGGCATGGACCTTGAGCTTTTGGAACACTGCCATCTGCTCCACATCCTTGGGAGCAGGGGTCTTCTCCGTGGCCCAGTAAAAGATGTCCCAGTCGATGTTGCTCAGGAGCGTATCAAGCTCAGCCATCTCCTCGCGAGTTAGCGAGCCCAGGTGCTCGCTGGCAAACGTGCTCAGCAGCAGATCGGTTTCCAGTATGCCGCGCTTTCTCATCTGGTACTGCAGGCGGCGGCGCATCGTATCCAGGTCCTCTTGCTGGCGTACCTTGCGCTCCAGGCCGATTTTCTGGACCACGTCCTCATTCTGCTGCTGGCTGTTGTTGGTGAGTGTGTGCTGGGTGGTTGTGAGCAGTCTCAGGGTCTGTGGGGCTGCTGCACGGGGGGTGGATTGCCGGGCCACAGTGAATGCGCTGCGGAGAGCCAAGTTGCGCATTGGTGCTAGCATGGTATGAGCGAAGAAAAGTGCAGCAAGTGATAAAACGAGAGGAGCAGAGCAGAGCAGAGCGAAGAGGAGGGCGAGCAGAGGGGCCGATAAGCGCTGGCTGCAGCGATGGCATCCGCATGAGCATGAGCATGAGCGCCGAGTTCTGGCTCGATCGCAGGCGAGCCACACGAGCCGCCATACTCAGCATGTGCGGGGGTGGGTGGATGCACACCCATCGAAACGTGTTGCGCTTGTTCCTCGCTTTCTCTCTTTCCCTCCCTCCCTCCCTCCCCCGCCCCCTTCTATTTTCCTAGCAGGTACCACAGCCGATAAACACCAGATATGTCTGCTTTTGGCGCGTTCGTACGGTCGCTGTCCAACAACACGGCGCGACTCAACGATCCCTGTCTTGGCCAGCTGGGCAGCAAGCTGACGCTCGTGCTGGGCAACGAGTCAGCAGACCTCGATTCCATGGTGTCATCCATTTCGCTCGCCTACGCACTCTCGCAGTCGCAGGCCTCTTCGTCGCCGCCACCCATCCCCATCATCAACATCAACCGGGCGGACCTGGCCCTGCGCCCCGAGTGCGATCTGCTGCTCCGCGAAACTCTCGTGGCTGAGGGCAGCAGGGGCGTGGAGGACTTGACGTTTATCGACGACTTCGATCTGCATGCGGTTCTGCAGCAGTTCAGTGGAGCTTCGACCAGCGATGGCTATGTGGTGCCGGAGCTGGAGGTGTGGCTGACAGATCACAATGCGCCGGCCAGCCGCCAGGCGTTCTTGGAGCCCTACGTGAAGGGGATTGTTGACCACCACGTTGACGAAGGCAAGTGCGAAGGAGCAGAGTGGAGGCAAGTGGAGATGGTCGGGTCGTGCACCACGTTGGTTGCCAGAAAGATCAAGGAGCTCGGGGATCCGGTGGATAAGAGCCTGGCAAGGATGCTACTCGCACCCGTCCTCATTGATACATCGAACCTCAATCCAGCGGCAAAGCGGGCGACGAGCAAGGATGTTGCCGTGGTGGAGTGGCTCGACCCCTTGGTCGATTGGTCTCAACCGGCAGTGGGGATTTCAGCCACTGCACCACAGCCAGTGCCGGAGGATGACGCTCCCGAGGAGTCGCTGGCAGCCGCAAATGCTGGCGAGCTATACAAGACGCTCGACAAGCTCAAGGGCAAGGTATCGCATCTCTCCTCCTACGACCTTTTGCGCAAGGACTACAAGCAGTGGCAGGTGGCCGACATGTCTGGCAAGCCGTGGGCTGTGGGCATCAGCAGCATCAGCTACAGACTGAAGAAGTGGCTCAAGCGTGACGGCAAGAAGGCGATTGAGAGCGCCATACACGAGTGGACAGAGACGCAAGGGCTGGACATGGCCCTGGTGATGACCCACGGCAAAGCCAAAAACGCCAGCGGCACCAAGGTGTACGGGCGTGACCTCACTGTGGCTTTCCGCCAGGACGGCAAGCAGCCAAATGATGTGCAGGAGTTGCTGGTTCGCGGGCTGCGCAGTGCCGAGGTCCTGGGTTTGCAGGATTACTTTGAGGACAGCAGAGGCGGGGACACGCTGTTTTTCAGCCAAGGGCGCATTGAATCGTCGCGCAAGCAGGTGTTCCCAGCAGTTAAAGGCGTCATCGAAGCTGTGTCGAGCGAGACAACGCAGCAGGGAAAGCCAAAGAATGCCTCGCTCTAGGAAAGCCTGATATCGGCTAGATGCACGAGCGCCATGCCCGCTTTCCGTCGTATTAGAGCGCTCTTTTGCGCAATGTCAGTGCTCCCACACCCACTCCCTTGAAAACACAATTTATTTATTTGCGTTTTTGCTGTTATCTGCCGTTCATCTGCACCATCTTGCTTTATATTGTGTCATCTGGGGGGTGGGTGATGGCACCTGTGACACTCGTTGCTGCAATTACTGAGATGGTGTGGAGATAGCGCGGATGGTTGGTGCTGGCTTCCATCTGTGCTGATTGTCTCGAAAACGAGGGATGAGGATAACTTGTTTTGCAATATGCCGCATTGTCCTATGCATTTATTTGCAAGTGGTCGTTCCATTTGGCTTGTGAACACAGGAGGGAGATGGTGGCAATAATGTAGAAGTGGCGGAGGAAGTTACAGAAGGACTAATTAAACAGAAATAGAAAAGCAGATGAGCATACATTGTGTGTAGGATTTTTGCGTGCTTTTGTCGATGCTACTGCGGATGCTTGGCCTATGGAGCGAGTCAATAAATACAGGGTGATTCCTCGAGCGAAACCGAGCTGAGGAGGAACAAATTTGCGTACTGCCATGCCTGACCTCCCACGTGGCCGCCAAAGCTAGACTTTTGCCAGCCGTCGTCCTTGGCAGTGGCATCGGCAGCAGCAGCAGCAGCAGAGTGCTTAGCGGGCGATGCCCCCGGATGGTCAATCCTCATCTGCAGCTGCATTTTGTCTGCTGCTAGGCACATCGACTGGATGGAGGCAGACGATGGACTGCGCTTCAGCGTCCCCTGCGCTGGGTCATCGCTCGCATGTGGTTGGTGCTGGAGGCCCGCAGAGACAACCGCAGCATCGACCTCGCACTCATACTCCTCCTCATCGTCGCTGTCGTCTGCACTCAGTGAGGGCGACGGCTGGTAGTCCGCTGGCTGTGGCTCCTGGTCATCGTCCGTTAGCATGCTATCGATGCAGCGGTCAAACCACGACTGCTCAGCCTCGGCCGCAGCCAGGCCGCCATTTTCCTCCCCACCCTCATTGTCAATGTGGAAGCCGAAATCAACGTGAGCGTCGGTGTCGACGTCCATGGCCAAGTCACTGCTAGCGTCGATTGCCGGCACCACTGATGCCACTGCGCTGATGTTTGGCGATGGCGCACAGCAGACCCTGCTGCTTATATTGCTGCATTCCGCAGCCGCGCTGCCAGTCTGGCGTGTGTCATGCTGCCATTGTTTGCTTTCGTTGGTGGCATTGACTCCTTTGCCGATGGCCGGCTCAGCGGCAGTGCTGACCATGGCCTTGAACGTATTGTACACCAGAACGGTTTTGTACAGGTTGGCCTGGCGGTGCGTCGCACGCTGGGCCTGGCGGATGGCGTACAGCTTCTTTACAGAGATGTCCAAGACCACGTCTTTCCGCACGGGCGGGTGGAAGTAGCTGCTTGCCGAAGAGACGCACTCGGCGTGCGCGGGGATGAAGAAGCGCGCCATCCTGTGTACCGGAAGAGGCTCGGTTTAAGGCTGTGTGTTAAGTGGTGTGGCTGGGATGCGTGTTGTAGCTGGGGGTAAATAAACAGCGTGGTGGAGCAAGAAAAGGTGCCACAATGCGGAGGAGAAAAGGGGCAAGAGAGGAAAAGCAGCAGCCGTGGCGTGGCTGTATTTGTAGCAAATGCGCTGGACTAATGACACGTATGCCGATATGAGAGGAGAGCGGGTGACTGAGTGACTGAGGGCGAAGGAAAAAGAAGGACAATGTTAATAGGAGCAAGCAAGGCCGGGGGCGGTATGCAAGGTATTTTCCGGGTACAAGGCGAGTCAGGCTTGGTGATTTCCCCTCTGCTGCTTGTCTATTCTTTGTGCTCACAGTCTAAACGAGCAAAGGGAATCCACGGGGTAGCAGGACAATTGGGGGGGGGGGCAAGTGGCGACTGTGAGGTGTGGTGCGCCTGCTGGTGCTGCGCGTGGAGCTAAAACGCAGATATGCAAACAAAAGACAATGGGTGCTATATGGCGTGAGCGCTGGTAGGGAATGCGGTTTAAAAGCAAATAGATAAATAAACAAAAGCAAGGGGAGGGACCGGGGGCAGGGCTTGCTGGTGCAATGGCAGTAGCTTTATATGCTGCTGGCGAAGGAAGGCGCGCACTGACGGCGCAGAAGGACGAACGGGCAGAGGGGCAGGAAAGCGAGAGGAGCAGCTAATGAGGAGCAGCACTGACGTGCCAATCTTGCAATGATGGCGATTATATGCAACTATGACTCTATTTGCAGCCTGTTTTGCTTGCCGAGATATGCGGGGCTAGGTGGTTGCTTCAAGTCGCACGCATCCGAAAAATACACAGCCTGGATTACACTGCTCCGAATAAAAAGTGGATATGTGAGTCAGAATTGCTGGCCAGCTTGGTAGAGCGGGCGAATGGTGCAATCAGCAGGAGATATGATACGCTTGCAGAAGAACCGAGCTGGGAAAAGAGAGAGAATCCACGCAAGGAGAAAAAGGAAAGGGCGCTGCCAGGGTTGTTTCTTTATACTCTCCTCCCATTAACAAGTGGGCGTGGGGGCCTTTGGCGCAATCGAGAGAAAATATGCTCAATAAGCTACTGCCACCACAAGTGGTAGTAGTAGCGCCATCTGCGTCCTTTCTTTCTCGGCCCTTCTTCCTCCCAGTATATCTGCTGTGGATGGGCAGTGGGCAGCTAATTGACAGCCCCCAGGGAAGACGAAGAGCCCTCGGCGACATACAAGAGCACACTCCTTGTCACGGGACATCTTAATTAAAACATTTGGGCAGCCAGCCCCCTCTCAGCACATGCCCCACATGAATGGCAGTGCCAGAGCGAGCACAGGCGGGTGGGAAGGGATGCGCGCGCACAGCCTCGCTGGCGACCGCATCTTTGCTCGCGCTCGCCAAACCCCCACTTGCTGCTGCAGGTTGCACACTGAGTGGCGAGAGCAGGCGCTGCTCCCCTCGGAGCCCGCACACCTCCCCCATACGTCGACGACATCGTACATGAAAACTGCGTTGGCAGCAGCAACAGCAGCTCTATTTGCTGAATGCACTCCTCCAAGCGAAAGCCAGGGGCACTGCAGAAAAGCTAGCTTCAGCGCCTAGCGAAATGGCAAAAACATCCAGGCGGCAGCCAAAAACAGAACGAGGAAGAAGACGTTCTCAGCTGTGGTGCCCGCATCGTCGTCCTCATCCACGGCTCCTGCCATGTTGTCCCTTTCATCATCGCCCACCCCCTCCTCACCCCAGCCCTCTGGATCCAGATTGCGGTCGGGGTGGTTGAGGTGCTGCACATCGTTCTGCCCGTGCTCCTCAGGCACCGCCTCTGCCGCTGCGCTCTCCTCCTCCTCCTCTTTGGACACCGGCTTTGGCGCAAAGAACAGCGGCCCCTCGCCGACATCCTCGCCCGTAGCCCAGCCCCAGAGGTACTTGATGCACAGCCTCGCCAACGAAAACTGGCCAGCTAATCTGCCATTCTCGTTCACCTCCAAGCTCTTATCGTACCAGCGCTTCGCCAGGTGGAAGTCTCTCTTGACTCCAACGCCGTTTTCGTACATCCACCCGAGGTTCCACATCGCAAAGCTGTTTCCCTCGTCCTCCGCCGCAATCGTATACGCCGCCGCAGCCCTCTCCACGCTGGGCTTGACGCCCCTTCCGTAGAAGTAGTGGTCTCCCTGCTTGACTCGCGCATCGGGGACATTCTGGTTAGCTGCGCGGGTCCAGTACGCCAGCGTTTGGAAGTCATACGCCTCGCGGCTCCTGAACAGGGGTTGCGGGCAGGTGCACGTGCCCGCACTGCGGGCGTTATCGGTGCCATCTGCCCCTCTGCATCCGTTGCAAGCGGCCGCCTGGGACTTGTCAGGGTACATCCCGCCCACGTGCTCCAAGAGAAACGCCGCGTTTAGCTGCCCGACATCGTATCCCATCTCTGCCGCTCGCATGTACTCGATGAGCGACACTTGCATGTCGCCCCGCTTATACGCCGCGTGTGCATCGGGCACGGGCGAATGGAGCCAATCTCCTTTCTCTGCCACGTACTTGTACAGCGTGGTGGCCATCCGGCACGACGCCTCGACAACGATGCCGTTCGCGTACATCTCCGCCAAGTAGTAGTGCGCCAGAATGTGCCCGCTCTCTGCTGCCCTCTTCATGTTGGCAATGGCCACCTTGGGCGACGTGTCGATGGTTGCCAGGGCAAAGTTGACCTGTCCGCCCGGGTGCAGCTTCTCTGCCGCCTGCTTAAAGTACTCCCTGGCCTTCTCGGCGTCAGCAGGCACCTCGACGCCCTCCAGGTGCATCTTGCCCAAGGCATTGAGCGACGCACCGTGCCCCAGGCTAGCGCCAATCTGCAGCCACCTGAATGCCTGTGCAGTGTTGACTTTGACCCCCTCGCCACGCCAGTTCATTATTCCGAGCATGCCCGCTGCCTCAGCCGCAGTGTGCGCATCCGCCTGACCCAAGCCCTTGCGGAGCTTGCCGGTGGACGTAAATGTCTTGCCAATAATGTCCGACAAGTACGTCAGCGCGTACGAGAATTTGCGCGGTGCGTAGCGGTGTCCATGGTAGTACACGTCGGCCAGCGTCAAGCACGACTTGATGTCGCCCTTGCGTGCCTTGAACTGGTGGTACTCCAGCAGCTCGTTAAAATCCTCCCTTTTAATCACCTTGCGAATCGAATTCGCGCTGGTTCTCACACCATATGCGCCGCCGTACTCATCCGACAAACGCACGCGGTAGCCCGGCAAATGGCGTCCCAGCGGCGGCCCTGAAGCGTAGTATCTGATCGCCTTGCGCGCCACCGACTGATAGTACCTCAAGGCGTCGCCGCACGACATGGGCGTTCCGATCCCCGACAGGTGCTTGAACCCCAGTGTGATTTCAGCTGGCGCGTATTCTTGCATGGCCGCAAATGTAGTGTACAGTAGAGACAGGCCGTTGTTCTGCTCGACACCGCCCAGCGCAGCCGTGTAGAAGAACCCCAGCATGTACTGCGCCGTCGCATTTCCGTTAATCTCCGACAGCTGCTGGTAGTGCGAGAACGCCGATTCCAGGTCTACCTGCGTGCCGTACTTGCCATACATCTCCATGTTGGCAAGCGAAAATATGGCGTCCTCATACCCATTCTCCGCCAGCGTCTGCACCACTTGGATCGCGTTTCGGACATCAGCAGGAAGCTGGTCCCATGGCCGCACGCGCAAACCACGTAGCGCGTTCGTTTTGTCTGTGGACGACTGCTGGAAAAGCTGTGTGATGGTGCCAATTGCGCTGCGAACGTAGGGTCGAATTGGCCGAGGGAGCGAGCGCAGAATGTCGCGGTGGCTCATGAATGTGGAGCTTAGCTGTGGCTGTGGTGTGCGCTGTGCATTGATGACGGATTGGTGCGTCTCTAGTACGCCCATGGCTCTGTCGTATGCATCGCGCCGCTCCTTCATCGCATTCTCTACGTCCCTATTGCCGCTGCCGCTGTCGTCGTCATCATCGTCATCATCGTCGCTGCTTCCAAAACCCAGCGGCGTGCCATTCGGCTACAAAGGCAAATTTGAGAAATTGCAGGCGTGGCTTCAAACAAAGTGGGTTAGCATGCTGAAGTCTAATAGCATGCAAACCGCTACCAAGAATACCTACACTGCCAGCGTCAGTGAGGGCTCTGTTGTTTCTGCCGTCATGCAAGCTATCCCCACGCACAACGCCCGGCACCTGCTCGCCAACAGAGGCCACGTCATCGCCAGCACCAGCAGCGCCATCGCCGTCTGCTGCTACGCTTGCCGCCAACGCCAGAGCAAAAACGCACACGGTTAGACGCATTCTGACAAGTTAAAAGTACCAAGGGCGTTTCCCTCGCTAATAGAAGAAAGAAGACTCGGGACGCGAAATGCAAGTGCTGATAAAAACAGATATAGGGAAAACAAAGGAACCAGTGCCTGGAAGAAGAAAAGACGGTGCAAATTCAAAACACTGGCGGCACTCAGCTTGCGGCCATCAAAGCAAGCCCCAAGTGACGACACACGCGCAAGCCTACAGCGCCGTGTGGCAGGCTGTCCACTGAGGTTTCGAGACGTAGCTGGGGTGTTAATCCCGCCATCAAATCAGCCCCCTGTAATCTGCCAAGTGTACCACAAATAGCGTAGTACCGGTGCTGGCTTCCAGCGCTAATATACAGCCACACGGCGGGGCGCCAGCCACACACGTATATGCCACAGAGGCGGCGAGTGCTACACGTTTGAGGGCGGCTTAGATAGCAGGCAACAAGCATGCCCAGCCCTGCCTTTAATGCCAGATACCCCGCTTCACTCCTCTCGCTCTTTTTTTTTTTTGACAAGAGTTCTAACGGCTTTTGCGAGTAAACACACATATCCCGTCAACATGAAATGCGCAAGATGTCTCACACTTTTAGTTCCAATCGGCATCGCAATGCTCCCAGTGCCCATTTACGCGAGGACATCCCTACCCATCGCCGGGGTTTTCGAGTGGATCAGCTCGAATGTCTTCAGCAAGTAAGTATGCAGCGCAAACAGCTAACAAGGGGTGAGCGATAAATGCCGCTATTTGCTGATCCGTGTTTGGTGTATTGCAAGTGCGTGGTGTAGCAAATACATCTCGTCGGAAATAAAGTTGATTGAATCGTGGGCATCCAGGCTAAATGTCCATCCGCCAGCATTCATGGCTGGCATGTCAGCAGGCAGTGGCATGGGGTGGGTTGGGAAACAAATAGGCAGCCAGCTTGCAGTGCTAAGTAATCAAGCAGCAGCTGTTCAGAGTGTGCTATCAACAAATGCTGCTGTGAACGACATTCTGCTGCCGTTGACAAATCTGCCCGAGTTTCTAGCAGATGTGCAATCAGCAATTACGGACATGGAGTCAAAAGCATACACAGAAATACTGTATGTCCAGAGCGAAATCCAGGACTTTGGGGTTGATGTCTACAATGACATCTATGGGGCGCTTTCGGATGTTGGCTTGGTACTGCTGTCCATTTACAATTTCTTCCAAAACCTACTGGGAGTCGTTCTGTCCAGCCCGCTACTCACCACAATAATAGGCGTGCTTAGTGTGAACCCAATGATTCTAGCATTTGTCGGCTTAGTCGCCTCCGACCCCTTAATGCTAATCAACAACTACGCGGGATGGCAGAGCGAAGTGAGCTCAAGAAGCGCCAAATTCAGTAGCAACTTTGGCCAAATGTACACTTTCATTTCTATTGGCCTGCCCAGGCTGGAGGGCGGATTGCTAGGTGTGGCCAGCGGAATAGCAAGCGTTGGAAACGGCGTTGTTGGCAACCCGAACAATGCACCCCAACAGCAGATATTCCAGCTGCTCAGCATATACCCAGTTCTGCTGGGTGCAGAGCTGAGTATGTTCTCCTCATCTGTAAGCCGGCAGCGAGCCCAAGCACCCAGCACTACGATGTCTACACATATGCCTCAAGCTGGAGAGGGCCAGTATTTCGAGGCTGAGGCTATTAATTACATGCCTACCGCATCGGCTAATACGAGGCTAAATGAAATTAATACCTACGCGTCTCCTCAGCCCACTGCGCATATATTAAAAGGCAGGTAGCGTTTGGACTATACTGGCTTGTCTTGGCGGCTATCTGCCAGCACCTGTGGAAGCGCAGACACAGCATCCAGAAGCACATATAAAGCCTTTCTCCATATATTTTTGCCTGGGATATTATTGTCTTAATCCACATTCACCCCCACCCCCTTAAAATATACTAGTATACTGAAGATGAACCTGACTTCCGCCCTTGCCCTTACCTCGCTAGCTGCTCTTTCAAGTGCATTGCCGAGTAGGCGTGGTGACGTTAACTGGAATGTGCCAGTTGCACTTGTTGATGCGCAGGCAACAAGCTCGCTCCCCATTCTAGTTGCTTCAGTGAAGACAGCAGCTAGGCCAACTATTCAGCTGGTTGCTGGCCCGGCTCAGCCACTGACTCAGATATACGTGAATCCTAGGGCCGATAGGTCTGATAGGGCTGACAGAGATGCACGAAGGGAGGAGCACAGAAAGGAGTTACAGGAGTGGGCTCACCAGCAAGGCGAAAATGGCGTCTCCAATGGAACAAACTTTGTCTCCCAGATTCTAACCGGTGTGAGCGGTATAGTGGATTCAGCGCTTGGCCCAGTATATTCGCTCTTTGGCTACAACTAGAACAGCGTATACTATCCCATTTTTGAATAGGGCACTTGTCAATGCCATTTTACATTTATGAATAAAGATATGTGGCACCTATATATGTGCACTTTCCTTGTAGCTAGAGAGCGGAATAGCGCAGTTTGGAGTAGCAGCAGTGCTGGCAGGAGCACCACAAGGCCTGCTGCTATAAATATTTTCTATTTGAATATATCCTCTTTCTTTGGCCGTCACCCTGTTCTCTGCTTTCTGCATCATATTATACAAATACAACCTTCAAACATGCATATTAAGGCGAACACTCTGTTGCCCCTGCTTGTGGCCTTCAGCAGCTCGGCTGCGCTACCAGCAGGCAATCTTGTACAGAGACAGTTTACTGTTCCTACTGTGTCTGGCAACGGCCAAGGAAACATCAACATTATCCTAGGAGGAGGCATATTTCCGACCATTACTTTGGGGGGAATGCTTGCAGGAAGCTCAACGGCTATTGCTGGTGGTGTCTCTGGCACCATAGGTGTTGGTGGCGGATCACTGCCCACCGGACTGGTTGGAGCCGGCGCTGGAGTTGCCGCAAACCCAAGTAATGTAGCGGGGCAGGTTTCAGGCACCGTCTCTGAGGGGGGATGGATGCCCATCTTACCAGAATTCAATGCAGGCGGTATTCTTGTTGGAAGCGGAGGCTTTAGTCTGTCAAGCAGCCTGGCAGTTGCTGGTGGAGTACATGGTGGCGGCCAGGCCACGATAGGCTACGGCGGCATATTTATGCCAATGTCTAACCTAGCAATTGGTGGCGGCGGAAACATTGGGTTTAACATAGTGAATGGCAGAGTGACATCCTCTAGCTCGTCGCCGACTCCAGCCTCTGCTCCGACATCAAGCACTTCCTCGGGTTCTACCACTACGCCCACTACAACTCCAGTCACAATTCCTACCACAACTCCCACCACAACCCCTGCTACAACTCCCACCACAACTCCTGCTACAACTCCCACCACAACCCCTGCTACAACTCCCACCACAACCCCTGCTACAACTCCCACCACAACCCCTGCTACAACTCCCACCATAACACCTACCACAACACCCACCACAACCTCTACTTCAGCAACCACACCAACAACTACCTAGTTTCATCTTTCATATTCCAAGTTGGCATGCATCCTACCTTGCTCAAGATTTAGTTTAGGACTAGCTCAAAAATAGATTTTTGAGGATTAACAAATAATATCATTTGCAGCTAGCGAGAAAACCTTGCTAAGCAACCTGGTATACACTACCACAAACCTCCATTCGCTGCATATTGCATGCTCAGAGAAATGCACGGCTGGCTATGTATCCCATTTAACCCAGAATTAAAACCAGCTGCAAACATACAGCCATAGGCGTAGCAGCTGTTTTTAATATAGGTCTGGCTTGTTGACTACATAGTATTAATACAAGCATATACATGTCACGACTACAGGATGGCGCTCAGCGTTGGAATTGCACTTGGCTGTGCCGTATCCTTGTCGAGAGCAATGTATACACAGGTGGTAGAGCAATAAATATACTGCACATATGCTTCCATGTAGGCAGGGGTTTGCCAAGCTCTTGAAATGCCTATAGCCTATGCTTGTCACCAGGACATAATAGATAGCTACAGATTTCCAGCATGCAGGCCTACAGACACTTACTCCACTATGCTATTACCCAGCTGCACAGCGCTAATGTACTTGGCGGCCCTTATCATGTAGATGCACCACTGCTTTCAGAGAAGCATGCTAGCGCTTATGAACCAGATGGGGTTTGGAATGCGCTTAATAGAAGTCAGCATGCAGACGTGTTTTCCCGCATTGAATGCCATGTTTCTCCCCAAACCCAAAGAGACTTGCAACCATTGTGGAGACAAGCAAATCCTGAGAAAGTATGTAGACTCCAAAGCTCGGCTTTGGCCACTAGCTCCTTCGAAAACATACCATCTCAATCACCGATTTCAGCCACAGCTCCAAATAGTAGTGGAACCCCGCCTACGTTGATGTCAAACATACAAAGCAATATTGCAACAGCTTCAAACACTGGTTACACAACTACAGCTGGGCATCTAGTAGTAGGCGACTCAATAGCAGATAGTACAACAGCCACGGCATTATCCTCCAATACAGCAGCCACCACAACTGCCACAGTTACAGTGTCTACGCATTATATTGCCAGAGCCCATACAATCGCCCTGTCGGCTAGCTCAAGTGCAGCCGCAGCTGGCCAGTTACCTCTTAGCTGCGCAAGCCCCCGTCTTTCCTCAGCTGTAAAAATTATTGAGGGAGAGGAAACCCACAGAGCTGCACACAACATAAGGCTACCACGCAGTGGCAATATGCTGCCCAGAGTTTCAGGCAACGGCATCGTCCAAGGCAGCATTGTTCTTGGGGGTGGTATTTTGCCAACTCTTATGCTTGGGGGTTTAATTTACGGCTACACGAAAGGAGTAGGTCTTGGCGGCTCAGCAACAGTCGGAATTGGCGGAAATGTGCTGCCTACAGCAGCATTTGGGGGCGGCGTAGCCGGCGCAGTTAGTCAGCTGATCGTTAACGGGGCAGCTTCAGCAACCGCCCTTGAGGATGGCTGGTTAAATGGTTTTGTGCCTGCTATGAACAACGGTGCAAGTGTAGGAGGCGAAATCGGCGTGCTCCTGTCAAAAGGTATTCATGCAGTCCTGGGCTGGAATGGTGGCGGGTGGGACACTATTAGATATGGCGGCCACTTTATCCCGACATCAACTTTAGCCATCAATATTGGCGGCGACTTTGGGTTTGAGGCCAGCAATGCCAAGACAACATCCACAGCACCTCCCTAATCGAGCTTTCCTTCACAAAGATTACATTTGACACGGCAGCCATTCTTTCACAGCCGCCCTTATCTTCACCCGCTGACTGCCCTAGTATACAAAATATACACTGCCTTTCATCTATAGCTTGGTGGCTTATTACTAAGTGCCAATTGACTAGTCTAAACAAAAATGCAGTGAGTATATTCCAGTATATTTCCACAGCAGCATATTTTCCTATACACTTCCATTGCACATAACAAAAGTATCCTGCGCCAGTTGCAAACCTAAAGCGTATTGCAACCCAGAACTAGCCATTTTCTTCTGACTACTAATAGGCTGGTATATAAGCCTATTAGCTGAGAGCAT
Organism: Martensiomyces pterosporus; assembly: GCA_025201845.1. Lineage (NCBI taxonomy): Eukaryota > Fungi > Kickxellomycota > Kickxellomycetes > Kickxellales > Kickxellaceae > Martensiomyces > Martensiomyces pterosporus. Next base: position 119,877 of record MU603956.1, read on the forward strand.
TAGGGAAGAGAAGCGACTAGACATATATTATTCCTGGTTCCCATCTATTCCTACAATGCAAGCAAACGTCCTCTTCCTTCTAGCCTACAATATCCTGCTTCAAGGAGCATTTACTCCTGTCAGTGCTGATGCGGAAGGTAAATATGCTCAGTCTGTAGAGGGCGTTAACCGGGACATACTACCTACAATCCAAAACCCGTGGAGTCTCGCTCCACCACTTAGCGTGTTTAGCTATGTCGCTTGCCAGATTGCTTCTCGGCTTGAAGACGAACTCGAGGGAATTGGCAGTGAAACCGAGTCGGAAATGTCATGTCCTTTCCCCAGCTCATCGCCGTCTAGTTCATCATCCAGTTCTGCTACGTCTAGCAGTGGCTCTTCCACTTCCCCAACTAGCTCGTCAACATCTGTAACCAGTAGCTCTGGCACCAGCCCAAGCTCATCGTCCACAACTGGCTCGTCCACTGGAACTAGCAGCTCGTCCACTGGTACTAGCAGCTCGTCCACTGGCACCAGCAGCTCTTCCACTGGCACCAGCAGCTCTTCCACTGGCACCAGTAGCTCTTCCACTGGCACCAGCAGCTCTTCCACTGGTACTAGCAGCTCGTCCACTGGTACTAGCACTTCTTCTTCCGCCCCCACATCCACTTCATCCACCACCACCACCAGCTCATCTAGCTCCAGTACAACCCCTCCTACTATTGGTGTTACTGCCACTGCTACTGGCAGTGTTGGTGCCACTGTCCGTGTAGCCCACCCAAGCTTTAGCAGCGAGTATTATAAGCGCGACATCGCTCATCAGATGAGTGTTGAGCGCCAAGGAGTGCTGCCTACACTCTCAGGCAACGGTGTCGCCCTAGGCAGCATTGTTATTGGCGGCGGCTTGCTGCCTGCACTCACACTTGGTGGAATTATCGGCGGTGGCAACAACGGATTTGCCCTTGGCGGTTCGGCTACTGTTGCTGGTGGAGGAATAATATTGCCCTCGGTTTCCATTGGAGGCGGTGCAAGCGCTGTTATTAATCCATTCCTTATCAGCGGCACTGTTATTAATCCAATGCTTATCAACGGCGCTGCATCGGGCACTATCTTTGAGGGCGGAGCGCTAAGTGGCTTGGTCCCAACTGTCGCAGCAGGTGCTAGCATCAGTGGCTTGGGCGGACTAATGGTTTCACCCACCATCAACGGCCTCCTTGCTGGAGACGCTGGCGCATCGGTATCGGTTGGGTATGCCGGGTTAATCCTACCTTCGTCGTCGTTTGTTGCCAACGTTGGCGGCAACTTTGACTTTGCCCTGAGTAACACTCCCCAGCCTACGTCAACCACAACTCACTGAAAAGAGCTGCATGCCATGGCGTCTGGCCCGAATCGAGCATTCCGCCCACAGTGGCCTGGCGAGACCTCTTTCTACTTCATATGCATCTAGCACATTCCTCTTTCTCTTTCCTCCCTTCTCCTTTCCCACTACCTCGCTCCCAGCTGCGCACATATGTCAGCCATGGAGCGGGTGAGGGCTTCTCGAACCATGTAGCTTATTCTGGCACCCCAGCTTCATTCTACTTTTGCTGCACGGTTCGACAATAAACTTCTCCGTAAAAAGCAGGGTGCACGGTGCTTTACGTGGTACATGCGATGCCCAGTCCAGCCCTGGGTTCCAAAAAAAAACAACTGATTCTGGCACCATTAGCAAAATCACGCATCACGCGGAGACGCAATAATGAGGACTGGGGGGGTTCCGCATGTGCCCTAATATTCCAAAGGCCTGCAGAATCACCACACTGCGGTTACGCACATCACGCCATGGCATCCTTTCCGTCCACTATTCCTTTAGTGCTCACGTGCTCTGTGGAATACTGCTTGCGTGCTTGCGGCACTGGGATTAGGGTGGTGCGTCCAAGACACGAATAAATGCGAGCGAGCATGCTGGCCCCGGCGCTCTCGCCATCCACCACAGCCATCTTTTCCTTTTCACTCGCACTTTGTATTTGCCTTGTTCTCTACTATCGTATTCCCGCTATCGCTTCTATTTCTACACCGCGCTCAATCGCTACGCCGACACAAGCCCTAAAGCCACGACATCATGACTCTTCCCGTAAAGGCCAAGTCCGCTGGAGCAGCCACCAAGGAGCACCACATCTCGCGCAACGGAGGCGATTCGCGCGGCCTCCCCAAGAAGGAGGGCGCCGGCAAGCACAACTGGGGCAAGGAGGGCCACGACGATGAGGAGGCCCTTGGAACCTCGCCTGTCTCGCAGCCAAAGATCCAGACTCTGGACGCTAAGGCGTTCGAGGCAGCAAAGAAGGCGGCCGAATAAAGCAGCCCTTTGAAAATTACATTCGCTAGGTTCCGCACACACCTTACACACCTCTACCCACCCCCTGTTTGATATAGCGACATTGTATCAGAAGCCCTCTTTTTATTGGCACAAAGAACCACAAAATAAAGTACTCTACCACCCCCTCGTCGTCTGCCAAACTACTTTTCAAATGCAAACTCAAACTTCGTCTCTCTGGCATAACCGGGCAGTCTGGGGGTTGAGCTCATGGCAGCAGCATGCGCTCTGTACTGCTTGGTCTCTAGCAACCGCAGCTTGTGCGTACTGCGGCCCTCCTTTAGCTTTCTAGCATCGCCATGTGTGCAATCAGAGTAGCCCGCCAGTGCAACAGAGAAGGGGGGAAGAGCAGAAGGCTGACGTCACCAGCAGATGCACAGTAGCAGCAGCACATGCCCCCTGTGCCCAGCTGACGGCATTGAGCTGGGAGGGGCGAGCGTGTACACTAGGGTGTTCTTGGAGAGAGCGTGCACAACAACGCTCGCGGCGCACACTTGCCCTCTCTTCCCTCCTCTGCGCCGCTGTGGTTGTTTGTCCGAGCCGCATTGTTTATTTCTTATTGTTCCTTATCTAAAGTCGATGGTGGCTGGGTGGGTGTTATAGTATCATATACACAACGTTTTCATCGCCCGCGCTGTCTGCTTCGCCTTAATGCCAGAAGAGATCATGCGCTCAAGGGGCAGGCGCGTGTGCAGGTGCACTGCCGCTACAGGCACCTTTTTTATTACGCAAGTGCTGTCATGCCTCTGTGAGTACCAAGGGCGTGCAGAATCGTAAGCAGAACTGCAGAGAGCCTTGTTTAGCAGCAGTGGAAGCCAGAAAGCAAAAATGCACTTGCACTTGCCCAAGGCAGACTTGGCTGCTGTAAGCAGAGGGAAAGGGGGCACAGGGTACCGCTGCAGCTTGAAATGGCAGGGTGCGCCCCTTGTTGCACAAAGCATAGCGGCAAGGAGCCAAGGCGGATCTGCCTGCTCGTGTCCTGGATTGTTTTTTCTTTTGTATTGTGCATGCTCGCACGACAACGACAATACATGGACATTGCATGCTGCAATGCCTGGTAATTGTTTAAACAGCAAGAATCGACCTTGGCTTGCAGCCTTTATCCTTGTTTTAAGTGTATACGTGATGAGTGTGCAAGTGCATGTACTGTGTAAATGACCACATGCAGGAGACACTGTACATGCGCTGTTTCTACGTTACTGCTGCCATCCTCTACGCACAATCCATTCCTTTTTGCCTGGCAGCATGTATGCAATTGCTCACCTGCTGTATGTGCACTTTACATGCTCTGGATGCAAGGTGAGCCCCTTGTCATCTCCGGCGGCGAGGCCGCCAATGCCTTTTCTATTTTTACGAAATGACTACGACGCATCGGCGGTCTTTTCTTTCGCCATGCGCACCTGATGTCTTTTCGCTGTCATTGTCTTTTTCTTCTGCATGGACACGGGGGCGGACAGGAGTAGCCTGCCGAAGGCTACGGCTTGGTATCCGCTCACGGCTCGATGACCTCGTTCTGCTTGTCGGGTTTGAAGGCTCTGTTGAACCGGGTTTGTTTGCATGCTTGAGCTGGCGGTGAACGAAAGGGCGGCGGAAGCACTGGTGTGTGCTTTCACATCTGCCGCACAAGAATGGTGTTTGTCTGCGGCTGGTGATTTGGACATGCACAGATGCCATGCGGCGTGAGCGCGCTACGCTTGAGGGGATTATTCTCATCTGCGCAACCCATGTGGCAGGTGGGTGCTGCAAAAGGACATTCTACGGCATGAGCAGCACCGGGCGCTCCACATGGACAGGCTGCATGCTTGTGCTTGCGCCGACAAAACACCACCATTCCATTCCACTCTATTGCCCTCACATTTTGCCCTTTGCGTGAATATATTTTAATCTGCGCAATTGTTATTTTCGAAAAGCGGGGAGCACAGGGTCTTGGTGTTGTGATGCTGGCGCATTGGTAGAAACACGGGACCTTCAGGCAGAATAACATGCAGCTGAAGGGAGCAACCTTGCAACTGTGGCAATGTGACTGCCAATTGTTCTGCTGCAGGATTAAGCAGCGCGCAAGCAGGAGGCAGTGCTGAGAATAGGGAAGAGGGGGACCCACAGGCGCACATGCGGCAGCGGTCTAGGCGCATCGATTCATCTTCACATGCGCCGCTGAGGTTTCGCTGCTTGAAACCTGAATAACACCGAACAGGAGCGAGAGCAGGAGCAGGAGCAGGAGTAGGAGAGAGGAGTATCGCGGCGTATTCGATACAGTAGAAAGACAACCTGCAAATGACTGGCGTAGGCGGACCTTGTGTAGGATACCGGGATTTTCGCTCGCTCTACCTAGAATTCTTTCCGTGACACGCGGTACCACAGGAGACAGACAAGCAAGGAGGGTAGTGTATGGCCACTATTGTCTGCTTTGTATGCCGGCAGTTTGGCATTCTCTGCCTGTGCGTTGCCATTGGCTTTGTCTTGTTTTTTTTTTTTTGCGCCAGCGAAGGATTATGTTCCATATATATCCTGCATTCTGACACGGTGGATAATAGCCTCGCGACTTGCAGGGATTCGCAAATGCAGTGTTATGAAGGCGCATCTCGCCAGTCCTAACATTTTCTTTGGCTGGGGCGGTTGGGCACAGGTCGTCGCCCCACCTCTCTTTCATTATGCAGTGCCGAGCAAAAGACGAGTGCACTGAATAAGCAATGCAATGCTCTCTCTCTGGATCAGCTTGTGTCGATCAGCGCCTGGCAGCCCATGCCGCTCTCTGCCTTTGCGCCCTGCGGCAGACCTGCGTATCAACAACAGAGCATGCGCGTTCCACTGGCTATACAATAGGCACACAAGCGTGCTGCATATTTACTCCTTTTGGAATGCCAGCGATGCGCGGTGGGCGTAAATTAGCGGAGCTTTGTGCACAAATGGACTTGAAGACGGCCAAGGAAGCACCCAACCACTCCTAGCGCCTCTCGGCAGCTGCAGAAAGAGCCACAGAAGACATGCCTTGTGGATTGCTGGTGGGGCCATTGGCCTGCGCACTTGCGTCTTCCACAAACAATGCACACGACATGCACAAGATAGAAGCGATGGGCGCGGAGCAGGTGTGCAAAACGTGAATGCACTCGTATAAGGCAACGCGGTGTTCTCGCTAGCGAGCGTAATGATGTGATGCCATGCGATGCAGGTGCAGTGCGACACGATAGGGGGGGTATGGCTCATAGATGAGGTGGCTACAACCGCCGACATGTTTCAGCAGGCGCTATTGTTCGCTGGATCAGTTGGGGAGGACATCGTGTGCTCCACTCGGCTCCTGGCTCTGAAATCCCGCCTCACCAGCTCAGGCCCTGTGCTGTTTTGTAGGAGGATCAGCAATAGCGCAGGCGCATGCCAGCAAAAGGAGGGCGCTGTCTATTCTTGTCTATTTCCTATTTGACATCGCACTCGGCACACGCTGTTAGGATTAATGCGGGACTGCGTGCTAGTGCTGGTTGGATATTTGCATGCAAGCACATCACACGCGCCTCCCCGTTCTGTAAGCGTGCTTGAGTGCAATTTGCACGTCTGTTGAGGGAGGAAAGGAAAAGCTGGCTGGCGTGCTCTGGTTATCATGCACACACATCGATTAGACAAGGAGCAAAGCCAGCCAAACAACAGCGGCCACTACACCCCATTACTGGGGAACAATGGAGGGTCCGCTTCCCTCTCTGCCCATTCGTAATATTCTTTACCAGCCATTATTTGGGTGCTT
>MU603956.1:125948-167435 GCA_025201845.1 Martensiomyces pterosporus
GTTCTGTAAGCGTGCTTGAGTGCAATTTGCACGTCTGTTGAGGGAGGAAAGGAAAAGCTGGCTGGCGTGCTCTGGTTATCATGCACACACATCGATTAGACAAGGAGCAAAGCCAGCCAAACAACAGCGGCCACTACACCCCATTACTGGGGAACAATGGAGGGTCCGCTTCCCTCTCTGCCCATTCGTAATATTCTTTACCAGCCATTATTTGGGTGCTTATGCCCAAGAACAGAGAAATCAGCGACACTGGGCATGCACAGCGGTTTGGGCAGTTCCTTTTAGATGGCAATATCTAGCAAATCAGCGAGCTCAGTTGCTGCAAAGGGCGAGCCTTGGGGAAGGAAGCAAGCAAAGAATGCACTGTCTACATTTGTGCTCTTTGTCCAAGCGCGCAACAAAAGAACCCAGCTTTGTATAGCATTTACTGCGCCCACAAGCGGTGCGCTTGTTCTAACTCGGTGCCCCTCCCCACACGCTCCGCTGAGATCGGCGTAGATAGTGGGAGGACGCTCGGCAGACACGCTATCCTGCTCTGGAATGCGAGTACAGTCGGATGGGCATGCTAATACATGTAGCAGATGTATGTTGTGCATGGCAGTATGTGCGTAGAAATTGGGTGTCCTGCTGGATACGCGGTGCACATGCCTGAGAGAGCACGGCGGCACAGTACCCGCACATTACTGCGTGGGAGAAATACACGGTCATACCGGCTCTATGCGGCGCCCCTCCACTCCACACGGACGCTAAGGAAACATGGCAGCAGAATGAGCAGTACAGCCAAGCGCACAGGCTACAAAGGCGCAAATAACACGCCTTTGGCCGACCACAAAGCAGCGGCGATGCGCAGGCAGAGACAAAGCAGAAGAGACGCACTGGGTAACAATGAGTGCGTGCGGCGTGCTTGAGCGCTGCAAGAGAGTGAGAGCGGGGACAGCGGATGGCGAAAGATAGGCGCGGCATGGTGCGGGAGACGGTGACTGTAATAATGAAATAGTCCCACCCCTTTTTCTCCTCCCTGCCCACCCCTTGTAGCCAACCCTCTCCGGAGCGTCGATGAGCAATTGATGAGGGCCGATAACAACATGGCCAGCGGTGATTGGCACGAAGACGTCCCTGCACTCCTCCGTTTTCTCTTGCTGGCGACAATTGTTCGCAAATTTTCTGGCTTCCCTTTGTTCGAGCGCATGTGCATGTTTCCTTGGGCGCCGCTAGCCCCCGCCCTTTGTCTCACATCTGGCGGTGCTCTATTTACATTTTGCCGGCCAAAGCAAAGGGATGTGTCTCGCCTCACCTCTCCTTCCGATCCCGCAACTGCTGGAATGAACCTGTGCCGCCAGTCTTGAGCATCGCGTGTGAATAATGCAAACACGGGCAGCCATGAATGGGTGTCATGGCCAATTGAGCAAAACCGTGCTGAGCATGTGTGGCTGGCCAGGTGTGCTTGGTGAATGCAAGGTGGATCAGGAGATGTGAGAGACATGTGTTTGCCTGTGAATATGCCTACGACCTGTGTCAAGTATGCTGGACATATCTCAGAGGGGTTTAGGCGTTTCTTGGCAGCTGAGAGCAGGTGCACACATAATACCCACACGTACACGCACACACAGGCGCACACTCGGCGGTTACCGCCAGGTCATCGCCCACCCTCTCTTTCGCATTTGCTTGGCACACAGGGATGAGTGGCATTCACTTTCAGCCTTGTGTAACGCGCGGGATGCGTCTGCATCGCTTCCACATACACTCGCTTCTTGTCTCAGCTCCGCCATGGGATAACTAGCCATTGCTATTGCAGTCAATGGCATACGGCATGGTGATGCGGGCCGCACAATCGATGTCGAGTGAAAGAAGGCGCTCTGCAGAGACTTGGATGCGAATCGGCCAGCCAGCCAGCCAGCCAGCCTCGCTAAGAAAAAGCGCAGACCCCGTGTATGCTGCCAGGCTTTGAGATCTCATGCGAGGTACACTACTAGTATAGCAGATGACTTCATGTGGCGAACCAGAGACCGCAAAACAATGCAACTTGCCATACACCCAGAGCACCCAAACTACATTGCCCTAGGTGATTTTTTGGGCGCATCTTGTGGTGCCTTTCAACAACGAAAACCCTTGCCCATCCTTGCATAAGAGGAGAGTCGACCAAGAGTTGCCAAATGCGTGTCTCGGCTTCCACGGCCTGGCTGTGGCGCTTCCTGGCTCCACGCCCTTTGTTGTTTGTAGTTGCTTTTGGGGAGCAATCCGAGCATATCCTGAGCGCACAAAAGCGGGCTTCCGGTGCACACTGGGCGCACTGATCTGGTCGTACACTGGACACAGTTCGCTTTGCTTTTCCTGCTGCTGCCTGGTCCAGAGATTGGGATCATGCCGCATGAAGACAACAGTGCAAGAGCGGCATCATCGGCACACTGATACCAGCACACTGACACATGCAGTGTGTCCAGTGGAAAGCAGCAGGGGAGTGTATGTATGTATGTACATCGCTGCTGGGCACCGACCCCATGGAGCTGCGCTTTCTCTGAGCCAGACCCACTTGGTTTCCTGCGGTGGGTGGCACTGGGATCCTGCTGCTACTGCTGCTCCTTTCCCTGGTCGATTTGTCGATTCATCAACCACATCGCATCGCCAGGCTTGGCACCACACGGTCCAGGTCGCCACCGCTCTTCCCTGGCTTGGGGAACTCCATGCGTGCTCTCATGGATGGCGGCAAGGGAGGGTAGCTTGCCCCGGGGGAGGTAGCGCATATCGCGTTTTGTTTTATTTTTTGCACGCTATTTCATGGCTGGAGCTCACCCGTGCATGCTTGCTGCAATGCGCACTTTGTTCGTTCACTCCATTCGCCAGGGAAAAAAAGCAATCCCTCGTCCGCGCCTTTTGCATTTTCTCGTGCGCAGATGCGAGTCCCTCATCGTCCCATCATGCCATTCCCTCTTGCCGGCGCTTGTCCTTGGCTCGTCTGGATATCGATATCGATCTGAGCACGCCTTTCGGCTGCCGCCTGGAAAATCGAGGGGAGAGGGTTTCGCACACACCCCCGCCATCCCGCCGACCACCACTCCCCTTTTTTCCTTTGGCCTGCTGGAACAACCAGCTGGGCTGCGATTGGCTGTTCTACGCCGCCTTTGTAGGGCGGAAGAACGGAAGGCGCCCAGCGTCTCAGCAGTGTGCTGGTGTGTCACCAACCCGTCTTCCCCACCCACCCACCCCCTCCCAGTTATTTGCTGGCGTGCAAGAACGAGGCTGTACGAAGCGCGCGAAGCGGGGGGCTGGGCAGGCGATGGAAAGCGCGTGAGCGCATTTCAGAGCCTGGAAATAGCAAGGCACGCCTCGTTGCCTGCTTATAAAGACGTTGGACGTCTCCGCTGCCGCTCCGCCTCCCTACGACCCCTTTCTTTTCTACAAGAACACACCACTCCACACTCACATACCTACAACGATCCACACCGCATTCACATCCTCACTCTCTGTACCTTATACCTCGCTATATATATTTGTTTCTACCCTTTCCGTACTCTATCCGTGCTCCCTCTGTCTGTCTGCTCCTTTCTGCCTTCTCTTGCCCACCACTACCAGTCTGATCCCACTCCCTCTGCACTATTTGCCACTCCTCTTTATTATAAACAGAGCGCCATCTCCCCTTTATTCTTCGGCTCTATTTGCCTCGTATGTAAAAAAAAGAAACTTCCCTGCTCGCTCTCTGAACAGCCATCTAAACACAGCACACTGCCTTATACACACAAAAGGCTATCCTCATCATGTACATCCCAGCTTCAAAGGCGCCATATGCGCGCAGTGGGCGCGGCGTGGTGCTGAGCCGCACCTCTGCCACCTCAACTGCCACCCTGGAGAAGGATGCCAAGCAGGCAGCCTTCTCTCTGATGCTCCAAACGCCATCAAAGCGGGCGCAGCAGCGGATGGCCCAAAAGCCCTCCTACACACCACCAGCCGTTGTTCGCAAGGACTCTGGCGAGATTGTCCGGCCATGTCTGCGCCGCAGAGCCAACACCGAGCCCGCTACATGTGCCGATGGCACCGCCACTTCATCTACAACATCCTCTTCCTCCCTCTACCCAAGCATCCGCCCTCCTCGGTTCGTGCATTTCGGTGCTGAGCTTGAGCGTGTGCGGTGGTTCCTCAAGGGCCAGTGCCCAAAGTCCGTGTGCTCTGATGCCACACCCGACAGCCATGCTGTCGCTGACGACGAGTGCCAGCAAACCCGCCTTGGCAGCCCTGTGGCACAGCTGCAGGGCACCTCGGCAGGCGAGCAGCCAGCTACAGTCCGCCTCACATCGCTCCGGCGCCCGACCCCCTCGTTTGCCATCTTCGAGACCTCGCCCGTTGTTCTGGAGCGTGTTGAGCTCGCATGCAGCAAGCGCTCTTCGGCAGCGCTGCGGGGCACAGTCAAGGTCCACAACGTTGCATTTGAAAAGGTGGTGGTTTTGCGGTACTCGTTTGACCACTGGAGGACAACCGAGGAGTGTCAGGCCACCTACACCAAGACGCTGGCTGACGCTGAGGGCGGACGACCCGGGGTTGACCGCTTTTCCTTTACCCTGCCCCTGGCGGCCTCGGCCACTGTGGATTTGCCAGCAACCATAGCCATGTGCGTGCGCTACGACGTAGGCGGGTGCGAGCACTGGGACAACAACTGCGGGTCGAACTACATGTTCAAGATCACCCACCCGGCTGTTCCGGCCATCGCTGACGAGGAGGCGGATGCGGACGCGGTGTTTGCAAGGGCTGCTAAGAGCTCAGAGTTCCGGGCTCCCCCGCGCCTCACCTTCAACAGCTTTGCCGCTCCTTCCCCAACTGCAGCTCAGGATGGGGTGAGCTCTGCCGCTGCTCGCCGCCACTCTGTTGCTTACTCAGCGCCTACGCCGGCAGACACCCGCCGGTACATGGCAAAGTCTGCGGCTCTCTTCGGTGCCCCTTCCGCCAGTGCTTGCCATGCTGAGCCATCATCCCCACCGCACAACCAGCAGCAGCAGCAGCAACAGCAGATGGGCATTGACAGCGCCAGCTGCTCACCCTCATCATCTCAGCCAACGGCTGCACACATTGTGCCTTCTGCCAGCAACAATCAGTTGAGTGCACACAATGCGTCTGCGGGCAATGCGGCAATTGCCGCACAACCACCGTACATGCAGCAGCAGGCATTCAGCACACTGCCCCCTTGCTCCTCGATGCAGACCGAGCTTCCGCTATATCAGGATGTGGCCTGGTGCGGTGGCGATTTCGCCGCCTACCCTGCTACCGCCATATGCTCTTCATCCTACAGCGGCACCTTCGGCATCGACAGCGCAAGCATGCTGTCTGCCGCTGAGTACATGCTTGCACCGTCGCCGGTGCCGCTTTCGCCTACTGCTGCCTCTCCAGTCGCTGTCCCCAACCGGCCGTCAATGCCTGCCTCACCCGTGTCGTCACCCATGCGCACCAACAGCGGAGGCGTGTCTGGGAGGGCGGGATCACCGCTGGCCACACCCATGCGTACGGGCAGTCCCATTAGCCGTCCAGTGTTTTCCCCAAATGGCTCGGTGCGCACAGGATCGCCCTTGGCCTGGTCTCGTAACACCACGGCATCTGCACTTCAGTGCTGAGCACGAGCGGGGGGCTCCATTCCAAAATACCGAGATCCAAAATGTGGTTCCAATACACCCTATTACTATACAGTACTTTCTTTTGCATCCCAGTTGGGCTTATTTATATATTTATTTGAGCACTATGTTACATAAATAAACGCATGCTACCTTAGCTCTGCTACTTTCTCTGTGTCCTGGCATCCCTTTGTAGGCAGTTCTAGCCAGTGAATCCGGGGGCACCCTCGCTGACCCTCTCTCTACCTGCTGTGCCGTACCCAGGACGAGGAGCGAAAGCGAAAGCCAAGCCATCACATACCCATTCTACGTCTCTATGCAAAAAACATCTGCCTTGCTTCATTCTACATGACCCTGCCCTTCGTCTCGTGCTTGAACTCAACTCTAAACATCAAGCCAGTTGGCGCTGACACGCAGTCTTTGTCTGAAATGAAATGGAATTAAATGTATGCGTGTCACCTGAACGCCAGACATGGACGCTGTTCAGCAGCGCATGGCCCAGCAAGAGCACACCAAGATACAAGCGACGAAAGCTGTGCATTTCATTTCACCTCCTCTTTTGTTCTCTACTGTCTTGCGGAGCAGCTGTTCTTGCGTTCTACACGTGAGATGTAGGTGATGCGAGCAAGGATGACTGATCTTGTCTTTGCACACCACACATAGACTTGTCTATTGTTTCTCGGAGCGTGTGCCCTTGTGCCCCATCTACATGGGGACCTCTTCATTCTTTCCAAGAGCACGGCCAGGCAATTCAAGCATTTTGCCACATCCCTGTTTTCTTGTCCTAATTGTCGAGCACCACATGCTTGCCGCTGGGCCTCATTATAGCCAGCGAGGGAAACCTGCCTCTTGCTCTACCGTAGGAATGTACGCACTCGCTTGCTCTATCATGCGACAGCTACTGTGTGCATTTTTCACGCGGATGCAATGGCGCGCAATTCCGCCCCTCCCTCGCTCAGTCTTTTGCCCCCTTGTGGCACCAGCTGGGAGTGGAACAGAGCTGCTGATTCCACCGCACTGAATGCCATGGCCGCTGGCAACCTTGCTTCACACGGTAGCCCACTCTTTGCCGTTCTGATCCTGCACCGATCGCGTTCCATACACGCTGTCCCTTGCCATGCTCGGAGCTTGCCGGCCAGAGATGCCGCCAGAAGAAGCAGAAATGCGCATAGCCTTGCTTAGCTCAGCGACGCTGCCACCAAGGCAGGTAGCCGGTAACTCGCCGAGGTGTCTCCGCCAAGTAATCAAGCCGCTAAGACACGGGTCGCGAATCAGCAGATTAGCAGTGGTTCATTGAAGCCGGGTCCAACGACGGTGTCGGCTGACCAGTAACGTAGAGGGGGCACTCTGGACATCCCCGGCCGGCAGCGCACTGGCCTGATTTCGCTGTGGAGGATCATCTCGGATGCCTGCACGAGTATTCCGCGCCCATGTCGATCTTGTAGCACACACGCGAATTGCACATGCACTAGCCGTTGGCCTCCTGTTTTTTTTCTTTAGCGGACGGGGCGGCGTTGGTTGTCGTGCGCTCTCTTTCTTTATCCTCCTCAGCTCCTGGTCTGAACCGTTTCCCCCCCCCTTACACCTGCTTTTCTTTCTTTACCACCTCTCTTCACAGAAACAAGAACCAAAAAAAAGGACGAACACAGCCACGCTTTCCAGCACAGTATGCCGAACGAACAAATGAGCAGCGCAAACAAGCCCCTCAGCGCCGAGGGCAGAACATACCACGTCGAGACTCGCCACGGTGAAGGTAATAGGAAGAAGAAGAAGAAGAAGAAGAAGAAAAAACACCCAAGCAAAGGCACGCTGATTGCTCCTGGTATCAGCAGCGTATATTTACTCAGCAGCCACCCATTGTTGTCTGATTGATCTGTAGTGGCCAACCGCATTGTCACTGTTGGCGACCCGCAGCGGGCGCGCACGATGGCCAAGTTCATGGACAAGGTTCTCTTTGAGCACACATCGCACCGCGGTTTCCTGACGATCACCGGGCTCTACAAGGGCCTGCCGCTCTCGATTGTGGCCATCGGCATGGGTCTTTCGATGATGGACTTTTTTGTGCGCGAAACCCGCATGGTGGTCGAGGGCCCCCTGTCGATCGTGCGGTTTGGGTCGTGCGGGTCGATTTGCGATGCGCAGACGGGCGACGTTATTGTCGCCAAGAGCGCCTTTGGGATCTCGCGCAACTTTGACTACTTCAACGATCCCAGGGACACGCATGTCAGCCAGGATCCGTACATCCTGTGGAAGCCCGTTGCAAGCGACGATACCCTGACGAAGCACGTTGCGCAGGCCATTGCCAAGAGCATTGGCGAGGAGCATGTGTTTGAGGGATCCGTGGGCAATGCCGACAGCTTCTACGGGTCGCAGGGCCGCCTGGGCACCGATTTCTGCGACGACAACGAGCAGCTGCTGGAGACAATCCACAAGAGGTACTTGGATGCCGCGGCGCTCGAGATGGAGAGCCATATGCTGTTCCACCTGGCCCAGGTGTCGACTGGAAACAAGGGCGACTTGCCAAGGTCCATCAAGGCTGCGTGTGCGCTCGTTGTGTTTGCCGACCGCACGGGCAACTCGTTCATCACCCCCGAGAAGAGCAAGGAGGCCATTGAGGTCAATGCCAAGGCCCTCTTTGATGCCCTCGTTGCGGACCTGCCCTCGCAGGATGGCCTGCATCCAGCAGCCGGCAGTGTGTGGGAAAATGAGCTGGCGTAGATCACCCCCTTTGCTAGTCCTTTTATAGATCACCAACAGTAGATATTCAGCATACACTTTGCCATCCATGCCAAACCAGCATTCTACTACAGTCCTACGTCTAAGCCATCCCCCTCCTGCAATTTTGGCACCCGTGAGGCTCATCGCTACCGCCGCTCACCTTCCTAAGCGCAAGGACCCTTGTCTTCAGCCATGCTGGGGTGGCATATTCAAGCTGCGTTCTTCGTTTTGCATTTCTTTATCTGCTCTATTTCTACTGATTCTCACATCGTAACAGCCACGCTTGGCAACCGCCTTGATGTTTGATGGCATATCGATGATACATGCACAATAGCGTGTGTATATTCAAGGGAGGGAGGGGGTTTGCGGAGGAACAAGTATTAACAAGGGAAGATAAGTAAAAGAAATGGCTGGCATGCTAAAGCAGCAGCAAACACGGCATAGCAGTGGATCATGTAGTGGGCTGCCGATCCTTGGCATGCTGCTGCTGGCCAGATGGCAGTACCGCAGGCTGTGGCGCTGGAGAAGAGGGCTTCACAGAGCTCCGGAGATGCGGGACTGGCTGCTGTTTCTGCTGCACCGTGATGGTAGCAGCAGTGTTGCTGGGATTCGAGCCTACAGGCGTTGCTGGTCTAGACATTGGCGAAGAATGCTGCTGCTGCTGCTGCTGGCTCTGGGGAGAGGGCCGTGCAGCAGGGCGCTGTTGGTGGTGTGCTGCAGTGACAGATCGCATCACAGGTCTTTGTCCTGGTGCCGCGGCTCCGGGTGCATGGCTCGCAGGCGAGTGAGTGGGCCGGTTCCCTGGGCGCTGCGGGCGAGGAACAGCGCTGCTGGGCATTGAGCTCCGCATGCCAGGAGAGTGAGGTCGCTGATGGCCATTCGCAGCCACCGGTCGACGCATGGGTGTGCCTGCGCCTGGTGCCACCGGTCTTGCAGCGGGCGGTCTGCGCTGCTGGTTTATCCCATTGGGGTGAGCGGCCGAGGGCGACGATGGCCGAACACCACTACCGCCATTCATCGGAGATGTGCCATTCGGCGGCGGTCGCCTGAGCACAGGCCGCTTGATCTGAGGACCTACAGGCGATCCCGCACCTCGCGTGTCTCCAGCTCCATTGGCTGGTGGTCGCTGCGGCATCCGGTGCGCGCTGCCGTTCATAGGGCGCATCATTGGGCGCCTGGGAGGCCCACTGTTCGGTCCTGTGGTGCCAGCAGGCGACGGTGTGTTTGGCGCCGGCCTCACGCCAGCAGCAGTTCCATGGGGAGGCTGGTGCGACTGGGGCAGCTGCGGTCTGCTGACAGGAGTCTTGTGCTGCTGCGACTGCTGAGAGCCAGGGGGCGGTGGCGTAGCACGACCTGGCATTCCTGGACGCACAGTGGGTGTCCGCTGAGCAGAAGAGGCTCCGGCAGACAGTGGCGAATAGCCCTGTCTGGCACCTGGCTGCGAGTTGTTCACCAGCCGACCCTGCGGAGATGGACGCGGCGGACGCTGCTGCTGTGGGCGAGAGACCGCAGGAGTGGTCTGTCGCTGCATTGGGCGGTTCATGGTGGCCGGCGATCTACTCACGCTGCTGCCATTCGCCCTGCTAGGACAAGAAACGGGTGCCGCCGACTTTGCCTGCGCTGCTGCTGACGGCGAACTGGTGGAGTTACGGTCAGCATTTGCTGTGGCTGCAGTGGCCGTTGACGACGGCGCACTACTGCTCGCTGCTGCAGGAGAGAGGGCGGTAGCCTCCGCTGCTGCCTGCCGTTGGTTCTGCGCAAGCGTGGCCATGCTCAGGGTGTGGTTGTAGATAGCGCTGGCTAGTCTCAGCACAACCGCAGCATCGGGAACGGACGACCCCTTGTTCCGCGCTCTGCCTCCCTTCGTGGCGGCCGCAGCCTGCTTGGACAGCGGCTTTCCACGCGGTATGCGGATCACTCGAGCACGCTTGCGAGCGCCACTCGGCCCACTGCCCTCGTCCTCATCGCCACCAACCTTTGCGCGCTTGCTACCGCTGTTGGCGTTACGGTACAAAAGGTAAGGAGCAACCGCCTGCTGCCGACCAGTGCTCTTTGCTGCTGCTGCTGCACGCAAACGGAGCAGCAGGCTAGCCTTGGCATTGCCCGTGAATCCAAACGCCTCCATTGTTTGTGCCAGTCGAGCGTTCAGGCTGCCACCGGACTGCGCTGGGTGAGCGGACTTGCGATCCACTGTCTCGGTGATGCCAGCGCTGTCTGCTGTCATTGGAGTGTGCAGTGAGGACGCTGAGGAGGACCTCGACATCGTCATAGCCGCACTGGAGAGCCTCTTGTGGCCAGGTGGAGATGGCGGTGGCGGCGGCGATGGCGGAGTAGAACAGCAGATCATGTCCACGTCGTTGTCGCCGCCTGGGATCACCATGCTCATGTCCAGGTCGTCGTTGTCGCTGCCTGGCTCGTCGCAGTCCATCGAGTCGTCAAAGTGCGTGTCCATCGAGGGCGGCAGGGGCTTTGTCGTCAGCGTCGACGAAATGGCTGCTGAGAGCTCCTGTGCATCGACTCCCCCGGGGTTAGATGTGGGGGAGCTGGTCGCCTTAGATGCTGCCAATGTGGTTACAAGGCCACTGGCAGCGGCTGACACGCCAAGGGATTCCGATGTCGGGGGTGCAGTGCTGTTGGAGTTGGCTGAGGGTCCAACAAGCGTGGGCTCACTAACAAGAACAGACGCCAATGAAGCAGGCGGCTTCTGGGGCGATCCGTCGCTTGGGCTTTTCGGTCCACCGCTAGCCTTCGCTTGACGTGCGCTCTTCGCTGCACTGCTCACTGGCTGCTCGCCCTGGCCCTTTGATGCCAACGGCGAGCGCGAGGGCGTGCATTTTGTGGTACTAGCTGGTATAGTGCCCTGCGGCGACTCGTTGTCCGTCGCCGGATGCGAGCGCTCTGCAGGCGACTGAGACTGCGACTGAATTGGGGACGGAGCCAGCGGTGCTTCATGCGCAGCAGATGTGCCCAGCATCGGACTCTCGGCGCTAAGCAGCTGGAGGAACGACTGCAGCTGCCTGTCATCCGAGCCAAAGATGGCCTTGGCGGCACCAGCAAAGTTAAACGACCCGGATCTGGTAGCCAACGACTGGATGATCGAAGGCGAGGGAGTGCCGCGCGCTGTGGCGCCAAACGTGCTGGACCGCGAGATGCTCTGCGTGGGCTGGTGGTGGCTGCGAGGACCCTGGCCAGCGGTGGCCGAGTTGACCAAATGCTGGAACTCGATACCAAGGCCAGTCTCGCGTGCAGCCGCAGCCGCAGCGGCGGCAGCAGCAGCTGCCGCATTGACCACTGCGCTAGTGGCTGATGACGCCCCTGCACTGAGCACCTGCTGCTGTGTGATGTCTGTCGTGTCAGCGCTGACCATAGCGTTGGCGCCAGCAGCAATTGCTGGCTGAGGCGAGGCAAGAAGCACGCTGGTGGGGTCGGTGAAGAACGGCGTGATCAGGTGGCGGATGAACGACGTTGGCAGGGGCGCGGGGAAGTACGCCTCCAGGTTGTCGTTGAGGAAAGGGCCTAAGCGGTGGTTCAAGGAGCACGTGGCAGCCAGTGCGCGCGCCCTAGGCAGCGGAATCCACGTTCCGTAGAGCTTGCTTTGCGGTCGCCGCCACTTGAACCGCCCGACCTCGAGGCTCAGCACAATGCTGCGCTCCTGCTCCGACGCAACACCGCCAGCGAGGAGGAGCGACGATGCGTTGACGTAGCCGTTCTCAACCAGCCGAAGCAGCCGGTGTCGCCGGACGATCCATTTGCCTTGGCAATCAGCTGCAGGCTCGGTGGTGGTCATCACCGTCATATATACAGGCACAGTTTCGACGATGGTAAGCACTATCCGAGGCGACACGGGCACCTTTGTCGCCACCATTGCCGTTGGCGGGATGTCTGCAAAGGGATCTGGCAAAATGACCTTGCTGCACGAGGCGGAGGACGCCTCTTCATGCTCGTCTGTGTTTCCGCTAGGCGCCTTGGCCAACTCCAGCGTGTCGGGATCAAGGGGCTTGGATACACTGGTCGCCCTTGACTGCTGCTGCTGCTGCTCCTGCTTTTCGCCCTTCACAGGCTTTTCTACGTCTCCTTGCTCTTGCTTCACACTCGGTTTGTGCGAGGCAGATGCTGTCGATGACGACCGCGATACGACAGAGGCCGGGGCCCGCTGGTCGCTGACACTGCTGGAGGCTGTAGACACCTTTGAGGGAGAGGTGCCTGCAGCGGCTGCGCCATTCGCCTTCTTCTCCTCCGCAGCCGATGGTGGCGACGACTCGGAGGCATCCGCGGCATACTTGGAAGAGTTCTTCGACAGGGCCAGGAGCTTTTGTGTGAGCTTCGAGGACAGGTCGTCGTGCGCGGCATCCCCCAGGCACTTGCCGCCGTCGCCACTGCAATTAATACTACGGCTATTTACATTAGCTGTTGAGCTTTGGCTGGCCATGCGAGTAGGATCCTGCTCCTCCGTCGCGAGGACACCAGACATTCTGGCATGTGTCGGACACTGCAAATTGTCGTCATCAGAGAAGGGCCCTCCCACCGAGGGATTGGAGTTCGTCCAGAGCTTGTCCAGCTCGTTGACCGACATCAGCTCGGCGTCCATCAGGTCGTGGAAGCTATTGAAGTCAAAGCTGCCGCCTGCACCCAAGTCCGAATCAATATCGTGCTCGGCTTTGATATAAAGCGCGGCGCCGGTCGTGTTAACTGCTGTTGCTGTTGTTGTTGCCCTCGCCGCAGCCGCTCCTGCTGACCTCACAATTATTGAATCTGACGAAAGCAATGGCTGAGCAAAGGGTGCCTTTTCAGCAGCTGCAGCTAAAGGCTCCAGTTGCCGCTTGGCACCGGCTGCTACTGCTACTGCTGTTGTTTGCTTGCCGGCTGGGGGCAATGTGCCAATTACAGCCGAGGGCATACTGGGGCAGTCCGCTGTTTTGGCTGCTAATGCCACCAGGGGTCTGCGTAAAGGAGAGGCAGTGCTGCTGCTGCTTGCTGGGTGTGTGTCTGCTGTAGCGTCGTCTACTCGTTCCACGCGATCGAGAGAGCAGTTGTCCATATGCGGTGCGGCATAACAAGCAAGGGAGAGAAGAAAGGCGGGGCGTGGAGGGAAAAGAGCGGTGTATTAGGGTGGATTAGTGCACGCGCAGATAGAGGGGCAATTACAGCAATAGTAATAAGCACTTGTGAAAGCGGTGTGGGTAGTGCGTATGCGCGGGCGAGCGAGGCAAGAGCCGAAAATTCAGAAAAGCACAATAATATAAAGGTCGCGCGCTGTTTGTACAGGCGAGAAGGGGAAGGAGCAGAGGGGCTGCGACATCAGCTTGCCCCGCACGACATAAGCAATTGCTTTGCCCCCAATAAAAGTCAAACAAAGAGAGAGTGAGCAACCACGGCACGAGAACAAGCGGTGTCTGAGAGTGGCTGCTCTGGCTTGAGCGCGATTTGTTGGCTGGGGTATTCCAGCCAGTGAGACCGCTTCCTCCATGCAGGCACACAGCCAGCAGGCGGAGAAGAGCAAAAGGCAAGCAATCAGGCGGGAAGGGGGCGAGAAGCGCGGATTAATGAAGAAATGAAGAATGAGCGAGTGAATGCATGCATGCTTACCGTGCTGGTGTAGAGAAAAGACCCCGGTCTGGTCCGGCCTCTGGAAATCGGGGCGTGCAGGCACGACAGAATCGCCGCTGTTGAGCACTGCTGCTGCTGCAGCAGGAGCCGCAGTGGCAGCAGATGCTGCGGCAGTAGTGTCAACAGGAGACGTGCTGCCCTTCCCGACGATCGGAGAAACACCAAAAATGCTATCCAGCGGCGGCGACATCAGGCCACGAGGCAGGAGCAAAGGCGAGGCTGCTTGAAGCTCGCCGATGGCTGGGTTGTGGCCGCGACTGCTGCGATGGCGGTGGTCGTGGTCGTGGTCGCTATCGATAATGCTGTCGGGATCGCGTGGGTGGAACGACGGCGATGTCGCTGGGGGGTAGGGCGTTCGATCTGGAGAAGCCGAGGCCCTGGGTGTTGTGTGAGGAACAGGCGGCAGAAGCATCGCTTCGCCTGATGACAATGTGTTGTCGCTCCGAGATCGCGATCCTCCTCTTGCATTTCTGCTGCTGCCACCAGCTGTGCTGTCGGAGCAGCTGTGTATATCGCTGCGGCTGTTCTCGACGCCACTGCCTTCGCCCATGCCAGCATCTTCGCCATTTACCGATTCTAGTCCATCGTCGGCATCGCTGCTGCTGCTGCTGCCGCCGCTGATGTTGCTGTCGCCTGAGTTGCTTCCTTCGACCTCGGACCCCTCTTCGCCAGAAGTGTAAGTTGGCCGCCACTTGCCAGCGCCAACCTGCTTGCCTCTTCTATCTCGTATTCGAGAACTGCTGCCGTTGCTGCTGCTATTTGTAACTGTGTCACCATGGCTCGCAGATCGCCGTGCGCGCGGGCCAACAACAGCCGATGTGGGTGTGCCTGTGGGTGTAGCACCCGAGCCTGTAGATCCGCCTTCAGAGGAGATACAGCGGGCTTTGCGTCTTGGGTATGCCTGAGCAACAGCCGAGCGGACCGACTTGTATCGCTTTCGCGCATAAGGGTTGGCGTCGGATTCGCCGGCAGAGTCGTCGTCGTTATCGCCCGAGTCAGAGGCGCCCAAAGAGCCGCTGTCATAGGACGTTCGCCGCGACCGCGAGTTAACGTTAAGGCTGGCGCTCAAGCGGCTGCTGCTTCTACTATGCCGGCCGCCTGTGCTCTCGCTTTGCAAAGTAGATCGCTTGGCAACACACAGCGTCGAACTGTCGTCAGCGCTGACTGCGCGCCTGCTCCTCCGCTTTGCAGAGTCAGAAACCGCAGCAGTAGATGCAGTAGCAGAGAGTGATATGCACAGATCGGGCTCCACCGCTACTGCGGGGACCATGCACCGGGTCTTTTTTGCAGACTTTGAGCGGCGGGGTGTGTTTGCTGCTGACTGCGTTGGGATAATGCCAGCGTCGACCTTGCGCAGGAACTCCTCCTGCTCGTTGCCGGAGGCAACGTAGTAAAAGTATTTCCGAGTGTGCTTTTCGTGCGCAACACGGCCAAGTATCGGCGGCCTTGGCGGTACGTGCTCGAGGATGCGCTTGAAGTGCTGCGATATGCGCGAAGAGACTGTGGCGTAGGGGGTTGCGCCGCTAGAGTTCGGGGGACCAAGTGACGTGTGCAAGGTGCAAACACATGGGTTTGTTAGCAGACAGGGGCTTCTCAGTGTGGCACTTGCGCCCAGCCAGTGCGAGTGAAGCTGCGCCTTTTGGCAGCCAGTGCAAGCGCCCTGGACAGGCGGGCACGGGTGCTCCGGGGAAATTGTGTGCGTTTGGGCAAAATGGGCGATCGCGGAAATAAGAACATTTTCAAAAGCGGGTGGGGGGAGAGGACCCAAGCAGGCGCTCCGAGTGGTTGAACGGGCTCGGCGCGAGGGAAAATGAATTTGAGTAAGCACATGCATCTCTCATGCAAGGAGGAGGGGTTTCTAAACCACTTCCCCACCTCCACCAGATCCATCTACGGCCAGAGCAGAGACAGCGCACATTCACTGCACAGCGCAGCAGAGAAGGGCTGGCGATCGAGAGAAGCAAAAAAAGAAAAAAGCAAGGCAGCCAGCAGAGGATAACCCGCGCGCTGCTGCTGCTGCTGCTGCTGCTGCCTTGTCCAGCCCGCATTAACAAGTAACAAAGTGATGGGGAAGGGAGTGCGCAAAGCTTACCCTAGCAGCGTGAACTCGTGTTTCATAATACATGTGGCCAGCTCCTTTGGCGAGCTGGGCTTGTTATTTCGCGCAACCAACGCCTTGAGTATCGCGACAAAGACCTTGTCTCTGGCGTCGTCAGCATGCAAGCGATCAATGTCGTAGCCTCGGGGCTGAAAGTTGTTTTCCGACTGATCCTCGTCCTCCGATGTGTGCACTGGCTGTTCTGTGTCTGCTGCCGCTGCTGCGACACGCTTTATGTCCTCGATTACCGCCTTTAGCTCCGACGGCGAGATCATTCCTGTTTACCAAAGAACACCGCTGCTGCCGATGCTACCTAGCATACAACAAGGACCAGACAACAAGCGCGTGCTGCCAATGTGGTGTTTTTCTGCGTCTGGAACGAGGGGCGCCAGCAATAGTGTATGCGAGTAAGGGAAAGGCGCACGGCGTGGCTGCTTATGCTGCTGCTGCTGCTGCCACTGCCTGTGTTTATGTCTGCGCGTATTGCCTGTTTACTTTTGTGTTTGCTTTCGGAGCAACAAGAAACCAAGCCAGGGGTAGAGTAGAGAAAGGCAAGGTCCTGATGCTGATGGGCTGGCTGGCTTGCTGGCTGTGCTGCGCCTGTTGCTGCAGTTTTTCGTTCCGTGGGTGCAGCGCTGTTCGTCCGTTGCTGTTGTACACTGTTTGTTTTTCGGTCAGGCAGGCGAGCAAAAAAAGCGAAATAAGGATACCACGAAAATAATACAGTACTGAGGGACGCAAAAAGGGCGGCGAGAGAACAGGGGGCGAGAAAGAGGAAGCAAACAAGAGCCCAAGGCGAGATGGCTGGTGTTGAAGGGCCAGAATTGGAAGGAGAGGGGAAGAAAAAAAAAAAAAAAGAGTACAAAGATTGGGGGTGGAAGAGGCAGGCAGTAGGCTGTAGTAGCCGATTCAAAGAGTCTACCCGATTTAGACAGCCTAGTAGCACGCACTGTACGCTGCTGCTGCTGGCTGGCTCTAATATGTTGCTGTTGCAACCAGAAAGGAGCGAGGAGCGTGAACACTTCCCGCTGTTTACTCTAGCAAATAATATGGACAAATAAGTTCGAGTCCGTGAGAAAGGCGCCCTGTTTACCTAGCTGCTGCTGGGATTGCGATCCGAGAAACAAGGTGGAAAGGGCTTCAATCAGGGCGGCCGCTAGAGAGGGATTGGTGCCAATGCGTCAAACAACCTACGGACCGGAGTGGCTAACTGCCAGCGTTACTACGGGCGGACCGTTGGGAACGAGAGAAGCGAGGGATTATGCGCTGCGCACAAATAAAGCGGGTTAGAGATTAGCTCAAGATGAGAGAGAGGTCGGGGTGCTGGTGGCTGCTGCTCTGATCTCTCGTTGTGTGGACTGTTGTTCAATCGCAGCGGTACTGGTGGTGATGATGGTACCCCGTAGCTGCTGCCTTGTGCCTGTGTGTGGGCTTGAAAATGGAAATACAAACGTTTTTTTTTTGGGGGAGGGGCTCCAGGCAAGAGCGGCCTTATATCGCTCAGATGCGGCTGGTGCAAAACCTTGGGCCACAGACTTGCTCTTTTGCAGCCCACTCTTGTTGGGACACCCACTCTTTCTACTAGCAAGGCCAGGCGGATGACTGCTTTGCAAGCTCCCACTGCACTCTCTGCATCTATGTGTAGAGCATCTCTATCTCCATCGCCTCGTGCTGTTCTTGATGCCCTGGGCTTATGCTCATGCCTTGCTGGTCGGCTGCCAACCAGCCAATAGGCTGCCGCAGCGCTTGGCCTCAGCATTGCTGTCAGAAAATTTTTTTGCACGCAGTGGCTGCAGCTGCTGCCTGGGACGGTCAGGCGGCCCACAGACCCTTCCCCCTCGGACAGACTCGGGTGGGCAGGGGAGGAAAAGCGGAGCGCCCATTTGGGAACGCCGTCCTCGTCTCCCACCCGAGCCCAGGGCCGCTCCGCCTGCTGCTCGCTGTGTGCGCGTCGTTTGGGGGAACATGGGCGGAAAGCTGCAAAGGGTGGCCCATGCGGCGGAGCACAGAGCCGCTACTGTCTTTGCTTGCCTGCAGCCTACATGCCTCGGCTGCCACTCGCTTTTATTGTAGAGTGCTGCCAAGGCAAGGGCTGCCTGTTTCGCCCTATAAATGCTCCAGGTGGTCGGCCGACGCCCACTTCAGCATAAAGCGCTGAGGTATTAGGCGTAAGCAAGGGTCAGGCGGGTGGTGGGAGCGGGACTGCTTTTTTTATGTGCATCACCCAGCATCCCCATGGCCCCACCCCGTGTCGCTTGTTAAGCGGCCGCCGCTGCTGCTGCTGTCCGACGATTACACGAATATGACGATAAACAAGTCCAGGCTTCCCACTGCGGAGCCCTAGTGCCTGTGTGCTCCCACCACCCCGTCTCTGCGCGGGCTAATCAAGCCATGCGTGCGCCTTTCTGCGTCTGAAAGCCACTGCAACGCCTTCCTCCCCCGGCCTGTGCTGCCCGTGTGTCTTGAGAGCCTCTTCTGGCAGTCAGCAGCGGCAAGCTGTCCTTTTCCCGCTCTTTTCACCACTGCAAACCCAATTCTACACACCCTTGTTCGTTGAGCTATGATGGCTCTGCCTACGCGCTGGTGGCGAAAGATCCCCCATATGCGCTTGCGCAACCTCATGCTGGCTCTTTTGACATGCATATCACTCTGCATCCGCATGCACAACGTCGCGGGCGATAACAGAGTGGTCTGGGACGAAACGCACTTTGGCCGATTTGCAAACAGCTACATCAGCGGCAACTTCTACCTGGATGTCCACCCGCCCCTGGGTAAAATGCTGATTGCTGCTGCATTCAAGTGGCTCGGTTACACAGGATCTTTTGACTTCAAAAGCGGCCAGGAGTACCCACCCGATGTCCCCTATGCCGAGATGCGCAGGATGCAGGCCGTTGTTGGCGCACTGCTGGTTCCCGCTTCGTTTCAGCTCTGCAATGGCCTAAGGTTTCCGCCTGCCGCTGCCTGGCTGGCTGCTGTGTTCGTCGCGTTCGATAATGCGCTGGTGGGGATTTCGCGCATTTTCGTGCTGGACAGCTTCTTGCTTTTGGCCAATGCAGCCGCTTTGCATGCCTTTGTTGGCTCAAGAGCCGTGGCACATCGGGCTTGGTCGCTGGCATGGTCCCTCCGCTTGGCATATCTGGGCACTGCGCTGGGCCTTGTTTGCAGGTAAGGCGCCTCTTGTCACCACAGCCGCTGTTGTTTGGGCTGTCTACTCTGAGTTCAGCGCACCCACATCCTTCTTGCTCATTGCAGCGGTATTACTTGCGCTTGTAGCATAAAGCTGGCTGGGCTCTTCACGACAGCGCTGATTGGGGTCTACGTGGCAGCCGGCTTGCTGCGGCTTCCCATAGAGCAGCCAAGCATGAGCAAGGTAAGCAATTCAGCCATCGCCAATTTAGCACTGAACTACAACCAGATTTCGGATGCAGCTGCCATATAAATGCCTGCCCTGCAATATACCCGCTGGTGCCACTCTGAACCATGCAGATAGACTCGATATGCTGCCATCTGGATAGCGCACTTTTTGTACTTGGCTGTGCTTCCGGTCGCAATATACTTTGCTGTATTTCGCATCCACTTCCTCCAGCTGACAAACTACACGCCGGACGCCGACTTGATGGGCTCAGAGTTTGTTGCGAGGATGAGCAGCTCTGCTCTTCAGATGCAACCCGAGTTCATACACAATGGCTCGTATGTTGTGTTGAGAGCTAACAACTATCCATACGAATATCTCACCTTTCATACCATCCATCACTATGGAGAAGAAGGGCTTATCATATCCACTGGCCGCAAGTTTTGCATTGAAGACTACTTTGGAATCAGACTGGTCAGCAGTGGCACACAGGTGACGACAAGAGACTCTAGAATTCGAAGTGGCGATTTGGCAGCACTGCAAATACCAAACACCCATGAGTTTGTTGCTGCCGTTGATGGCCACCTGCCTGATGGACAGGACCTGCTTGTGCATTACAGAGAGGTCCTTGATAGTGACGATTTCGCTTCTACTGGTGCAGCATGGACCATTGTGCCAGTGTCCTCCTCGGGTGCCTATGGCACGGATGGCGACTGTATGCGGCCGATTGCGACGAAATTCAAGCTGCTCGCAGCTGAGCACAACTGCGAGTTGGCAATCGACTACCACCACCGCGTGGCAGCGGAGAAGGACTCGGGCCTTGAAACTCGACACTTTCTTTCGTGCTCCAGTGCGGGCACAGTGTGGAACATCGAGCACCAGCTAGCTGCAGACAAGCCAAATGCCAACATATCTCGCATGGTCTCGCGTAATTTTGTCAAGGACACAGTTGCACTGAACCCCCTAATGCTCCAGCTGAACAGCATGCTTGTCAGCGACCCCGACCTGCTTAACGAAATAGAAAGCGCGCCTTGGGATTGGCCATTTCTAGCAAAACCGATAAAGATGGTTTCCTGGTCAGGTAGCAGACCGAAATACATGCTAGTTGGAAACCCGCTCCTTTGGTGGGGATCATCTGCTGTCTGCATGTTCGTCCACCCGCTGGCCAATATCCTGTCCATGGTCGTCCGCAAGCGGTCTCACGGCATGGTTGCTGGCTACAGACCCGCATGGGGCGTGAACTTTTTGTGGTGCGCTTGGGCTATAAACTACCTTCCCTTCTTTGCTCTCTCACGCGTCACCTACTTGCACCACTACTTGCCAGCCCTGCATAGTGCTCTGCTGCTGCTCGCTGTCTATGTCCACAAAGCCATTGTGTGGTGTCTGCAGGCATGTGTTCCTGAAATATCGCCTGCACGGCGGCTACAGATGGAGCACCATATCTCCGCTGCTGCTGCCTGTCTGGCCATTGCATCCTATTACTTTGCACACCCGCTCACAGTCGGTTCAAGTGACCCTTGTAGCTACTACCGCTACAGACTGCTTCCTGGCTGGAGTGTCTGCGAGCGAGACTACCACATTCATTAGCCATACCAGGTGCCAAACCTGCCTCTCACTGTGAGCATATCTATATTGAGTGTAATATGATGAGCTGCTGTCATGTGAGAACGGAAATCCAAATTCTATATATGCGGGATGGTGACTCCGGCAAATGCCAGTATCCCCTGCAGGGCCCTGTACCGCTGGATAATTGAGTCTGCAAACCTCTGTGGCACTGTGCTGTTCAGTGCATTGATGGCCACGTCGATGTCACGCTGGATAGTGTGTAGCAGCACCTCGGATATCTGCTCAATGCCAACCTCTCCAAGAAGCGTGTCAAGTGCTTTGTCCACATTGCACCCCTGGTGTGCACTTGCCAATGTCCCGATGCCGAGAAAAAGTGCAGCGTACTTTGCAGCATTCATGTCTGGCACGTCTTCTAGCTGTATGAATAAAGGTTGGTATATTAAGACCGAAAGAAATGAAGCAGAGAAGCAGTGGAATCCATGCAATATGATGGCTGCAATGAGCTGTAGCAGCTCTGCTGTTCTAGACCAACAAACTAGAAGCCAAAGCCAAAGCCATGCTGCTCCCTAAAGCCGCTAAATATACATGCGGAATACACAGGTGAATCCTCTTGTGGCTCGCCACAAGGCTATTGAGAAATGCACCCTCCTATATCCTGATTGGAAAATACCGAGCATGCGCAAATGAATGGTGCTGTGGGTGGCTATATTGCTGTCAAGTCAGTGGTGGTGTTTATTAGGCACCGTTTACTAGAATAGAGAGTGAAGGTCTAGATGGGTGGCAGGTTGATTCCAAGATTCGGCGGAATGAGGGCTTGGATACCGCGATAGCGACCGATGATGTCTTCGGCTAGCTTGTTTGGATCGGTTCTGTCCAAATCAACACGCAGTGTGTCCACGCCCTTCTGAAGGGCTATTAGCATCTGTGCAGCGAGAATGTCTGTGGTATTGTCGCTGAGCAGAACGTCCAGTGCCTCCTGAGGCGTGCAGGAATAGTGTCCGCTGCTGAGGGATGCCATGGACAGCAGCACGGAGATGCACACAAGCTTCATTTCAAATGCACAGTCTATGTATGTTCTAGCGGAAATTGCTGCAAAAACTAGCCGAGGTAGCAGAGGCAAGAGCAGCAAGCTAGCAGCCTGCTCATGTAGCTTCCTTATAGGGGTTCTTTGCGTTGCAAAGAAGCAAGATGGTGGTGTGTGTGCTTCAGTGGATGCATCGCTCTATCCTCTCATATTGACGCCATGCTTGCGGCGTTCATGCCGCTTTTGCAGGGGACTAGCGGCAGCCAACTCCTAAGCAAGTTTCAAATCCGCCGTTGCATTGCTTATCAGATACATTCGCAACATGCTGCATCTGATACCCCCGCTGAGTGCGTGTGGCACCACGGCTCGGCTTTGGAGCCGTGGACTAGCGCCTGCGCTTACTAATAAAACCCGCAATCCTGAGAAGATCCTGGCTTGGATGGGGAGGGGCGGTTGCCGCAAACACGTCAACAATGGATGGGCTTGTTGGGCTTGTGCATACGACCCACTTTGTGCCTCGCTTGCGGCAATAAAACAGGCTGAGCTGTTATCTGTCCGTTTGCTTGGTGGAATGCATCCATCGTTTGCGAAATAAAAGGATCAACCCCCCGCCCCTAGCTCTCCTTGCCACACGCAGCTCTCTATTGCCCCGCTCTCCATTTCGGCTTTTCTCTTTGTAATTAGGCGTGGCTCTAGACACCGCACCATGAATTTCATACTAATTCGGCTCAAGCAGTGGGTCCAAGCTCTGCCTGGTCGGCCAGGACACCGTGGCCTGTGGCTGCCGCACTCGGTCAGCGACTACCTACACCGCATGCTTGGTGCCCAGCGGTACAGGGGCGAAGTAAAACCTATGCCGCCGGTGTTAACATGGTCCCTGTTCTCCGGCGTAACGTCATTTCTGGGCATGGCGACGATCGGGCTGATACAGAAGTACGGGTCCGCGATTTCAGACCACCACCTGCCGTTCGCCATCGCCCCGTTTGGCGCTACTGCTGTGCTTATATTCGCAGTACCAGCGGCGCCGCTGGCGCAGCCCCGCAACGTCATCCTTGGCCACCTTGTTGCGGCACTAACGGGCATATTTGTCTTTGAGATATTCAAGCACGTGGACGATAGCCTGCACTGGCTGCCTGGGGCGCTGGCTGTGGGCATTGCCATTGCGCTCATGGGACTCATCAACTGCTACCACCCGCCGGCCGGCGCGACCGCTTTTCTCGCTGGGTTCTACTCGCCCGATGTGGAACGCGTGCGGTGGTGGTACCCGCTGTACCCTGTGCTGGCCGTGGCACTGATCATGGTCGCCATATCGGTCATACTGAACAACATCTGCCGCGTCTTTCCCGTGTACTGGTTTACGCCTGCAAAGCCGCCGGCCCCCGAGCATGTGTCACATGCTAGTAAAGAGACGCCAGAGGCCAAGCAGCCAGATAGCCGCGATAGCCCTTCAGGCACTGTTTCCTCCTCATCCTCTGTTGTCTCCGCAGCAGAGCTGGAGGTTGGTAATAGCGGCGACGCCGAGATCGAGATTGAGCGCCACATTAATGAACACATCGGCAACGAGTACGAGACCGAGAACGCGTGGCTACTTGCGCGCATCCACGAACTGGAGCATGAACTCCACGAGCTGCGCACACGACACCCCAGGCCCATCTAGAACTAGCGACAATGTGTCTAATAATTTGCTGGTACACATTAAAACCACCCTACAATAAACTGTCCTCCAAATGCTATAAAAGTGCGCCTGCCTTGGCCAGCATATCTGCAATCTCGTTGCCACGAATGCCAGCGTGTGAGGGCAAATGGTGGATAAACAGGGTGTACCCTCTGCCTGACAGGTCCCGGATGCACTTGTGTAGGTGTCGAAAAGCGGTGCGGTTAGCCACCGGCCTGCCCTTGGCAGTCAGCCAGTCCGTCTGTTCCCAGGTTTCCAAGTAGATGTTGACCCCATCGACGACGTACCTGCTATCTGAGCACACCCAGATTTCCCTTGCTCCGCCACCGTCCGGCGTGGGCTCCTCTTCGTCTTCTTTTTCTTGCAACACGGCTGATAGTCGGTCAAGCGCCAGAACCATTGCGTATATTTCGGCGCGCGCATTCGATTGGTGTCCACGAAGACGCTCGGCTATCGGTGGAACATCGATGTTCTCAAAGTATGCTCCAATGCCCGCCGTGCCCCGGTCTGGCAAATACGCGCCATCGGCATAGACGATGAGCCGCCGAACGTCGGGCTTAGGAATCAGCTCTGCCAAATGGTCGACGGAGAGTATAGAATGGTTGGGAGGCCGGTGGTGCACAAGGTCGCTTCCGGTGTGAGCCACTGCCGCTGATGACGGACCTGGCGACCGCAAGGGGGAAGCCGGTGTCTTTGCTGGCTTGCTAGGAGTGCTAGGCGATGGCGCTGGGAGAACGTCCAGCGAATACTGTTCCAGCGAAGTGCGGATGAACTCGCGTACCCCAGGGTGAGTTGCCGAGTGATACAGGTTGCTCCATCGTCGTCTAAGCGATTGGCGCGCATACTTTTCGAGCGCATCGATCGCCTGGCCAGGTATCTTGCACGTAGGCGGGATGATATGCGAGTACGGGGCCAAGGGGGAGTACTGGTCGTCTACGCTGATTACTAGAGTGCTCTCGGGCAAGCCAGGCGACTTGGGCTGTGTGATAGATGAAAGCAAGTGGGTAAATTGAGCGGCATAGCTCTGGCAGACTATGAACTCGGCTAGAAACGCGCCGATGCTGCTGGCGCAGGCTACTCGTTGTTGGTCGACGCCTAGCGATCCCCAGATCTCACGAATAGCCTCGCTGGGCATCCGACTGATATCCACGTTGCGCATGTAGACGAATGTCCATGTGTCGCCGCCCCCTGACATCATCACCGACCCTGGTGTTAATCGATGTATGAGTAAAAGTACAAGTGCAAGAAATATGGCTGTTCAGAGGTGGGGAGGGTGCTTTCGCAGGCCAGTAAACGCACTCAAAACAATCACTGATGCTTCTCTGACAGTCGGTGCATAGCGAGCATGTATGGATGCAATCAGGTGATTTCGTACAAGGGGACCTGAGCGTGCATGGCGTGCATCTCAGGGTTCATTTTTAACAGCTCAGCAGGCGGGCAGTTCCTGCACTGGTTCTTAGTTGCCATGCACGGGCTGGGCTTCTTCCCGTACATTCACTCGCTCCTGTATTGCAAAATGATGATCGCAACTCGCAAAGCCTCGCAAGAGCGCCAAGCGGAGGAGGCTTGCTGCTGAGCAAAGTGATCCTCCGCCACCCCCGCTTGCTCAGCCCCACGAGCGCAGTTTTACTAACCAAGCTGCGCCCAGTACTGGCTAGCTGGGGGTTTCAAGGAAAATCAAGAAATGCTAAGACGCCTGCGGCTGTTCTTGCCTCTGCCGCCGCAGCCATGGGTTGGCCAATCGCTCGACCGCCCAAATCGGCGAAGGACGCCACTTGCGATCTGTGCAGAAAATACGAGCACCTAGAAACAGCTAATTGCCATTATATGGACATCCCATGAGAGGAGAAATGGCGGCAGGGGTCTGCCTTGAACAAAACGAAATCAACCCAGCATTATTATACCTTCTTGGCATGGTGCTTCTTTCGCAAGCAGCAGTGCGGGAAGCTGTGAATAGACACTCAGAGAAAAGAGGAGCGAAGGAGCCCCATTGTGCGTGGAGAGGTTGTCACATTTCGAGGCGTCCGGGATGTGAGCTAGATTTCCCTTTTGTTCATATTGCCTTCTCACACACCCCCGGGCATTGCGCACATCCCGCCCACTTGTAGCTGCCTGCTTTCTGCGCTAGCATCATTCCCCTCTTGTGTGCTTTGTTTGTTTCACAAGCACTCCCTGCTCAGGGAATAGGAGGGCAGGGCAACGTACTAGTCAGTTGATGCGTGCTAGCACAGAAACGTTTATGCACGCACCAGGCATCTGTTTCCCGCTTGGCTGCGAGAGAGGGGCCAGTGAGGTGCTGGTGGGGGGAGTCTGGGGGGAGGGAGCAAGCACTGGCATCTCCGCCGCTAATGAGGCTATGGAGCAGCCCTCAATTTGCGTCATTCTACTATATTTAGCCCAAATACTACTGCTCCCTCTTGCACTCGCTGTGCTAGCACCTCTTTTCCATATAAAGCGAGGGACGCTTTCGCTTCCAAAAGCTGGCCCCGCCATCCAGACGTTTGCCTACACAACAAAAGGAACAGCCCCTCCTCTTTCCTTGGCGCTTACTATTTCTTGTAGCCGCACTACCTTTCACACACGGAACCTAGTTTGTTGCTTTGTACTAGGCTTTTGGGCACACGACCTGCTTCTCTCCTTGCCTCTACTGCCTACCGCATCTGTGGCCCTATATTCTACACTATTTCAGGCTACATCATCGTCTGGCTAGCCTGCGTTCTGACCTTGACTGTGCAGCAACACCCACCAACACCCTTCCTGACACACTATCTGCTGTTAAGAACAGCCGCATACAACCATAGATGGAGCTGAAAGCAAAAGTCCTTGTAGGCAAGTACCCCGCTGCGCCATCCATGAGCAGAGCACCGCTCAATCCCCGATATACCCCCTGTCCCCCTCCAAGCGACACACCACAAGCTAATTAGCCATTCACCCATGCAATCCACCACGTCTCCTTTGGCTGTATATTCTTCTTGCTGTAGTTGGCGGTGGCGCCATTGGCGGTCTATTCGCCTGGAGACTGAGCCTCTGCCGCAACGTAATCGTCTCCGTCGTCTGTCGCTCCAACTACCAGGCAGTCGCGGAGCATGGCTACCTCATCAACTCTGCACAATTTGGAACCGCCATCTACCGACCCAAAGGATGTAAGTGCAAGACAGTCCCAGCATGCAATAAACCCCAATATACATGCACCACGCCCTGCAACTGCACTGATATGAAATACATACATCCACATTGCTTTCTGCCGTAGTGTACAAGTCCGTGTCGGAGGCTGCCATGTACGGTGGGCCCTTCGACTACGTCATTGTGGCGCTCAAGGCGCTGCCCAACATCTACGACAGCTCCGAGGTGATTGCACCTGCCGTGAGCGACAGCACCATGGTTGTGCTCTTCCAGAACGGCATCAGCATCGAAGACCCCTACGTGAAGCGCTTCCCAACCACGCCGATCGCAAGCTCGGTTTCGTTCATCAGCGTCAAGCAGACGGCGCCCGGTGAGCTGCGGCATGGCGGGTTCTCCCTCTTGGCCGCGGGCATGCACAACAAGCCCACGCCAAGCAACACGGACAAGCTGCGCTTCCTCCTCGATGCATTTGAGTCCCAAGGCGTATCTAGCCTGTTTGAGACCGACATACAGCCGTATCGCTGGCAGAAGCACATCCTCAACGGGTCCACCAACCCGGTCTCGGTCGTTTGCGGTGGCTCGAGCTGCCAGGAAATGGTCAACAACGACTACTGCTGCAAGCTGCTCGAGGAGCTGATGGCCGAGATATTTGTCCTGGGCAAGAAAGTCACGGGAAAGTCGTTCCCTGGCGTTGATGGAATCGTCGACCCCCAAACCGCCACCGACTACATCAAATCTATCCCAGTCCCAGTGTACACGTCGATGCTTGTGGATTCGCAGTGCAAGCGCCCAATGGAGCGCGATGTCATCCTCAAGAACCCCATCGAGCTTGCCGAAAAGCACGGCGTCGATGTGCCGCACATGAAGGCGCTCTATGCTCTCCTCACCATGATCGAGGAGGGCTACTCCAAGTAGCTGCCTGTGCTGCCTCTCCTTACATACCAAGTACATATTTATCTCCAGCTGCAACTGCATCTCCTATCCTTTTCGTGTATCCTGAAAGACAAACTGCAAGTGCATGCCACATAGCATAGCATGGCCCAAATAAATACTCAAATAGCCAGATATCGGAGTCCCAAGTAGCAGTGATAGCAATGTACAAATGGGTAGATATAACATGTAAGACATTTGTGCACCATTCCAGTGGTGGCAAAGACAGGAGTATACAATGCCACACACATTTGGGGGTAAGCTCTGCAGATAGCACGTTCTTTACGAACTAGGACACTTGGGAAGCAATTCAAAAAGCGAACTTGGCGCACTTTTAGAAAGTAGTGAAAGGCAGGCGTAGAATGCAAACAAGCTGAAGAGCTGTAGGACTGGCAGTGGATAAGTGGCTTTTGACACTTGCAATGCACCACGAGCGAGACAAAACAAAATGTGGCAACTGCGAAAGCGCGGCCAGCCTTCGCTTTTCCACGGTTCGAGTTCAAACTGGGCGTTTTGTCTCTTGCGACCTCGTGCTATAACTAGCTCGTGCACAGCACTGCCTCGTATCTTGAACGGCCACTGTGGGCACAATCGCCGGGTATCTTTGGTGTTCTTTTTTTCACCGCCACATCTCGTAGCAGCACACAAATCCAGTTTTCATCAGAAAGGTTTCAAAGCATTTCTTGGCCAAAAAAAAGGATGGGGGGGTATGTTACTGCAAATAAAGAACCGCGTGTTCCTCGATGTGCCACGTTCACTAGTAAAGGCCATTAGCGAACTTGTCCGCCGTCACCCATCGGCTGCCAACAACCTCGACATCGATTCTCAGGTACTTCTGTCTGCTGCCCAGCGCGCCGTGATGCTTGCCATTATTCCTGGCCGCCATCTTGGCGTACTCCTCCCATGGCGGCAGCACAGCAAGGTTTTCGCCATCTGGCACGCCGTCAACAACGACAGGAGAGTAGAACGACATCCTTGGGCGACGCAGCAAGGCTGCCCCACTGCCTCCAGCCTGGGTGGGGATCAGGTCAGAGGTCATCTTGGACCCGTCCCCAACAGCAGCCGAATTCATCACATCTGGCTCTCCCTCAGGCACCACATATGAAGAGGGGCCACGAAGAGCGATTTCTGAGAGCAGAGTGTCGTCAACATCGTTTGTCTTGTCCATGTGTGCAGCGCTGCCCTGGTGTTTCGATGAACCAGCACGAATCACACGCACCGCGCTGGGCTTGTACACCTCGCTGCCGTCAAACCCACGCAGCTCGTCCATATTCATATCGCCGCCAAACAGCACATGCTGGACACTGGGGCAGTACAGCATGGCATAGTCAAGCTGCTGGCCAACAACACCTCCTGCTTGGCTGCCCTGGCGTGGAATGATCGAGAGAGATGATGAGCCGGCTGCATTAGGTGGGCTACCAAACTCGGCATGGCGCCTTGCGTTTTCCGATGGCAGACCCGCCGATGCCAAAGACAGGTCGCCAGCAAATGGTCCGTTCAAGGGAACGTGTTGGCGAGCGAGTCCTTTTTTGATCCAAGCGTGCAATCCAGCGCTCTCCTCCATCGTCATAGGCCGCATCCTAATGCTGCCTGCCTCACTCTTATCGGCACCGGTCCGAGTGCCCTCGCCACCGCTGTTGCTGCTGTTGCTGCTGTTGCTACTTGCCGGCGGCACCTGCCCGTTACCATCCTCCATATGCTGAGTGAGTGCGGAGATCGACCTGCGAACGCGCTCAATAAGCGGCGAATCAGAAGCAGATGCGCTGCTGCCATGACCGCTGGCGGGCTCCCTCTTCTCCTTGTCGCTACCAGAAATAAGCAGCCGGGGTTCTGTCGGCGGCAGTGCTCGGATAGGCAGGATGCCAGCACTCTGCGAGCCACCGGTGGTGATCTGGTTATCCGAGGTGTAAAGAGAAGGGAGGGTGAACAGGGAGAACGAGAAGAACACAGCCATCAACAAGGCACTAGCAGTGCGCTGCCTGTTGATGCTAGAAGTGCTGCTTGGGCCATGCTGCTGCTGGTGCTGCTGAGCCTTTGGCGCGCCAATAGGCAGTGTGACGCGAGGCTTGATGCTACGAGGACCAACACTGCTAGCTCTCGAGGAGTTGGCTGTGGCCTTAGCAGCAGCACCGGACAACAAAGGCACGGCGCTTTGCTGAGTGGTAGAAATTGGGCTGCCATCAACCTCCATCGCGTCTGACGCCTGGGTGCCAGATCCGTTGCTTTCGCTCTTGGTTTGCTGCGCGCTCGACGGTTCGGCCGAATTGGCTTCTTGCTGCTTCCCACTCGAAGACCTGCCTGAGGTATTTGTGGCAGTAGCTGACGAGGAAGATGACGTAGCAGTGGCAGTGGATGCCGAAGCAGCGGCCGCCGCACGCACCGACTCGTTCTCACGGCGCAGCTCATCACGCTCCACCGCCAATGCATTAAGCCTGCTTTCCATCTCAGCAAGACGCCTGGCAAGAGAGGTGTTAGATTCGCGCAAATCCTCTACCTCGGACTCCAGCTTAGTCAGGTACTCGCGCTTGCGCTTCCTGCTCAGCAGCGCAGCAGCCCTGTTCTTGATCAGTCGCTCCTGGCGTTTCTGCACAACAGAGTCTGCAGAGCTTGGAGCAAGCTGAGCGGCTGGAGCTGGAGCTGGAGCAGCTATCGCTTGGGGTGCTGGCGAGGGCGAGTGTGCAGTTGCTGCTCCGTTAGCTGCAGAAGCATTGCCGTTAGGAGCGAGTGTCCGCCCTTGCGGCTGCTGTCTGTTTGCAGTAGGCGAGTGTGCCTGTACGATACGACGCAGTGGCTGCTGGGTGGCAGCAGGAGCCGGCGCAATACTCGTTGCTCCTAGGTGCTTTTGCTCTGATTTGACCTGGATAGGAGACTGCTTCTGCGCCATCTTTGCCAATACGCTAAGACCCGGAGGCGTGTTTGATCCTGACCGCGATGCCGGCTGCGAGCTTGAACCATTTGCCCCGGCTGTGCTATTCGCCGCTACGGTTGGTACACTATTTGCGCTTGTGCTTGCGCCACCTTGAGGCTGACGAGGAGCAAGAGCCACCATATGCCGTACGCCGTTTGTAGAAGCGTTGGTAGAGCTGCGTGGAGGAGAGGGAGCCAGAGGGCGACGCGTAGGCGGAGGCGACGGCGAGGCAGTCTGGGGCTTTGCAGAATTCGCAACCACGGCAGTAGCGACGACACCACTCGACGAGCTGGCCGCATCCGGCTTACTGCTGCGATTACGAGCGAGCGACTGCGCCCTACTGTTTATGCCTGCGACTTCTACTGCCTGTGATGCATGCCCACCATCACTCGGTTTCAAGCCCACGGGGGGCGAGGGCGACTTGCGTGAGGAAGCTGGACGCCGCTGCCTCTTACTCGGCGGCGGCGGCGACGCTGAGGGAGACGACGAGGGCAGCGATGAGGAGTCCAGGCTGAATTCGGAAGCAATAGGGGAGATGAGTGAAAGGGTCTTCTGTGGTGCAATGTTTGCCATTGGCATCGCCAGATTTGTGAATGGAAGCGCGGTAAGCATGGAGATCTCGGACGCTGCAGAAGAAAGCAAGGTGGACTCGTCGGCACTAGCTCCATTGGCAGTCTGAGTGCCGGCTCCCTGAGGGTTTGGTGCGCAGAATCCGGCAGCTGATGAGAGCATGGACACCAGAACGTCCTGCGACAGCGTGCTAGAGCCAGTGATATCTGTATTGGTGGCGGCGGCGGCGGCAGCAGCAGCAGCAGATGCCATCGCAGCGACTGTCGAGCTGTCGAACAAATCAATGCCAGAGCTCGAGGGCGAGTGCGACTTTGAGTGCAGAGACACCGGTGCCGAGGACACGCTAGTGGCTGCAATTGAAGTGATAGGCAGCACTGAGGGGCTGCTAAATGTAAAATCAGGCACAGGCGACAAGCGATGCGCACCATTGGTGGTGGTGCTTGTGGTGGCGGCAGAAAAGGGAGCCACGGCATCAGTGCTCGCAGCCCTGGGCCTTTCCGAGGTAATGGCGTCCATGGCATCCGCATTGACGAACTGCTGCAGCCACCCATCAAGAGCAGCAGCATCAGCGGTATTAGCAGGCTGTGTGGCTGCGTCGATGGCAGTACTGCCAGTAGCATCCAGCGAAGAAGCAGCAGAAGTGGCAGAGAAGCCAAGCGCACTGGAAGCCAAATGCGGGAACATCAGCTCCTGCGAGCTCGTAGCCAGCCATTCCTGCGCCGCCGCCAGTGGGTCACTAGCTCCGTCATCAATGGGGCTATGCGTTGCCGAGTGTGGCATCATGGGTGGCACCGCACCGCTGTTGTATTCGCCGCTGTTGTTGCTTCCAGAGCTCATCGACCATGCAGGGGACAGCGACCCGCCGCCAGGGATGGGCGAGTTGCCAGTAGCAAAGACGCCTTCAGGCGACACAGAGACAGCAGCAGCGAGCGCTTCCGAAAGCTGCTGCGAGTACTCCTGCAGGTCAGCAGCGGTGATTGCCGAATCGAATGCTGGCTCGCTCTTAACGATAAACGGCTCTACGCCATTTGCCGCTGTGCTTGCTGAGAAGGGCTCTGAGGCGGTGCTGGTGTCGGGCGAGACGGAGTAGCTGCCAGCCTTCGTGCTCCGCGGCAGCAGCTTCGTGGCCGCACGCTGCTTATTCTTCTGCGTGGCAGGCATTTGGCAGACGGCGTATGTGTGTATGAATCGGGGTTTGGAGAGGAAGCAGAGGAAGCAGAGTGTGCTGAAATTTAAAAGGCGGAAATGAAGCTGTGGAGGAGAGAGAAAGCTGCAGCCTTGTCGCAGCGCCGCTGGCGTGTGTTATTGGCTCTTTCCTATTTTAGCACAAATGTATGCGCCAAGGGGAAGCAGTGGTCTGTCGCTTGCTTTGTTCTCTTCAGGAGTGCGTAGAAAAATCGAGCAGAAAACCCAGCAAGAGCGGAAATGGGGCACGCCAGGGTTGTCGCGCCCTTTTGTTGTCTGCGCCTGGGAATGAAAATGGCGGAGAGCACGGCAACCTGCTGGCCAACGTTGGGCCTGGGCCAAGTCAGCCTGCAGTGAGAGGGACCGCGGGCGAATAGGCAACCTCCATCCCAGATTGCCCGCCTGGCTGCAAATCGTGATTTATTTTTGCGCCAGGCCAAAGGAAGCATGAGGAACCTTGATGACACTACTATAAACGAGCGCCTGGGGAAATCACCTGGAATAGAGCAGAGATTTGCTACGTAATGCGCCCAGGAATCTGCCACATTTCAGCGCATTTGTGCGCACATGAAAAGGGGAGCTGGAAAGGAGAACCAAAAAGTATATTGTTGCAGCCAGGTATGAAAAACGAAGGAATAGCATAATGTAGAACTCCCTGGTTTCACTGTAGACTGTCCGCCGCCTTCTCCGCCGCCAGCGCCAGCTCACTGGCGGCCGCAATAGTCGACTGCAGCTCCTTCTGAGCCTTCTCCGCAGCCAGCTCCTGCTCCCTGGCCTTCGCCTCTGCCCTCTGCAGCTTCTCCTTGTACTCCTCCGCCTGGCTACTGGCCTTCTCCAGATCCCCGCGCAGCTTATCAGCATCGTCCACAGCTGACTTCAGCTTGGCCTCCAATGCATGCAGCTGGTCAGCCGTGATTGCTCCCTCAAGCTTGCTCTGCAGCTCGCCACGAGCCTGCTCGCCTTCCAGCAGCTGCTTCTCGGCCAGCAGCAGCCTATCCTGCGCCTGCTTCTCCCTGGCCTGAGCATCGCCGGCCGCCTTGCGCGCCACAGCCAGCTCCTCGCTGACAGCGCTGATCTTGGCGCTGAGCGAGGATGACTCGTCGCTCTTTGCCTGCGCCGACTTTTCGAGCTCGCTGATGGTCTGCGCCGCATCGGCGTATTTTTTCGCTGCCTCGTCGAGCTTAGCCTGCAGCTGTGCGTTTTCTTCCCGCAACTTGTCCGCCTCAGCGGAGCCAGCACTGCCACCAGCAGCAGGTGCACTACGAGCAGCAGCAGCAGGTGCTTCTGGTTTCAGCTCCGGCTCAGATGCTACCGGTGCTGGCGCTGGTGCTGGGGACCTGGATGGTGCTGGAGGAGGAGCAGGCGACTTCGAAACAGGAGTAGCCGGTGTAGCCGGGGTAGCCGGGGTAGCCGGGGTAGCCGGAGACGCAGAGACCGCAGGCGACGAGCGGACAGGCGACGGTGCTACAACAGCCGGCGCAGGAGCTGCAACACTGGCCACGCTGACATTGGATCCAACGACCAACGGACCGTTACTAAAGACAGTCTCCAAATCCACAGTGGCCGGCTCGGCATTCTCCCCAGCAAAGTACTGATCAGCCTTCAGCGCAGCCTTTCCCGACGGAGCGGGCGGGTAGATGTCGGCCTGGAACGACTCTGCCTTCCTGGGCACACGGAACGAGATGGGCTCGACGAGGGAGCTTGACGAGACCTTGAAGAACCGCATGACCTCGCACTTTGACACGTCCACGCCTCTCTTTGGCATGGCGCCGAGTCCGCGCTGAGGCTCGGGCGACTGGTACTCGGACAAATAGTGCAGCTTGTCGTTTTCGTACTCATAGTACCTAATGTTTCCGTCGCCCTTTCCGGCCACATACAGCATGCTCGTTCCCTCGTCATAAAAGGGCATCAGCATGCCGGAGGACAAGTCAATGTCTATCTTGCTCAGGGGCTTTGATAGATCCTCTGCATTCCACAGGTAGACCTCGCGGTCGCTCGACCTGGCGAATCCCGTGGTAACGAGGCGTGGTTCGGCGCCCAGCCAGGCGACACGCGACCCCTTGACGCCCTGGTGGCTGTCTCCCTGCTGCACAACCTCGCCCGAGCGGGCATCAAACACGCGCAGCTTCTTGTCACGGCAAGTAGCCGCCAGCAAGCTTCCATTGTGGCTCCACTCAATCGACAGGATGTTGTCCTTGAATCCCTGCAGTACCTGCTTCGCCTCTCCTTGCTGCACATCCCAGATCTTCACGGTGTAGTCCGAGCTGGACACGGCCAGGACGCTCTCTGCCACGGGGTTCCATGCAACGTGGCCGACCTTTCTGCCATGGCCAGGCAGCACCAGGAGGGGTTCTGTGACGTCCTCCTCGCGCTCAGCCAAGTCCTCGGGCACCCTCCAGACCATCGCCTTGTGGTCCTCCGCCGCAGACGCAATGATGTCGTCATCAAACGGAGAGAATGCAGTGTCGAGCACGGCTCCAGCGTGCGCGCTGAACAGCGGGAAGTCGCCGCGCAGCTTGCCGACCATCGAATGCGGGACCACGCAGAACGCGCCGCCGCCGCCGGCGTTCCAGTTGGCTGCCAGGTACTTTGGGTTGGCCGACACAAAGTTGGTGTCCCAGGCACTCAAAGAGATGCGCAGGTTCTCGTAGCACTCATCGCGCTTATACGCTGTACCGTAGACGTGGCGGTACTTGCTGGGCCGGACGATAGAAAACATTTAGCACACTTCTTTGCTGATGCTGTCTTTGCTGCCCCCTATTTACAGCCAGCCAAGCAGAAAGAGACCAGGCGGTGTGTGAGATGCATGAAGCCGGATGAGGCTGGTGGTTGCCGCGCATTCGGCGCTTCTACAGTCGCTTGCGAATGTCATTGTGCAGGTTATGCGCTGGCGCTTCCACATCTTCCAGCAGCCGTCACAAGCAAGAAGCCCCTCTGGCCCGTAGCAAGAGCGGCTCGCTGCGCTGCTGCTGCAACGTGCACAGAACGTTACCTTGGTGCTTTCGGAATGGGAAATTGCCTCAAAGAGGGAGGGAGATGAGGAGGTAATGTAGGTAGAATATAGAGCAATAAAATAAACGCAATGCCTGTGAAGAGAAAAGGCGGCTGCAGTGTGGTTTGCACTCCAAGTGCCCTGTAGAAACGACAGCGCTGGAGCAGGGCAGTGCATGAAAGCCATTTTGTGGAACCAGGGTTAGGTTTCAGCCCTGCTCCTCTGCTCTTGTTCCCACTGGCACACGGAAAGAGGAGCAGGGAACACAGCGCATAGACCAACACGACATGCACAGGCCGACAGGGCCACTCAGCCGCTGCTTTGCCAAAGACTGTATTTATTAGACCTGGAAACACTGGTTTGCATCTTGGATTAGTTCAGGTATCCCTTCTCGACCATCACCAGCAGCGCATACACGGCCTCCATGTACGGCGTGCTGACCCCACGCTTCCTAGCGGCCTCGATCGGGTTTTTAAGGATAACCACATGCTCCATCGGGCGCTTGGCCCGGAAATCCATCAGCATCGACGGGATAACAGCGAACTCGCGCTGCGCTGTGTCCTCGATGACCTCATCCGGACCCTCCATCCCCCTGTGCTTGGGCAGGGGCTCGCCTGTGACGGCCTCGCCGGCCCTATATACCTCGATCATGATGTCCTTGATAAGCTGCTTGCAGTAGGGGTTGTCCAGCATCTGCTTCGTGTCGTAGCCACCAGACACCACTGCAACCGTGTTGAACGACGCGTTCCACACCAGCTTTGACCAGCGGTACGGCTGGATCTTCTCGATGTACTTGCAAACCGCGCCGTTCGCCTCCCACACCTCGTTAAGAGCCTTCACCGAACCAACCACCGACGGCACATCGTAAGTGGCCGTCTCGGGGCTGTACAGGCCCATGAGCAGGTTGGTGTTGTTGCCGTGCTCGATGACGCCGTCGGAGGGCTGGCTGGTGTCAATGTAGGCGATGACGCTGACGATGGGGTTGTTCGGGTAGCGCGCGGCAAAGGGCTCCTCGATGTCAATGCCGTTCTGAATCAGCATAATGACGGTGTGCGGGCTCTTGAGTGCCGGTGCAACGATATGCGAGTTGTCGCCGAGATTGGGCAGAGCCTTGGTGCAGAAGATGACAAAATCATACACCTCGCCATCCTGGACTGCCTCATCGACGGTGCGCACAACGCGAGTGGGCCTGTAGATGTGGTCGCCAAATGCACAGGAGATGATGCGGAAGCCATCCTTCTTGACCGTATCATAGTT
Organism: Martensiomyces pterosporus; assembly: GCA_025201845.1. Classification (NCBI taxonomy): domain Eukaryota; kingdom Fungi; phylum Kickxellomycota; class Kickxellomycetes; order Kickxellales; family Kickxellaceae; genus Martensiomyces; species Martensiomyces pterosporus. The sequence goes on from MU603956.1 coordinate 162,545, forward strand.
CGAGCGGCAGACGGCCGTGACATCCACGGTGCCGCCCACCTGCAGTCTCCACGCGAACACGCTGCCCAGCGCACCAGCGCCGACAAGAAGAACCTTTGTGGGTGTTTCAGTAGCCATCTCTTTGGATAGAGAGAGAGAAAGAAGATCAAGGGCTAATAGAGTTAATGGTGGTTTGGTGGGAAGAAAGAGGCAGAGTGGGGAAGTGACAGCCGCAGCGCCTAGTAGCAGAGAACAATGCAGCAGGAATGAGTTCTCGGAGCCTGCCATCGCCCGAGGTGCCTCGTTATATACTTCTGGTCTGGCGCGCCACTCTGCTCCTGTATGAATCACCTGGCCCACACTCTTTCTCTGCCGAACAAACAGACAGAATTGCACGCGCACCCTCATAGAGGGATCAGCATAAAAGGAAACAAACCCACGCTTTATCTCCAGCCATCAGTCAAAATGTCTCATCAAGCATGGGTTCCCAGGCACACTTGTGCAACGACAGGGCTGGGAATGGGGGCTGCACCACACCTTTGCGCTCCTGCCATTTCCCCTTCTTTTGGAGTGGAATGAGTATGTGAAAAAGAGAGCGGAAGGCGTGGACGGAAACCAAAAGATGTGCTCGTCTTGGTCATTTTCTGTTCCCACGGTGGCAAGGCGCTAGCCAACCACTGCCTGTATGTGCGTGTATTTCCGTGGTGCTGGCCATCAGCAAGCTGGTGTGCGGTGATCATGCAGTATCTGCAACTTTCCAAAGTGCACAGAGAGATGCGCCCCTTAAAAGGCTAGCGGTGCCTTGTTCAGTGGAGATTGGAATTACAAGTACACACACCATCTAGCATGTAAACACAACGAAATAAAGTACTGTAGACACGGCGCATAGGGATCACGCCTTGATGTCCTCGATGTCAGTGTCATTGCCGCTCTCCTCATCGTCGCTGTTCTTCACTTCGTCCTCATCGTCCTCGTCGTCCAGCAGCTCGTCCCCATATTCCTCGGGATGAGCACGGAAGCACTCCTGCATAGCCTTGAACGCCTCGATGCAGTCCATGCCCTTGGGCTCCTCCTCGGAATGCACAAAGCACGAGAATGCAGACTTGAACTGCTCGCCGCACGTCCCGTGGGCCATGCCACCCAGGCATGGGCAATCCCAGTTGATCTCGCCAGTCTCTGGGTCAAACGCCTGCGACGGCGACTCGTCCTCTCTTGTCTTCTCGCCCTGGCTACCGAGATCGGCAGTGTCGACCGAGCTTGTGACGGGGGAAGCGGCATCCTCAGTGGCGGGAGCCGAACTGGCTGTATCCTTTGCAGTCGACATTATCGAAATGCGCAAACCCTTTTTTTGGCTGTTGAATGAATTTACAGAGGACTGAGGCCACAAGAAGAAAACGAGGAAAGAAGATGGTGGAGCGCCTTGCAAAACAGATCCAAGCCGAGAGCCAAATATAAGCGGGAGAGGCCGCAGAGCCGATTACTAATTGCCAAGGAGCTCGCCAGGCCTCTCCACCGATCATCGTAAGCAGCATGGAACCCGCGCCATGATCAAAACTTTTGGTCCTCTAGATTGATCACGGCGGGATCCACGTGAACCAGCAGACCAATGAAAACCTTGCACTGAGACAATAAAATTTTCTCTGGCCAGCCATTTTGTTGGGGAGACAGGCAGGCCAAAGAGCAGATCCAGCCCAATATTTTGCGCTGCATGCCGCAGCGAAAGAACGGCCAGAGAGGGGAGAAGAGAAAATTTTGTGGTATAAAAGGCGGGCCGCGTCCACCACAGTAGATGTTCCTTCCCGTCTTCCTCCTACATCTTTCGAGACGGGCACTTTACTACCACGGTACATATCCATGCAGCCTCGCCGCTCTAGGCGGGCTATGCACCCTCTGCGCACCCTGCACGCGAGGGGCTGGGGCTATCAGCGTTTGCTGCAGCATGTCTGCGGCGCCTGTGCCTGATCTGTGAATGACATTTGACTGAACAAGACCATATGGATGCTTTGCTGCGAGCTTAGGGCTAATAGCGACGCGCATTCCAAGACTTGCTGCAAGATCATCATCGCCACCCACCCCGAGCCACGCACTGCTACACTCGTTAATAAAAAAGGGTAAGACACGCCAAAAAGGCACGCCTGCGCTGCCCAATCACGGGGCTGCTTGCTATGAATTACCATGCATGAGGAGTCAGAAAAATTTTTATAGCCTGCCAAGGCGTAAAAGAAGCCCAGTCCAGCCGATGCTCATCTCCCCTGCTGCTTTCCTTTTGCTCGGGCTCTGCGCTGTACATTAACCTTAACATTGCTGTAGACTACTCCTCACACGCACAAGCCTTGTCGACAATGTCTACCGCTAAGCAGACCAAGTACATCATCGTCTCTGGAGGCGTCATCTCTGGTATCGGAAAGGGCATCATTGCGTCGTCCACCGGTCTCCTGCTGAAGACCCTGGGTCTCTCGGTGACCTCGATCAAGATTGATCCCTACCTCAACATCGATGCCGGAACCCTCAGTCCCCTGGACCACGGCGAGGTCTTTGTTCTCGACGACGGAGGCGAGGTTGATCTCGATCTAGGCAACTACGAGCGCTACCTCAACGTCACCCTCTCGCGCGACAACAACATCACCACCGGCAAGATCTACCGCGAGGTCATCGAGAAGGAGCGCCGCGGCGACTACCTCGGAAAGACTGTCCAGGTGGTCCCCCACATCACCAACGGCATCCAGGATTGGGTCGAGCGCGTCGGCCGCATCCCAACCTCCGAGAACGGCCGCATCCCTGACGTGTGCATCGTCGAGCTTGGCGGCACCGTCGGCGACATCGAGTCGGCGCCCTTCATCGAGGCCATGAGGCAGTTCCAGTTCCGCGTCGGCCACGACAACTTCTGCCTCATCCACGTCTCCCTCGTGCCCGTCGTGGGCGCCGTGGGCGAGCAGAAGACCAAGCCCACGCAGGCATCGGTCCGCGATCTCCGCGGCCTCGGCCTCTCCCCCGACATTCTGGCCTGCCGCTCGGCCACCCCATTCGAGGAGGGCATCCGCGAGAAGCTCAGCATGTTCTGCCAGGTTGCCCCCGAGCAGGTCTTCTCGGTCCACGACTGCGAGAGTCTCTACCATGTCCCCATCCTCCTGCGCAAGCAGGGCATCATTGACGTGCTGACCAACAGGCTGAAGCTCAACAAGCTCTCCCTCAGCAAGGAGATCCGCGAGGAAGGCGAGGCCCTGTGGGCTCAGTGGCGCGAGTTTGCCCGACGCCGTGCGCGCGACCTTGAGGAGACCACCATTGCCGTCGTTGGCAAGTACACCTACCTCACCGACTCCTACATTTCGGTTGTCAAGGCTCTTGAGCACGCCGCCCTTAACGTCAACCGCAAGATCAACATCAGCTGGGTCGAGGCCTCTGACCTTGAGGAGTCGTCCATGCACAAGGACCCCCTGAAGTACCACGAGGCCTGGCAGCGCCTGTGCGCCGCTGACGGCATCCTCGTCCCCGGCGGGTTCGGCGAGCGCGGCGTGGAGGGCAAGGTCCTGGCCGCCAAGTGGGCGCGCGAGCACAAGATCCCCTACCTGGGCATCTGCCTGGGTCTCCAGGTGGCCGTGATTGAGTTTGCGCGCAACGTCTGCGGCATGCACACCGCGCACTCGGCCGAGTTCCGCGAGGACTGCGACACGCCCGTTGTCGTCTTCATGCCCGAGATCGACCGCACCACCATGGGCGGCACCATGCGCCTCGGCTCGCGCCCCACTCGCTTCCAGGACAGCAAGTTTGCCCAGGAATCGCGCATCAGAAAGCTCTACGGCTCTGTCGACGAGGTCCACGAGCGCCACCGCCACCGCTACGAGGTCAACCCCGAGAAGGTTGCCGAGTTTGAGTCGCAGGGCCTGCACTTTGTTGGCAGGGACTCGGACACTGGCGAGCGTATGGAAATCCTGGAGATGGAGAACCACCCGTACTTTGTCGCCGTCCAGTACCACCCCGAGTACCTCACCCGCCCCCTCAACCCATCGCCTCCCTTCCTTGGCCTTCTCCTGGCTGCGTCCAACCAGCTGGACGCCTATCTCAGCGGCGCGGCCATTGCCCAGGACGCGGACACCAAGCTCAAGATGTAAAGAAAAAGAATATCCAGTTTTATTATTTCAATTTTGCTCTCGTCGTTTACACCACCAACCCCATATATACTTTTACACTATTGCCTCGTGCATGTGACACAGCCCCGCAATTCCGATCTCCACATGGCTTTGTAGGTGCTGAATGTTTGGTGAGATCCCGGTGGCTGCCAGCGCTTGCAGGTCGCCTGATTACCTGCACATATGCTACCTTCCTTCTACTTCCCAACCCCCATATATAAATAAATATCGAAAATGTCGGCTGCCCCAAAGCTCCTTCAGGTCGTTCGTCTTCTGTCGCACTCGGCCAAGTTTGCCACTCCCGCGACTGCTCGCATGGCTGCCTGCGCTTCTGCACGCCATATCAGCACTTTTCGGTAAGCGGCCTGCTCCACATTCATTCAATCACACGCGACCTGTTGCGTACAATTATAGCTGGCCATATTAACCGACCCCATGCAGAGGCTTAAATAAGTCTGTTTTCTCTCTCGCTCACTACCCTTCCTCACACCGTCCATATGATTTTGTTTGTTTGCCACCATGGCTAGCCAGCAGGACACCGGCGACTTTCAGGTTATTAGCTCCACTGGTAGCCTTATCCAGGACGGAGACGAGTTTCACATAGGGCTGTTTGAGGAATACGGCAGTATCGCAACACATGAAGGGCTCATTGGCGGCGACTATACGTATACATATGGTGATATATATACGTTGGAGACTATCAATGGAATCAAGTACATCAAGGACACTCATAAAAATACATATCTTGCAGCCAACGATGAGGATGAGACCACTTTTTCGAAGGA
>MU603957.1:1213-75632 GCA_025201845.1 Martensiomyces pterosporus
AGTGGTGGAGCATGTGGTGGAGCCCAAGATGCACCACTCGGTATCGTGATTCCGACTTTTTGGTTCTCCGATTAGTGTGGCTTGTTCGCTAATAGAGTGCAAAAAAAAAAACGCGAGTCCGTGTCTTGGGGGAAAGAAAGATGTGTTTTCGACTCCAAAGGCCGCCGGAAAGCCATCTTGGCCAAAAGGTGCCATTGTTGGGTCAATTGACGCCAAAACCGGTGATGCTGGCCCTGGGTCCTCCAACACGAGATCCCCCATCAGCGGATCAAGCCCCAGGCGGATGTTACACCAACGCTCACTGGTAGCCAAGTACCGCCGCCCACCGTCTGACTGCCTTCTGAAGCCAGAGCTGGATAGCGCACACCAAAACTCGCATGGAGCACTCGCATGGAGCACTCGCTCCCACCCCTATCGCCCGCTACACGGGTGATTGCCCGCCCGTCAGAGCTTTTGCTGCAATCTTGCGCCTCTGCTCCTCGCATTTGCTGTTGCTGTGCTTTCTTTTTTTACATTTCACTCGGTGGCCTGCATTATCTGCCCAGCTGCGCCCTCTATCCTGCATCAAAAGTTTTATTTTCCTCTGGCGGAGCAACCTGCTTTCGTGGGCTGCAGCTGATCTCCGTGTCCGTTGAGCACGTTTCTGACTCTTGCGCCTGCCGTTTTGCACTTGAGCTGAGATCGGCACCGAGCAGAAATTTTTGCTATCGCCTGGGCGCTTTCCCACGAATCTTTCTACAGCGCTTCCTTTGCACGCCTGCGCCCGGAGCATCTTCTCGCCAAATCACAGCAGAAAATATCGCCATTTCTTCGGCGTCCTTTGCATAGGCGCTCAGTCTCCATCTGCATTGGCCCTTTGTTTTCTCACCCCAGTTTTGTTCCACTACATACCGTTTTGCTGTCTGCATAGCGCCGCGTGAATGGGAACCGGATCTAGCGAAAAGGACAAGGACTACAGCCACAGCGAGTCTGAATCTTACTCCACACAGTCGCCGCCGACCTATGCCCCCGACAGCGACCAAACCAAGACCAGCAGCCAAGGCAGCAGCATCAGTGGCGACGGCGGCCTGCATATCGTCCCTCAGCATGCACATGCACACCTAACAGCCAGTGGGATCCAGATGCTGGGCGTGGATGCAGTACAAGCAGCAGGCGGGAAAGCAAAAGAGGCTGACGGGCCCACCAAGGAAGCATGCGCCGAGGCAGAAAACGACACTGCAGAAGAGAGGCCAGGCGATGCGGGGGGCGGAATAGCGTCCTACCCCAAGCGGCTGTTCGGCTCGGTCATAAGCTCAGCGGTCAAGCACATCCACGACATCGACAAGGCGCCTGTGGAGCAAGGAAATCAGGCAACCATGATGAGCAACATTGGCCATATAAAGCTCAAGCCCGACCCGGCCACCATCCTCAGCACGGGTGGGCTCAGCGAGGGCAAAAGCAACGTTAGAGATCTGGAGGCTGCTGCCACATCAAAGGAGAACAAGGGCAGACCGGGGCTATTGTCAAACTACCTGCGGCTGATGCACTTGGACCGCAAGGGAAGCGACCGTTCGCGCGACAACAGTGCACCCAGCACCCCGCTGAGCAGGTCAGCTAAGCGGCCTCAGGGCAGGGCAGGGCAGAGGTACGGCGGTGCCGACTCAGACAGACAGTGGCACCGAGCACCGGCCCGCACACCAGGCTCTCCGGCAGTGAGGCGCACAAAGGACGACTCGTGGCAGGATATGGACGACGACCAAAATGTGGCCAGATCCTCGTCGAACGGCATGTTCTCGGGTCTGCGTCGCCGCAGAGGACACTCTCGCCAGAGCCAGCGCCGCAGCACAAGGCCATCCATGGGGAACAGGTCCCCTCTGCAAGAAGAGCCGGTAAGAGAGCTGGCAGGCAGACGCGCCTCTGGGTTCTTTGCAAACATGAAGAAAAGCGGCAAGGGGAGTAGCCCCGTGTCGCCCATTGGCACGCCGCTTGCAAACACGCCAGGCGTGCCATTCCGGCACCTCAGCGAGGCTCTTCCTTGGGTGAACTCCCAGCGGCAGCTGGCATCGGCTGGCGGGACACCGATTGCGCAAACCCGACGGCCGAGCATCTCGTCGCTGACCGGCGACGTGAGCACTGTCCCGGGCGTATCCATCGACACCACGCCCATCAACGACACCCTGGGCGAGGTCCAGGCAATGGCGTCAAACCCATCGCTTGCGCAGTTTCGTGGAGCGATGGGCGAGCGACAGAACATCGAACACGCAATCGACTTGCTCTTGCTCCACCAGCGGTTCTTGGTGCTGATGGCCAAGGCGATGATGATGTATGGATCACCGCTGCACTATCTGGAGGACAACCTGTCGAGGCTCGCACATCTCTTGGATCTGGAAATGACAGCATCAACCGTTCCTGGCCTCATCCTCCTCTCCTTTGAGGACTCGATCACGCACACCTCGGAGACCAAGATCATCCGCTGCAGCAACGGCTGGGACATGCACCGCCTGGACCAGACGAACCACCTGCTTCGCCGCGTTGTCCACTCAAAGATGGAGGTTATGGATGCGGTCAAGGAGCTCGAGAAGATCATGACTGCGCCGCCGATCTACGCCTGGTACTGGCAGGTCCTCAACTGGGGCGTCATCTCCTGGTCGCTCTGCTTAGTGTGCTTTGGCGGCTCGTGGACGGACTCGGGCATCTCGTTCGCCCTTGGCCTTGTTGCTGGCTTCATGAATCTGGCAGCTGGGAAATACAGCGGCTACACCAACTTTTTCGAAGTCTCGGTGTCGATTCTCAGCGGGCTCTTGGCTGCTGCTCTGTCCGAGTGGAGCTGCTTTGGCGCCACCGCGCTGTCTGCCACAGTCGTTCTGCTCCCAGGCCTGGTGATGACCACTGGTGTGATTGAGCTGTCGTCGCGCCACATGATGGCTGGCACAGTGCGTATTTTTTACGCGCTCCTGCTGGCGTTTATCCTTGCCTACGGGCTCCTCATCGGCGCTGAAATATACAACAAGATAGCGGGCAACCAGGTGCAAAGCAATGCCATGCTGGATCTCACCAAGTGCAACTCTCTCACGAAATGGTCGTGGTTCGGCACGTTCCCCCTTGGAATCATCAGCATCAGCATCCTGGTCAACATCCACTGGAGACACTGGTTCACCGTCACCACCATTGCAGGCATGACATACGGCCTCTTTTGGCTGTTCAAGTTCCAGCTCGGTCTTGATGATCTTGCGACTGTGGTCGCTTCCTTTGCCCTTGGCCTGGTGTCGAATACGTGGAGCAAGATCACTGGCCAAACTGCATATATGATTTTGCTGCCTGGCGAGATGTTTTTGGTCCCTGGCAGCGTTGGCGTTCGTGGATTCTCGTCGCTCCTGAGCAAAGAGAGTGGCCAGGGCATGCAGCTGGCCATGCAGATGATGACCACTTGCTTGGGCATTATGATGGGGCTGTTTGCGAGTACATTCCTGGTCTACCCAAGAGGCAAGCAGCGCTCGGCAATGCTCACTGTCTGACGCAGAAGCTGTGTGTTATAATATACCCTTTACGCAGCTCGACACCGCAAAAGAGCTGTTAATAAAGTCTGCTGTTGTAAACATGATGCGTTGGCGAAACCGGCAGTCGGTGGCATGTGCTGCGTGCTTGCTCTTGACTGTACACCATGACATGGTGGGTGTTTACTCGGAATGAGCCTGCAGGCAAGTCCCGCACTGCTCACAGTGAGCCAGTTCTTTCTCTTTCTCTCTCTTTCTCTTTCTCTCTCTCTTTCTCTCTCTCTCTACCCAGTGCAAACACAAGAGTTGAAATGCACGTCAGGGCGAAAGCATTTGCATGTGCGGATTATGTCGAGAAGAAGAATTGTCTGGTTGTGCGGTGGCTCCATAGGTAGCCAGCATGGGGCTCTGCTGCTTGAGATGCCTGGTACTGAACCATTGCCATCATCACCGTCCTGTCGCCCACGCACTCGCCATTCGCGGGAATGGACCATACCTTTGTGCCTCATGCAAAGGTATGCGGTTCTCATCAGTGGAGGCTGGCTGTTCTTTGGGTAGCATGGAACCAAACTCTGGAACCGCAGCGGCATGGATGTTCCCTTTTGTGAGCGAAGAGAGTAAGCTAATCAGAAAAGAGCAAGCGGGCATATCGAATGGAGGTGTGAACATATAAAGACATTTACTAGTAGCCCAGAAGCAAGCAAGAGTGAGCCAAGTCAGCGTAGGACCTTCTGCCTTTGCTCTAGAGGGTAAATGGGTTGGCGTCGCACAGCCAAAGCTCATGTAGCATGCCGCATATGCGCACCGCATCCTAAGGAGCCTATGCATGTAGGATGAAATAGGGAATAAATAGAGCCAGGCGCTTCAAAGCTCTATTTTCAAAAACAGCAGGCCACCCGAGGCAGGGGCACCAGCACACCTTGACTTCTGGGAGCAAGCGCATTTTGCCGACGTTTGCTGGATGCACTTGTCAGCAAAGCTGCCATCGACGACATACCCGAATGTGAAGGCTGAGCCAGCGAATGCAATTGGCTTGAGGGCGTAACGCGAATGGCACATGCCGGCGTTTTTAATATAACAAGCTCTCGTATCGGTATTAAAGTACACAAAGCTACACACAGTCTGCTCAGTGGGACGAGCAGCCGTTGACGACGCGTGTTAGCGTGGTTCAAGTGAGATACTGAGAATGCAGGCAGCTGAAGGCAAGGCGCAGCCAGATGTCGATGGTATAAAAGCGCAACGAGACGGACAGCCGACTGCAGAGCTCTCATCCCTTCGCTTCGTCTCAAATTACACCATTCCTCTAGCTGCCTCTGTCGGAATGTCAGCCGACTGCAGAGCTCTCATCCCTTCGCTTCGTCTCAAATTACACCATTCCTCTAGCTGCCTCTGTCGGAATGTCTCTTCGTTGCTATGGATTTTAACTTCATTTTCGTTCTTGCTATTCTGCTTTTCTCCGCAGCTGCCAGCGCAGTCAGCGCCTATCGCCTCCCAACCTTCAAGGGGGTCGCATCCCTTGTTGCTCCGCCAGTGCTCATCGCTGTTGCGGTGAAATACACCACCCACGCTCTTGACATCTCTGACCGTCCTGCTAACTCGTACGTCTTTAAGAGGTACCGGGTCAAGCTATTTGATCAGAGGCCTACCCCCACCACCACCACTATTTCCTCCAGCACTCCATCTACCTTTCGCTCGCAAATGACCAGGCACGTTAAACCAGAACTCGCCTCTCCGCTTGGCGCTGCTTTCTTGGCCGCTGTGCTTCTCGCCCTTCTGGAGGTGCGGCGTGCACGCAGGGTTGCTGCTTTCTCGAGTTCCGACCTCCTGCCACTGGTCCTTGCCATGAACAGCAAAGCAACCTCTCTGGAGGCAACAAACAGGGAGCTGTTCTCGCTCATAAAAGAGTATAGGGCTCAGCAAGAAGCATTCATGGCAAATGTCAGCCATGTCAACACGATGCTGCAGGTATTGAAGAGCCGCATCGAGGAGCTGGAGCTTAAAACTGCCAGCGGCCAGCGAGCTGAGGACAATCCCAGAACTCCTTCGGTGAGGTCTTCGCCTGCTGATATGCCTTCAAGGCGCCCGGGATCCATTCGCCTCTCACGTCTGATGGGGTCGCCGCTTCCACCGCTACCAGCACCGCATCCACAGCCAGCGGAAACCAGATACGACGCCTCTTCTCCGACGACAGTGGTCTCACCATCGTCATGCTCTTCCGATGCCGACGGCACTACCAGCAAACGCTTCATTTTGCTGCCCTCATCGACGCCCCTGCCGGACAAGCATGGTAGACCGCATTCATTTTTCTCACGCCTCAAGAAACGCACGTCGATGGCGAGCATTCGAACCATCGACTCTGTGAACAGACACCTGGGCAAGGGCATCACCAACAACACCAACAACACCAACAACACCAACACCAATGAACCAGCTCAGCCATTCAGCCCCAAGCAACACTGAATGCTTTTACAACCACACACCTTTCTTTTCTTTTCTTCATTGTTGCTCTCAGGTTCTCATTGTTTGGCCTACTTTGTCTCTCTGTCTTTGTAGCTGTTTTTGTTTTGTAATTAAAAAATATACGTGTGCAAAAGGCATTAGTTAGCTGCGTGTTTAAATGTTGCAGCTGCAAGCTGTGAAACAGTGGAGGGCAGCACAGGTGGCATATCTAACATGCAGTGCAGTGCACCCTGGCCATCAGGATATTATATCTGTGTATCCTCCGCTGTACGAGCGAGCTACCGAAACCCTAATAAACTGTAGAAAGTGTGGTCCATTCAGGCAGTCGGCGATGTTGTGTGCTATTCCACCTTTTTGCCAACCCTGCTACAGATATCTGTTTGGCTTCTTGTTTCTCAGCCAAGTTTATTGGAAAACATATCACGCATAGGAGCGCTGGCCGTGGCCATTCCATTTATGAGACACACTCGCTGCCAAATCAGCGTGCTTGCGCGCTGCTGCATGGCAATGCCCAAAATTCACTGCTCCACGCCCAGCTGAATAAAAAAGGCAGCTTTTCTCCAGTGCGGAATTTCGCTGTTGCCAGCTACTCGCCGCCCTGCTCTCGCTTCACAAACACGCCATTTTCCCACACCAGAATCGCACCAGGCGCCATCCTTGCGGAATACAGAGTCAACAATGCCTAAGCGGTCGCTGAACATATGCATGGTATCCGACTTTTTCTACCCGAGCATGGGCGGAGTCGAAAGCCACCTTTTCAACAACTCGCAGTGCCTTATTCAGCGCGGACACAAGGTTGTCATCATCACGCATTCATACGGCAATCGGCATGGCGTGCGGTATCTAGCAGGCGGGCTGAAGGTGTACTACATGCCAGCGGTGATTGTCTACAGCAATGCCTCGCTCCCCACGTTCTTTTGCACGTTCCCTGTATTCCGCCAGATCTTCATCCGCGAGCAAATTGACATCGTGCACGGACACCAGGCATTCTCGACGTTCTGCCACGAGGCCATCTTGCATGCACGGTCGATGGGGCTGAAGACAGTGTTTACAGACCACTCGCTGCTTGGGTTCGCCGATGCCTCGGGCATTTTGCTGAACAAGCTGCTAAAGTTCACATTGTCGGACGTGCAGCATGCCATTTGCGTGTCGCACACCAGCAAGGAGAACACCGTGCTCAGGGCGGCGCTGGACCCTCAGCAGGTCAGTGTTGTGCCAAATGCGATCATTGCGGAGCAGTTTGAGCCCGACCCCAGCGCACGCGATCCCAACTGGATCACAATCGTGGTTCTCAGCCGCCTGGTGTACCGCAAGGGCATTGACCTGCTTGTGGTGGCGGTGCCGCGCATTTGCCAGCTGTTTCCGCGCGTCCGATTCATTATCGGCGGCGATGGCCCCAAGCGAATCGACTTGGAGCAGATGCGCGAGAGATACATGCTGCAGGACAGAGTGGAGCTTCTGGGGTCGGTCAAGGCAGCAGATGTGCGGCGGGTGCTTGTGCGTGGAGACATTTTCCTCAACACCAGCCTGACCGAGGCCTTCTGCATCGCTATCGTTGAGGCTGCGTCGTGCGGACTTTTGGTTGTAAGCACAAAGGTGGGCGGGATCCCCGAGGTTCTCCCGCGGTACATGATTACGTTTGCGATCCCCGAGGAGGACGAGATTGTGGAGGCGCTGAAGGAAGCCATCAGCAGAGTTGGCGACAGGCCCAACCACCCCGAGCTGTCGCCCAGGAGGTTCCACAGCCAGGTGAAGAAGATGTACTCGTGGCACAATGTCGCCGAACGCACGGAGCGCGTGTATTATCAGATTGCCGATCTGGAGGAGCCGCCGCTGATCGAGAGGTTCAGGAGGTACTACGGGTGCGGGCTTGTTGCTGGCAAGCTGTTTTGTCTGGTGGCTGCCGTGGACTTTCTGATTGGTGTTGTTCTTGCTTGGCTGTGGCCTAAGGAGAACATTGAGATTGCACGGCCGTTTCCGCTGGCGGACTACCAGCGCATAGTCAACCAAAACAGGGCCAGGGATCGCCAGCGAAAGCAGCAGCAGCAGACGGTGCATGGCTAGCAAGAGGTCCAAAACAAAAGCCGTGATCCAGAAATAGCCGGCACACGCTGCACGGTGAGGTGCGTTTTCTTCTGGCCCTTTCAACCATGCCCTGGGTGCCTCCCTGTCCCCCCTCACCCTTGTCAAAGTAATTTTCTTTGTGCCTCGGCAATTTCTGCCTCTCTCCTTTTCGCTCTTGCTTGCTATGCCTTCTATGTATTATTAATCTCCACTCTCCTTTGCATACACGCTAAAAGCGCAAGGCTTCCGAAATGTACTGGCGAATAAACTGCACGGAGCATCTGCTGCTCGACCTCAATGTCGACCCCAAAAAGGCGCCGCGCCGCACGCCCACGACACCAAACAATAACGCCAGAGCAGGCGATGACACCAATGCGAGCACTAGCACCACGGCACAGCGGCCGAGTCGGCCACGCAGCGTCACATACAGCACAGGAAGTGGGCCGTCGGCAGACCACAGCTTTGCAGCCAAGCAAGGAGCCATGGCAGTGGGCAACGATTTAGACGAATCGACCGTTGTGGTCCGGTGGGCCAGTTCGCCCGATGGCCGGTTTCTGGCAGGCATAACGAGCCACGGCGTGTACCTGTGGTCGCTCAAGCCCTTTGTTTTGCTTAGCAGCCTGGTATACGACCCCGTGGAGGACTTTGGGCAGATGGTCGATGTTATCTGGAAGGACCAAAATGACGAAGATGAGGGCAGCCAAGCGGACGGCGAGCAGAAACAAGCGGGAGGCACTGGCAGCAGCAGCGGCAGGAACAGCGCCTATGCCACACTGTTTGTTATTATGTCTATGGGGTATATCTACGAGGTTGCGGTGTACCGGAGAGATGCACCGGTTCTGGAGTACCAGTTCGAGGCACAGCACTATTTTGCTCGCGGGCCGGGCGAAGGAGAGGGCCTGCCGCCCTTTGGGCTGGCGCAGCGAAGGACATACAGGCTGCCTGGAAGTGGCACGGCTGTGTGTGCGGCGGCGGCTGGAAGTGAGATGGCTGTGGTAGCGACAAGATCACACGTGCACAGGCTGACATGGACTGGGACAATGCAGTCAAGCACGCCGGTCAGAGAGATATACGACAACCCGCTAGCGCAGATATGCCAAATCGTGTATGTCGGCAGCGGAGAAGGCGGCAAAGAAGAGGGCAAGGTCGAGATGTACCTGTTCAGCGACGGATCCGTGCACATGATATTCAGCAGGCCCGGGCTGCTGGCAAACGGGGCTGGCAAACGGGGCAGAGAGCGCGCCTGTGCTGAAGACGCTGCGCGCGCCGGATGTTGCGGGAAAGTTCACGGTCATTGCATATAGCGCTGTGAGCCAGGTCATTGCCGTGGGCACGTCGAGTGGCGAGGTGCTGCTTTACACTGCGGGCAGCGACCAGCGACTGGACCTGGTCGCAAAGCTTGCGTTTGACCACGGCAAGGCAGCGCGAGTCTCGGCGCTTGCATGGACACAGGACGGATCAGCACTGGCCTGCGGCTACTCGACAGGACATGTTGTGGTGCGCTCGGTGCTTGGGTACGAGCTGAATGCCACGCGGCTGGGCAGCCAGCACTTGCCGGAGTATCTGACGCCCGCGCCCTCGCTTTTGGCGTGGGCAACAGGATCTACAAGGCTGGCCGTTTTCAGCGACTGCTTGACGTCTGGTGATGCGCTGGGTGCGCAGCAAGCCGATGCACTGCCGTTTGTGCGCGCAGCACTGACCACAGTGCCGTGCGAAGGCAACTCAAAGCGCGTGTGCCTGTTCTCCGACGAAAAGGTGTTTCTCTACCGCTGCGAGTTCGAAGCACAGGACCTGTCCAGCCAGCAGCCCGAGCTGCTGTGGCACGTCGCGCAGGTGCCGACGCAGTACATCACCAGCAACTGGCCGGTCAGGTTCGCTGCAGCTGACGACGACGGCCAGCACATCGCCGTGGCGGGGCGCCGTGGGCTGGCATGCTATAGCGTCGACACGCACAAGTGGCGGCTGTTCCGCAACCAGCAGCAGGAGGCGTCGATCTCGTGCACAGGCGGGCTGCTGTGGTACCGCGAGTACCTTGTGGTGGCATGCATCAACCACGAGTTCCAAAACACGCCGCAGCTGCTCTTTTTCCCGCGCAATCGGCCGCTCGACACCACGAGCGACCTGCACACTGTGGCGCTGGAGTCGCCCGTTGTGGCGATGAGCTGCCACAACTCAATGCTGCTGGTGTACTGCCGCAACATGGCCCTGTACCAGTACGCGATTTTCGACGACATGGACTTCATCCAGGTGTCGCTCCGCCGCGCCATCGACCTCAGCCACACAGGCATCGACCCGAGGAGAGTGCGGTCGCTGCAGTGGGTCCCCAGCGCATTGTTCGACCACCGCCCAACATTTCTCGTGCATGAGGGGATCACGCTCAGAATAATCGAGGAGACGCCCCTCGCCGAGGACGGCCAGAGCGAGGGGCCGAGGTACCGCGCATCGTCGGTGGTCAGCGATCGCGTCGAGTTCACAATAACCAGCGGCGTGAACTTTGGCAACATGCACTCGACCGTGTGGTGGTTCAGCGGCTCCCAGCTCTACGCTTCCCTGATCAGCCTGGAGGACTTTATGGACGGCGGTGCAGCTCCCCTAGTGAGTAGCAGTGCGCGGCGGATGATGCGCATCCGGCCAGAGTTTTTCCCCGTCGCCATATCAGCCGACAAGGGGATGGCTGTCGGGATCGACCAGGACTGGACTCTGGAGGAGCATGCGGTCATTGGGCTTAGCAAGCTGCCGATCCGCGCCAAGCTCTACCTGCACAACATCCTTGACCATATGCTGAGCGACGGCGCCGAGCAGGACGCGCTGATGTATGCGGCGTGCTTCGAGCACCTGCAGTTCTTCCCACATGCCATGGAGATCCTCCTGCACGAGGTCTTGGAGCGGGAGATGGACAGGGACTCTGCCACGCCGCCAGACGGCTCGAATGCGCCGCTGGCCGTGGCAGCAGCGCACGGCAACACCATGCCGCCGGCTGTCTTGCCCCGTGTGGTCGGCTTGCTGGAGAACTTTGCGGCGTTCTACGACATCGTCGTGCACTGTGCACGCAAGACCGAAGCGGCCTTCTGGAGCCGGCTGTTCGAGTGCGTGGGCGGGCCAGAGAGGTTCTTCCGCCAGTGCCTGGCCAACGACTTGCTGGAGACAGCCACCCAATGCCTGATCATCCTGCAGACACTGGAGCCGGCCTCTGTCAACGAGGGCAACATCCTCGCGCTGCTGGCCAAGGTCGTTGCGACAAAGAACCGCGATCTGTGTCTGGAGATCCTGCGGTTCCTGAAAATGACTGCAGAGTCGGATCCAAGCATGCGCAATCTCTTGTCCAGCCTGCGCGGCATCGAGCGCGAGCAGCAAGCCCAGTAGAGATGTCGAGCCAAAGCCGCATGCACCCAGTGCTACTTTCTGATGCTGGTTTTATTGTTAAAAGTGCCAAAGAAGAAGAGGGGTTTTATATATAGTACACTAGACATTTAAGGTTAGGGCGAGGGGCAAGGGGAAAAAGCAGAAAAAAGAGACGGAGAGCAGGGGGGGTGCTTGCCTATTTTGCAGCATTCTGAATAACAGCCGCCGTCGGCAAAGTGGACTGGATGCTGCCAGGAGAAGACGACGCACTACCTACGGCGGCTGCTGCATTATGCTGCTGCTGCTGCTGCGGCATGGTGGTGGGGATGACGGCGCTGCCAGCGGTGCTAATGAGAGGCGCCGAGTTTGCGATTTTGCTCAGCGGCTTCTGGAGAACATGGTGGTGGGCAGCGTCTGCAGACAAGGGAGCCGAGACCATGGCGCTAGTCGTCTTCATCGCATCGCTGCCGCTGTGCTGGAACGACGAGACAGGCACGCTGAACGAGTCTTTGTGCTCGGCTACTGCTGCAGACACTGTGATTGTCGCTGCTACCGATCCGACCGAGGACACGGGGGTGCGAGGCGACAGGCACTTGTCAACCAGCGACGTTGGCGTTGGCGTGATGGACAGCTCAGGCAGAGAGGCGCCAATGATAGAGAGTGGCGGCGAAACCATCTGGCCCATCCCCAGCTCACTGTTAGCACCAGCAGCAGTGCCCGTGGCCGCTGACTGCGCCTGCGTTGCGTTTGGCGCAGCCTGCAGTCTTGCAGCCGCATGCAGAGGCGTGACTCCAGAGGATGGGACGCTCAGTGGCAGGGGCATCAAGGGCAGGGTTTGCGACAGGAGATCGACCGAGAACGAAAAGGGCTTGAGCAGGTCCTCCGGGATACCCCCAGGCGTGGCTGGAGTGCTCTTGGGCAGCGAGGGCCGCAGGCGTGCGTGGTCTTCGGGCTTCAGCAGGCCCAAGCGGTACTTCTCCAGCCTGTCCTCAGGCACCGAGCTTGCACGGACGAACCTGCGGTCGAGGTACATTCTGCCCAGCCTGCCTCCGCGCATGCGGAATGCGATCGGCAGCTGAGAGTGGGCCTCGGACTGGTCGGCTGCCACATGCGGGGACCAGAACGACGCTGACAGAGGCTCTGTGGCGCGGTTGGTGTGCAGGCCCATGCTGCTGCTGGCAAAGGTTGCGTCAACCCAGCCGTTGGCCAGTTTGGCCTCGTATGCCTGCGATCTGGCGCGCACGCGATCGGCAATTGCCTGCAAGTGCTTGGGTGTTGGGTACTGGTGCACAGTGACCGAGCGAGGGAGGACGAATGCCGATGGCAGCACCGGCTCGCCGAATGCACCGCCATTTGCAGCACCAGACCCAGAGGCTCCACCGCTTGCACCAGATGCCGCGGCGGCAGCAGCAGCAGCAGCCGAGGCGAGGCCTGTTGCAATGCGCGGCTTGCGCGCAGTGGAGCGGGGTCTCTGCGAGGGGTCACGGGATGCCACGCGCTTGCGCTGCTGGATGGGAGGAACAAACAGATCGTCAAAGTCCTGTGATGTGAGGGACAGGCGCCTGCGCATGCGCAGAACGCTGGCCCGCTGGCGCGAGATGGCCTGCGTCTCTGCGACAAGGTCGATCTTGGACTTTTCGCGCTCCATGCACGAGTCCAGAAGCTGTGTGACCAGCGACAGGTTGACGCGAATGCGGCGCATCTGCTCAAGCGACCGCTGGTCGGCGCGCCTGGTTTTCCGTCCTTGGCGCACCTCGCGTCGCCGGAAGCACACGTAGGGGTCGATTTCAGTCTTCGACGTGTCCTCGTACTGCAGAGCAGGCATGATGGACTTGTAGTCGTGCTCGACTCGCCGCTCTTTCCAGTGGCTGAAGACGACATCGACGATGGGCTTTGTGAAGGGCCTGTCACGGTCGGCGGCGTGTGCAGCCAAGTACTCGACAGACGGGATATCCTCTGGCCGCAAAAACACCATGTCCTTGGTGAGGGACTCGAGCTGGTCAAGGCCAACTTCGCACTCATCCTCGGCCAGCGGCGGAAGGCTGGCCTTTGCGCGCTTGCGATTGAGTGCTGTGAGCCATGCGACGTCTTCGTCGTCGAGGCAGTACATCGGCGCGCAGCATTCTTCGACGGTCTCGGATGACCGAATGAGCGAGGTCGGACATGTAAAGCTCTTCAAGTAGAGCTTGTCGTAGCCAGCGACGACCTTTGACGCATCCGGGGTTGGGATGTACACGTGCTTGGCCGGAGCCTCGCCAGTGACGGCGGCATGTGTGGCAGAGATGGCGGCTTGGAGATGGTGTTCCTAAACCAGCAGCAGCAACAAAAAAAGAAAGGAAAGAGGTGCACGCGCTATCAGCAATGGAAAGCCTCGGATAAATAGGAATATCCCCATATCGGTAGTGTCGCGTGAGCACCTGGGGATAAAAGCAGAGCGGAGCATCTGCGCGGGGGCGATGCTGCCGAACGAGTTAATAGAAGAGGCAGCACAGATCTAGATGTGTGGAGCCGGAAAAGCAAGGCGTGGCAGCCAGAAGGCACGCATGGCAGAGGCGTAGGCGTGATTGGCCAGACGGAAAAAGGAAGGGTACTTACAGATTCCTCGTCCTTTTCAACGCCGGTCTCGATGGCGTCGACCTGGCGGTTGTCATCCTCTTCCAGGTCGTCCAGGTCCGCGGCGCGGTACACCGGGAGCGGCCGCTTCAGGTCAACCTTGCGCGCACGGAACCGCTGGGCATTGACCATGTGCGTCTAGGTGGGGTTCGGCCGGCGTGCGAGGGGGTGGGAGAAGATGGGAGGCGCCAAGCAAGAGACAGGCTGTCTGGCAGCTGGGTTCTGTTCTATTCTATTCCAAGCGACAGCCACGGCTCTTTGGGGGGCAGGAGAAAGTAGCGAGCAGAAGGAGTGCGGCAGGTGCGGTGCGTGCTGCCCGTAAGACTTTTATTCTGTCTGCTCTACAGGACGGAGCAGCGAGCAGAAGGCAAGGGGAACGCGCTCCGGCACAATGCTTTTCTCTGCGAAGAGAAGTGCGCGCGCGACAGGCCCGACGGCAAAGGCGCGGCCAGGCAAGGGAAGGCGCTAGAAAAATAAGTGTCGAGAAATAGGGCTGGCCTAATTTCAGCGCCTGAGGGGAGGGGGCGGCCTCTGCTGGGCTGGTGGGGGGAGGCTGAGCGTAAGCAGGCAGATAGAGAGAAAAAGTGTGTGTATGTGGGAAGTTCCGGCTGACTCGGCAGGCCCGCTCAAAGAGTGCGCTTTTTTTCTGGCTCTTCGAGTGCGCGACGCGACGGCTGGAGCTAGAGGCGGGGGTGCTAGACGAGTTCTACTAATACAGGGCCAAGGTGTATACCAACAGCGAGCGTTTACGTATGCTAGAGGCCACTTTCGCGTTTTTAGAGAGGGGTGGAAGCTACAACGGGAAATATTCGTGCAAAGTGTAATTTTTTTCTCTCCCCTTCCTTTCTGCCTTGGAAGCCTCCTCTTTTTTTCTCTCGCCTCCTTGAGAATGCCCACACCGCGCCCGCACAAGGTCAGACTTTGCTTTTCTCTTTTGTCGGGCCGCTCTGTGCCTGTGCTGTCCCGCCAGCCTGACGCTGCTGTCTGATGCCCGCGGCATGCTCTCTTCCCAAGGAAAGGCTGCCATTAGCGGGGGGCATGCGCTGCTGGCACAAGCGCCCACACTGGCACACGCTGCAGCCAATCACCGCGCCCCAGAATGCAAAACAATGATGCGCCCGCACCCCATTGGTCAGCTGCTCGCAGAATGGGGGCCACCCAGCCCTCGAAAGCACCCCACTCCTGTCTCATTGGCCATGCGCTCCTCACGTGATTCTGATCTGATTATGTCCCCGATCAGTGTGATCGGCGCCGGTTCTGGATCACTGGAGCCCACGATTCTCTCTGCAGCCGCCGCTGCGTGTGGTCCATCCTGGAATAGGAAAACAGGAACCAGTCCTATTTTTGTCGGCCTGGCGAGCAAAGCAGCGGCGGCTGGCGGCAATCCCCTGCCCCAGCCCACGCAAAGGGGACCTTGGGTGCTGGTAGCCTGTATGCATCCTGATTCTATTTTTATCGTCCCTGGCGCGGTCCGCGGAGGCTTTGCGGGTGCGGTGGTGCTGCTTGGCGCGCCGCAGACATCAGCGGCAGGACGAAAAAAACAGAATTTTGTCCAGTCTGGCCGCATAGCAGCGGCTGAATGAAGCTAAAACCCAGAGTTGCGTCTGTGTGTGCCACCCAGCAGGCGGAGAACGGGTCTCATACAAAGAGGGCCCAGTAAAAAGAGGAGGGCCGGCGAAAAAGTGCAGCATTTGATTTGTGTTCAGTGATGTCAGTCCTAAAAAGAACGGGCAGAGTCGCTCTCCTGCCATCGCATCAGCGATATCCACACATCAAAACAGCAAGAACAACAACAACAACAATGGCAGCATCGTGAGATGCACCAGGAGGAGAATGCAAATAACAACCCAAGGGCATTGGCAGAAGCAGCCGCTGCTTCTCTTCTCTTCATCTGTTTGCAGCATCTCATTATCCATGTCTCGGCACACATTCTAGCACACACTGCAACGCACTGCATTCATCCAGCATAGCATACACACACATCGCACACGCTCACGCACACAAACAGCAGCATTGGCATCCGCTTTTTTACTCTCTCTCTCTCTCTCTCTTCCCACCAGCAGCCTCCTTTCAAAGCATCCCATGGAATCAGGGGTGAAAGCGCGCGCCTCGCTGCAGCCTCCGTACAGGACCGCTCCAACTTTTGACGAACAGCTGCAGCTGCTACGCCAGAAACATGCGCTGCCCGCCACCATCAACAAGGACCTGCCAGCGACCGTTGACAAGGACCTTCCGCCAAGCCCGGTCCGCGCTGTCTCCTATTTCCAGCCCAGCCATGTGGAGCGCCAGAGAGACTGCAGGAGTCAAGATCCTGCACCGCAGTGGCAAAGCGCACGCGGGATGCCTGGAGAAGCAGCAGGCGGCCATGGCGAGCCCCAGCCGCAATGGCAGCTTGCGCAAGAGCAGCGTCATCTGGAGCAGGTGCAGGCGATTGAGCAGCAGCAAAAGGAGCATCTGACAGACGCCCCAGCTATGGAAAATGAGCAGCAGCTTGCATATGGCGGCTGGCCCGCGGTCAGTAGGCGCCGCAACCTGTACCGATCAACCATGCCTTCGACATCGCAGCTCCCCTCCCAGATTGCTGCAGTTCTGTCTGCACCACCACACTCAACAACCATAAATCCAACAACAAACACCAGTGACGGCGAGGGTCTTTTGCCACTTACCAATACGGGCGGCGCTGGTAATGAAGATGGCGTCGCTGCTCATTCCGCTGCTGCCACTGCCGCTGCCGCCGCCGCCGCTGCCTTTGATAGCAAAAAGAGCAGCATGAGCAGCAGCAGCGATCGTGGCAATCCCTTGCCCATTGGTCTCGCATCAGCCGCCGCTCCACTTCCTAGGGCTGCTGGCGCTGATAATAATAATGCTACTGCGAATAATAATAGCGAGAACAACAATGGCGGTGGCTCTCTTTCCCTTCCCTCTTCGCTACTTCCTACTTCCCAGCTCTTGAATTTCGCTTCCGCCTCACATCCGCCCTCATTTCGCGCCCATCACACAGACTCATTTAAATTGCACAGCGAGCCCGCGCCCGCCGTCGCCGCTCCTTCTAGCTCTGCTCCACACGGCACTCTGCATAAAGCGCCCAGAACCGCTCCACCTGACAGCCCACCGCCACCACCACCAGCGGGTGTCACCAATAAGCCATTTTTGTGCGCTACTGCTGTGGAACCTGGCGCAGACAACCTCTGGACCGATAGCGGCAGCAGTAGTCACATTAATACCACGCTTGCTGCTCCCGCCGCCGTTATCAGCAGTTTCCGCCCTGCCGACCTTGACGGTCTCACATACACCAGCCACCAGCAGAAAAAGCCCTGGCACCAACAAGCCCTAACGACTTTGCATAACGACGAACAAATGACCAGCAGCATACCCTCCCCCTCGTCGCCACCCCCGCCCCCGCCGCTGCCAAAGCCGCAGTCACCGTCTGCTTCATCCAACAAGCACGCATCGTCCTCCTCCACTGCTACCATCCTCCCATCGCCAACCTCGTCGCTCGTGGCAAACGTAGCCCTTGACCGGCAGCAAGCAGCGATCACTGCCTCGCGCACCACTGCGAGCCCGCCGCCGCGGTCCCTCCGCTCGGCCCACCTGCAGGAGAGCAGGGGAGACACCAGCCTGCCAGCAAGCTCGGGCTCGTCCAGTGCGGAGGGATCGGCGTCTTCGCGGGCCGGAGAGGCGATGCCCTCAATCATGAGCTCCGTCGCCTCAATGTCGCTCCAGGACAGCAGCCCCGCATTTCTGAATGCTGACGACGCCATCACAGCCGCAGCAACGGCAGCCAAGGCAGGCGTGCGGAATTCGATGGGCAAGCGCGTGTCCCGAGGAACGCCCGACTTCACCCAGCGGGGAAGTGCCAGTCAGCAGCAGCAGCAGCAATCCAGAAGCACTTCAAGCAACAGTGTCGAGCTGGCTTCGACAGAGGCTGGCAGCAATGCGGCCGAGCCACGGGCACCAACACCAGCCATGTACTGGTCGCAGAGGAAAACGTGGGGCACAAAGCCGCCTAAGATGCGGTCGCAGACGCTGAACGTAATCGGATCCAACATTTACGTGTTTGGCGGGTGGAACAACCAGATGTGCTACAGCGACGTCTATGTGCTTGACACAGAGACGATGTTTTGGTCAAAGCTGTCCACTACGGGCGATGCCGTGCCGCCGTGCCGTGCGCACACAGCCACGGCAGTTGGCCACAGACTGTTTGTGTTTGGCGGCGGCGACGGCACACGGTACTTCAACGAGCTGTACATTCTCGACACCAAGTCGCTTGTGTGGTACAAGCCCCGCGTGTCGGGCCAGATCCCATCAGCCCGGCGCACACACACGTGCTTCTACTACAATGGATACGTGTATCTGTTTGGCGGCGGAGACGGATACAAGGCGCTAAACGACCTGTGCAGGGTCAGAACCGAACCTGCGCCGGGCTCTGGCGCGTACGAGTGGGAGGCGGTGGAGACAAAGGGCGGGCGCCCATTCCCTCGTGGGTACCACACGTCGACTCTTGTTGGGAGCCAGGTCGTGGTGTTTGGTGGGTCGGACGGGCAGGAGTGCTTTGGCGACACGTCGCTGCTGGACCTCGACACCATGGAGTGGTCGCACATTTCCATTGACCCGCCACTGACTCGCTTGGCGCACACAGCCACGCTCGTTGGAATGTACCTGTTTGTTATCTGCGGGCACGACGGATCTGACTACTCGAACCAGGTGCTCATGCTGAAGCTCGACACGCTGAGGTGGGAGACGCGGGTCATTTACGGGTCAGCCCCGATCCCCAGAGGATACCACGCGTGTGCGCTGCACGATGGACGCCTGTTCCTGCACGGCGGATACAACGGCCACGAGGTGTTTGACGACCTGTACACCCTCGAGCTGAGCTCTTACTCGTACCTGCCCCAGGTGCCAGAGTTCTCCATAGGATGCCACCGCTAGACCTTTGCTTGCCATATCCTCGCTCCCCACCACCTCATTTCAAAAACACATATAGTTATTCTCTCTCCTCTCTCCTCTCTTGCTCATGTCCTACCCTGTCACGCTTTGTCGACTCCCGTTCATATTCGCAAAGGCCGCATATCCCTAGCCTTGCGCTTTCCGCTGCTCTCCCTCCCATTTGCCTGCTTAGTTAGTATAATACACATATTTCTACATGACCACACCAGTGCATACACACTCATGCACGACGTCACCGCGTCTCTGAGCTGCCTGCCTGCCCCTTGCTGTCGCACTTGCTCTCTGGAGAAAGGTACACAAAGATCCTTGTGCTCTTGCTGGAGTGACAGCGTGCAGGTTGGTAAACAGCGCGCAGCCAATCATGGGCAGCCTCTATTGTTGTCGTTTTCCTTCAGCTCTGCGACTTTTATGCAGTCTCCATCAGCTGGGGAAAAAAGGCGCCTTGCCAAGGAGCTCAGCAGCAGACTCTGTCGGACCCATCTTTTCCCCCTGCTGTTGTCGCTCCTCTTTCGCATATCCTACTTGTCTTTGCTGTGCTTTTGCTTATACCACTCTCCTGCACTTTGCAAGCGCGCTGTTTGTTTACACGCTTCCTCCCTTTAATTTATATCGCTTGCGGGAAGCAAATCGCCTCGGGCCCACATACCTTCCATACCCCCTTTCCTTTTTGCTATACAGACCCGTTTTTAGAATCCCTTCTCTTCCTGCCGTTGCACGAGATGTCGGAACCCGGTTTGACTTTCAATGACGCTGCTCGCTCGCTCGCTCCTACTACAACGCCCACTGCGACTGGCTCGTGGCTGGGCAGCAAGAAGCGCGACTGGGAGAATGCGTTCCAGGCAAAACACAGCGATTTGGAGGCCACGCTGCAGGAAAACGACCGCTGGCTGGCGCTCTACTGGGAAAGCATCGAGGGAATGAAGGGCGCCAAACCAGATATGTAAGTTGAAAGAGCTTGTGCACGCAAGAGATACACTCGGATACACACACACATATTAATTCGCCTATGCCTATTGTTCCTGTGGTGTAGTGCAATCACAAAGGCACTGAAGACGTCGTCGGCGAGACGTCGCGGCCGAGCACGCATGGACGTGCGCAACGTATTTGACGCACCTAATGGCGAGAGCAAGGAGTATTTGCCGCAGGATATCACGCGTGTGTCGCCGTTCAAATCGCCGTTCAACACGGCCAGCTTGCGTAGCTACCGTGTTGCGCGGACCAGCTCACAGAACAGCGTCAGTCTGCAAGGAAACACACTCACCTGGGCGCTTTCCCAGCTGCCTATGATCCCGCCAGCAGCGCCCGGCCTCACCGGCACTATTTCAACCGTCACCAGCTCTCTGGTGGGTGCTGAGGATACACAGGATACTGCTGTGGAAGAGACAGGAGAGGAAAGGAGGACGCCTACGGTGGGAATTATTAGATCGCCCAGAGCGATAGATAGTACAGCGATGAAGAAACCCCCGAATTACCCACAGGCGAGCCTCACCAGGAGTAATAGCGCGGCAGCGAGAGCAGCAGCAGCGGTGAAACACCTACAAGCGATGGCGGTCACACCGCCGAAGAAGGACGAAGAGGAAATCGAGGCTTCTCCCCAAGAACAAAAGCCAGAGACCACGCCGGTCCCTGGACAGCCCGATTCGAAGCGATCCGAGTCTACGTCGCCAAAGAAACCGGGAGCTGGCGGCAGGTTCACGCCGGTCACGCCGGTGCCCACACTGCGCGACCTCCTGCTTAATCGCCACTCGACCACTGCTGCTGCTGGTCCTGCATCGCCCACGAACCCCATGGCACCCACCACTCAGCCGGGCAGACCATATGCGAGCATCAATAAGGCACTTGGCAGTCTTTCGCTGGAAGCCAGCAGTCAGCAGGCTGCTGCTGCTGCCGAGCTGTCGCAGTCGTCGTCAGCCTCTAGCCCCGAGAGCCTGCACCCCCACATGCAGGCGCGGTCTCTGTCGATGACGTCCAGCGATGCTGAGCATGAGCTGACCAAATCGGAAGAAGATGTGAGGGAGAGGCTGCAGAGGGTCAGAATTGCCCTGGGGTCTTCGGCTCATGGCATGACGCGGATTTCGGAGCATACTGAGATGAGCGGCGAGAGCGAGGCCGAGGAAAGTGCGCAGAGCGCCTCCGTAGCGCATGCAGAGGCCGTGCATATTCAGGCGGAGGCCAGCGAGAGAATTGGGCATATCGCCGAAGCACTTTCGCCAAATTCCACAGAGGCTGATCTCACGGCGCTTCGTCGCGACATTGCTGCTATTGAAAGCATGCTGCCGTCGAGCCTGGACACGTCGCTGACAGACGAAAATGATGACGCTAATAACCAGCAGAGCGATCAGAGTGCTAGCAGTGCTGATGAGGATAAGCAGGATGTGTCGGATGGCCAGCAGAGCGATGTGGAAGGCCGTGAAGAGCAGCTGCAGGCTGCCAAGCCCGAAGACGGCGGGATCTTTGTGGACGTGGTCATTGACCAGCAGCCCATGGACGTGCGTCTGGAGGATGTCAAGGTCGACGAAGCTGTGAAGCCTGTGCTGAAGCACAAGGCAGGGCTTCCCGGCAAGCGCAAGCACTCGAACGACGACCTGAATGCACGTGCTAACAACGAGACTACGGCACAGAGTAGGCTGATGGCGCCCACTGCGTCGTCGATGGCCAAAGGCAGGGGCAGGGGCAAGGCGAGAGCCGCTGGTCTCTCGTCTTCAAATATCCCGCGCAAGCCCATCTTGCGCAGCCAGGCGAGTGTCTCGAGCATCAGTTCGCAGCAATCATCAGCGAGCAATCCTCGGTCAGGAGCCACCACGCCTGCGCCAGCCCACGGAGCTGCACGTCCGGGATCTAGGCTGGACCAAACCAGCTCGCGCATCGCCGTGCCTGCTGGTCCGGGCCACGTAGCAGCGACAAGAAAGAAGTTTGAGCCCGTGTTTGGATCCAAGGACAGTGCGGCAGTGCCGTTTGCCAGCCCCGTTGCGACCATGCGTCCTGGATACGCCAGCATGCGTACTCCCGTAGCCAGTGCTTCGTCAGCCCATACCGCAGGATCCCACCGCCAGCAGCAGCAGCAGCAGCAGACTGGTACAGCTGGCAAATCGCGTGGTGCCAATGCGCCGCCTACGACTTTGTCAAAGCTGCACCAAAAGTCGTCTACAGCAGCTATGCGCGAGGCGGCTCGCCGTGCTGAGGCAGGAAAGCGGCCGGTGCAGCACCGTGCGGGCAACGAGCCCTTGTTCAAGTCGGTGTCGCGGCCGGCATCTGCGCTCTCGAACAAGTCCAGCCAGGCAAGCCTGAGGTCAAAGCCTTCGAGGGAACAGGTGCGTGCGGCACGCAACCCCTCGGGTCTTATCCCCGAGGTCGAGATCCTCAAGACTCCCCCCTCGCAAAGAGCCGCTGCTGCTGTGAAGCGCACACGGCAGTCGGACGAGTCAGAGCGGGTGCTGCCCCCTCCACACTCGGCGCTGCCAAGCGCCATCCCAATCCCTGCGACAAAGGGGAAAAGCGCCGCAGCGGGGTCGGGCAACGATAGTGCCGAGTCAAGCAAGCCTGGATCTGTCGAGTCTGGCTGGGGCATCTCCTCCGTGCTGTCGATGCTCTCTCCGAGCAGCTGGAAGGCTCAGCAGCAAGTGCAGCAGCCAGAGGCGTCAGCTGCAAATGCCGGCACCAAGAGGCCTGCTGTGCCAGAAACTCCTACTGTGCAGCCCAGCACAGGCAATATCACTAGTCCCTACGATGTCAACAGCCCACAGACTCCCTACCAGCCACAGCCAGAGCACGGCGGGTCTTTGGCGCAGCTGGTGATGCCCAAGTACCAGGACATGGCCGTGCCTCTACGCCGGTCGAGCAGCTTCTCGCGTGCGTCAACGTCGTCGTCCGTGTCGCAGCACCAAGGTGCTGTGCTGCAGCCTGTGCGCAAGGAACCGTCGTTCCAGCAGCGTCTGATCAGCCAGGCGACGGACGGCCGGATCTCGGGGGTCTCGTCGTTCCGCTCGTCGTTCTTCTCTGACGACGAGTACGCCTCGGCCAACTCATCTTCGGCCGCGCACAACGGGAAGCGCTCGCTGGGGCTGGGACGCACAAAGTCCACACCTGACATGGCGCAGGACCAGTCGATGGTGACGCCTGCACAGGGATTGAGGCATAGAAAGGTGTCGGCTATGCAGCACGAGGAGTACACGTCGATCATTCCAAAGGGATCGAACTCGCCGCCCGAGATCGAAAGCGACTACTCCGACGAGTACTCGGACGAGGAGTTCTCGCCTGCGCCAAAGCGCAAGAAGAACGACTTTAAGATCCCCAAGTGGGCCACCACGCCGGAGCTGGCTAAGGGGCTGAAGCAGCAGGAGAGAGTTAACCCGGATCGCATATTTGGGCGTGTGAAGCCCCTGCGCATCAATGAGATCTTCAACAGAAAGGAGACCGAGGAGATGCGCAGAAAGCCCCGGAACAGCTCGATGATCTGGTCCGGACGCGATGCGCTGACGTCCGAGGATGAGCTGGAGTATATCCGCAGGATGGGCTTTGACCAATGAGCCCATGCTTTTCTGAAAATGATTTTTTTTTTCTCCTTTGCCACTTTACTTTTCTTCCTACACCCTGTTTGTTTACTATAAATCGCCCTACACGAGACTTTGGCTGGCAGCGCCTGCTTCTTCTCGCTGCCTCTTGTTTTCTATTCCCCAATTTGAAAATTCATAGCCGCTGTTCAAAATGTCGCTGTTTCGCAGCTCTTCGGCGCACAACCCGCTGCTAGAGAACGCCAGAAGAGCGACTAGCAGGCCAGGGGCTTCGGCGATTGCGGGTGGCTCTCTGCAGCCCAGAGATGCACCCACCGACGCACAGTCGTCGCAGACCCAGCAGCAATCGGGCGATGCCACCTACTACGATGTGCTCAAATGCGAAGGCGACTTCTCCACACCCTCGGCCTTCTTCTCGCGCCCATTGAAGCCAGCGCATTCAGGCGGCTGGGCATACCCATGGGCCTCCCAGCCAGCAGATATTACGCCTGGCATCAACGACAAGCCCGATGTGAAGCACAGGCTGCGTCGTGCAGTTTCGTCTTCGACGCAGCAGGAGGCTGGTGGGGAATCTGTGGCTTCGTCGTCGGTGTTCCCAGTCCATGCGGACAGCTCGCTGCCGCCGTCGGTCTTTAGGCTGCCTGGAGCGGAGACTGGGAAGGAAGGAAACCCAGAGGAGCCATGGGCGCTTAGCGGAATGACCGCTGGTGGGAGAGCCCTTAGGAGAGCGAACCAGACGCTGCTGTCAAAGTTTGATCGCAAGGTCGCTCTGGTATAGCGCCTTGCTGTGTGATGCCCTTCGCTACTTGTAAAAATAAAATTCATTTGGACAACTTGCTAGACTGAGACTATAACCCCCCGCGCCTTGCTGTGTGATGCCCTTCGCTACTTGTAAAAATAAAATTCATTTGGACAACTTGCTAAACTGAGACTATAACCCCCCAAACCACCCAGGTCGCATGTAAGAGAAAGGATGGCTAGGTGCTTTGCAGGTGCTGGCTCTATGCCTCGTTTCTCAGCAGAGCTGCGCTTTCGTTGTTCTCAGACAGCCTGCGGTACTCGTCCTGGTCCCGCTTGAACCGGCGAGCGAGCTCCGCGCCCAGCACCAGCGAGATCACCTGGACAGCGACCACGGTGATGCCAGCCACAAGCACGCCGCCTCTCCTGTCGACCCACTGCGCCTCCAGCGCGCCAAAGCAGCCCTCGCTGTATCCGTACTTCCTGTTGATCGAGCAGTTGGCAGGCACAGCCATGTCGATGGGGTTTCTGAACCCGCAGCACGTGAGGTCCTTTTCGACCCGACGGATCGTGTCTGGGCTGTTCTTGTACAGACCTTGCCACACGTCGTAGAACGACTCTTCAGCATCCTTGGGCTCGAGCCACACAACGACGAGGAAGATTGCTTGCACGAGGACCAGGACAGTGAGAACCCCTGTGTGTGCTCCAATTAGGCACATGTTTTGCTTGAGCGATCCTACAATGCCCACAAGGGAGACGACGGTTACCAAGGCGCCAACGACGATGGCGAAGGTGGGGATTATGTTGCCTCCGAACACGTGGAACATGTCAAAGAGCCCGGTAACTCCGAGAACGAGCAGAAGGACTCCTATTGTGGCTGCCACCATGCTGAGGATGACGTGCGTGGTCCTTATGATCCCACGCCCGTCGATGTTGCTTAGTAGGCTGGTCATCTTGAGCCTGCGCTTTCTGTGCTTCAAAAGACGTCGTTTGTAAAAGTGGTGAATCAACTGACAGCAAAAGAGCTTCAAATACGAAGGGAAACGGGGCCAAGAGAGCTGGGTGAGGGTGTTCTACACTCACATGGAGATATCGTAGGGGGCTATCGGGTAGGCGGTGATGTCATGGCCAATGTCGAGAAATGCGCAGCGACATCCAGACCACCCTGTACCACTAGCATTTCAGGCATAACGAGGCGTATGACCAAACAAGCACACAGCTGCCCTATGGCATAGCATGCCACTCTCAGTCAAATGCACTTGTAGCCGACTCATGCCTGGCTCTTGATGAATAATATTCTGCCGTACTCTGCTGATGTCATCGCGGGCGCGTTTGTCGCTAGCCTTCCCCTTCCCATTCAGGTGGCATTTAGATATATTTGCTACATAACATTTCAACAACTAAATATATAAACAATATGGAGTGATGGACAACGGATGCGCTCAGATGCCGACGGTTTCATCGCGCATCGCAGCATCTTCAGCTGTGTATTCTTCGGTGATTTGCACAGTGGCAGGAGCATAAAGCTTCGAGGTGCTGTGGGTGTGCGATCCAGACTCCAGACCCTTGGCAGATGCCTCCACTGGCGGCGCTTCCTTTGGCGGCTTGGGACTCGGCCCGGTGTAGTTGGCCGAACCACGGTACCACCCCATGCGGTCGACGACACCATTGTGAACGTTGTGCTGATGGATCACTGTGGTGAAATAGAGAAGGACCAGCGAAAACACAATCTCGCCAAACAAGATGCCCAGATTCTCCCCCAACCGCTCATGAGCACCGCTGATGATGTACCTGTGAAGCATTGCTCCCTGGTAGAACGGCAGGCCCTGGAACCACTTGAAGAATGTTGGGCAGAGCTCAATTACGGAGATGCTGGCGCACATGTTGGGTATGATAGTCATGATCGTTGGCACAGCTACGAACGCTGGCGGTGCAAAGGTGACCAGGGTCTTTATCCACAGCACGGTTGGCAGAAGCGTGACCAGGTAGGCCATCCAGATGCTGAAGAAGCGGCCGCCAGTGATGTGCAGCCCTTGGTTCTGCAGGTTGTAGTCGGGACCCTTGAACGCCATAAATGCCAGCGTGCCAAAGAATGAGAAGATGAGGGATAGCACCGTGATGATAATGACCAGGCTGCCAAAGATATGTTTTTGCTTGACCATCTTGTACCCTGGGTACGAGCCAAACTTGAGCATGATGATTGGAACCATTATGCACAAAAACATGAGCATCGTCGACAGCGGCGCGACGATTGGGCCCAAGACCAGTGAGTACTGGCCGAGGTTCTCTGTTGTTGAGCTGATCGGGTTGAGGAGGGCTTTCAGGTTGGCCATCGCCTTGGCGGTCGCATTTGTCGATTCGCGGTACCTTTGGAGCTGCTGGACTGCAATATTGCTGCCCACCATGCTAGCCATCTGCGCCATCGACTCCTGGATATACATGAGCTGCGCCAATGGGTGGTAGCTTCCTTGCTCCAGCAGGGTAATGGCTGCGGTTGGGTCATAGTCTGCCCCTGTCTCCAGCGCTTTTGTCAGCCGCTCTGTGAGCCCCTTGTTGATGACAAACACGCCCAGCGCGTCTTTCTTCGCGTAGGGCCGAACTTGGCTGATGTCGCTGAAGCGGGTGTTTAGAACCCAGGTCGGGGCGCTGTTGCTGTGTGGTGCGCCCATGACCATGTCTGTGATCTCCTGGCCTATCGCTCCTTCATCCAAGTTGACCAGGTCCAGCTTGAGCCTGTACACGAGCTCCCCGCGCTTGTGGCTGGCACCAAAGAAGATGCAGAGGATCGTCCAGAGCACCACGGTGAGGAAGACTAGTAGCTTCAGGTGACCCTTTGCGGTGGATTTGACTATCTTCCGCATGGATGGGTCTATCAGGCCCACTCTACCTTCGTCCTGGAGGGGGTCATGCTTCCAGTAGGGCCTCATTGTGGCTATCCAGCGAGCGTGTAATGAAGATGCTGGCTCAATACAAGTACGCGTGGCAGCTTCAATAAATGTAACAAAAGACAGGAGAGAGCAGGAAGGGAGGAATTGTTGATGCAAGTAGTGCATGTTGATGTTTAGACGCAAAGAGACGGCTGGCCACTTCATTGTTTTTATAGGCACTGCTCTCAAACCACCTATATATTTGCAGACAAGCTGTGCATGAGCACAGCAGCCTTGCTGTTTGTTTGTCTCACTGGGAGGTGCAACGGAAAACACCACTCCGAGGAATATGCGCGGTGCCAAAATTCATCCAGACCACTGCCATTGCCAACATAAAGAAGTAATGTCAGCGGCGGACGGACGGAGATTGTTCAAAGACCAGGCGGCTGTTTCAAGATGCGCCTCGGCGTGTACCTTATTTCTACAATTACGACTGCCTGTACCAACACCACGCAGAAGCACACAAAAAATCAGCATACCCAAAATGCGCTTTGGCCGGTAGGGACAGCGCAGGAAACCTCGGCGTTCGGCTGCTCAGTTTGGGTGGGGCAAAACAGGGACAAAAGACCGCGGAGAATGCTCGCCAAGGAGCAACTTCGGTCCTTTGCCAGCCAGCGCCTGTGTGGGCGATGGGGCCGTGTCTGCATGGCAGGTGGCAGCATGCAGTGGACCAAAGTGACGCAGCTATTACGAGTGCCTGGGATGACGTTGCTGCTGGCCACGCTGAACCACGGCTTTGCAGGCCCGCTGCTGCCTGCCCTGCGTGTTTTGCGCTTTGCCTCACATTCAGGTAGCTTTGCTCATTTACTTCTGGATTTGCCCAAATCGTGCCACATTGGTCCCTTTGTATCTGCACACATATCCACAGCCAAGGACAAGAGAGCTCACGGCAAAATGGACTCGATTAATATTCAATTGCCTCACACCATTCAGCGTCCCAGCGCAGCGTTCAGCAGCGGCGCTACGACCCGCACTACGTACGTATGCAGCTGAATCCTCTGTATGCGATCCATGCTTGCTGGCTTGCACCAGTAGGTGTCTACTCGGCAAGCAGCTAATCTCGACCAGCACTCATTTGGCCCTTGTCTGTTTTTTTTTTCCTCCTTAGCCAGCCGCTTGTCACTGGAACTTCGGTGGTCGCATTCAAGTACAAGGACGGCATTATCATGGCGGCAGATTGCCTCGCTTCTTATGGAAGCCTCGCGCGCTTCCGCAACGAAAAGCGCCTGCTTGCGGTGGGCGACAGCACGCTCGTGGGCGTGTCCGGCGATATATCTGACTACCAGCATATGGAGCACATCCTGGACAACCTGATGACGGAGGAGTACTACATGGACGATGGGCAGAAGCTCGGCACCAAGTCGATCTACAAGTACATCAGCAACATCATGTACAACAGGCGGAGTAAGGTCGACCCGCTGTGGAACTCGTATGTTGTGGCTGGCATCGACAACGGCGAGAAGGTGCTTGGGTTTGTTGATCTCTATGGCACCACGTACCAGTCGGCCACCATCGCCACTGGATTCGGCGGGCATTTGGCTCAGCCCATCCTGCGCAAGCGTGTCGAGGGCCGCGAGGACGAGATCACCGAAGAGGAGGCTGTCAAGATCCTCGATGAGTGCATGCGCGTGCTGTTTTACCGCGATGCCAGGTCCCTGAACAAGCTCAGAAGGGCAAAGGTCACTGCCCAGGGCGTTGAGATCTCGGAGCCGTACTCGCTGGAGACCAACTGGGACTTTGCCGAGAGCATCATCGGATACGGCGCCTAGATGGCCAAGGCACCCTCCCATTGCCCTTTCTCTTTCCATATTTCAGCTCTTTTGGCTTCTGTCACGCTCCACGCCTCTAAACTAGTATACTCAAACAGCCATCTCTCTTCTGGCACGTCTAATCAGAAGCGTAGGATAAAACGCCGTCCGGGCTGTCTGCTGGAGAACAAGAGCGAGGTTTGTTGGGCACGTGGACTGCCTTTTTTTCTCCTCTCACCTCCCAGCGCAGCTTCGCCTTTTCCTCTCTTCAATTGCTTTTTGTTATAATATTTATTCGCTCTTCTCAATTGCCCGGAAAATGGCCACGCCTGCAGACGATTTCACAGAGGCGGACGACACAAAGTGCGTGGTGAACCTGGGACGTACTGGGGTGTACCTGTCAGCCATTGAGGGCGACGTGCGCACGCTAATGCGCACGTTCCAGCGGCTTCAGGCGTACGATTTCGAGTCCTTTTGCGACGTCTGGAAGCTTCTGAACTTCTCCCTCATCCACTTTGTAGCCACAGAGAAGAACTCGCGGCAGAACTTTATGCGCACGACGTACCGGCTAGTCCTGAGCCATTTCCAGCCACACGCGATTCTCGAGATTCGCATAGGGGTCGTGTACGCGCTCTACCTGCTGTACTTCACGCAGCCCGTCAACTTCCCCAATATCAGTATCCGCGTGACCATGGAGATCTGGGCTGCGCTGACTAGCCTGTACCAGTACTGCAGCGAGTCCGAAATCAGGGACGTCGTCTATGTGTTTGACAAGCTGATGGCAGATGGCGCGTTCGAGCTGGTGGCTTGGATGGACGACAACGAGGGTGTTTTGCGTCTTGATGGCGACGACGAGGGCGTTAGCGGCAAGGTGGCGACAAGGCTGGCACAGATTGAGCATGAGGTGATGGGGTCGTCGCAGGGCAACGTCGCTGATCCGGTGGCCAGCAAGAGACAGCTGGCGCTTTCGGAGGCGTACAGAAGCTCGAAGCGCCGCCTTGTCAACACCCACCTCGTGGACCAGGCCACCAGAGAGTTTTATGCCTCGGAGTTTGGCGCCGAGATCTCGCCTGATGGCGAATTGCCTGGCGCCGTCCCGCTGGATATCTCGGGCAGGGACATGAGCTGGTGCGCCAGCATTCTTACGCGTGTGCGCGAGTACCAGAGGCTGCGTGCTGAACGCGTCGGTGCGGTTGCCGAGGATGACGGTAGCCTTCGCATGCTTGCTGAGTACTCGGATAGTAGCGGCTTTGGCAGGCAAACTGGCACTCCATCGCACACCGTAGGCCAGTCGCGCCGGCTGGAGCTGGGCCAATCGGAGTATGACCAGTCCAGCCGCAAGTACTTCTCCGACCCCGTCCGGGCGATGATGCGGGCAGACAAGGCACACAAGATCCGCACCCAGCGACCAAAGCAGGCGTGAGCGGGAGAGTGGTTTGCTGAAGCCGCCATGCTCAGGTGTCCAGTGTTTCCTTAGTTCTCAATGTTTAATAGCAGCCTTCACCGCTCCGCTGAAAGGCGCCGCGGCACAGTAGCTCATGCGCCGACGTCCCCTGAGCCAGGAGGAAGGACATTTCCATTTGGTTTGCTGGTGGTGCCGCGTAAACGCGTCCGCAAAACATGCGGGACTTGGGCGTCAGACTTTGCCATGTATTCTTACAAATATTTTTTTACATCGCAAAAACGTATTCGACCCTTGCTTTCTCCTGTCTGCTTTTCTTATCCCCTTCCAGCATCTGTCCATTCGCTTCTTCCGCATCCTCTTCCACTCAGCTGCTGCATACTTGCTGTTATTTCCATAAGTAAATTAGTATCGAATCCAGTCCGCCGTAATCGTCCTCACGCGCTCCAAATGACACCCGTACGACCCATGGCGAATCGGGCACGGCGCGGCGGTGGACCAGGTCGCGCGCCCATGGCACGAAAGACGCTCCCCCGCAGCCCACGAGTCAGCACGAGCAGGGGTAGAACAGCACAGCAGCCGTCGGCCTTGAGAAGCAGCAGCACCACACGGGCTGGCACGGCAAGCGCTGCTCCCCGCCAAAAGCGCAAAATGCCAAGGGGCGTCAAGGCCCTCAAGGAGATCCGCATGTACCAGAAGAGAACCGACATGTTGCTGGCCAAGCTGCCCTTTGCCAGGGTCGTGCGCGAAATCGCACAGGACTATGCCAGCGACTACACTAGCACCGGCCACCCGCTGACTATCCGTTGGCAGTCATCGGCTATTCTTGCGCTGCAGGAGGCGTCGGAGGCGTTTCTGGTTCATCTCTTTGAAGATGCAAACCTGTGTGCTTTGCACGCGAAGCGGGTGACCATTATGCAACGCGATATCCAGCTGGCTCGCCGTATACGTGGCCAGTGGGGCGGTCTGGGATAAAGCTCATATTGCTTAAACCGGCGGCCATTCGCACCTCTAATCGGCCTTGCACATATCCAAACCTCCTCCACGTACGCCTGTTTGTTTAGCTCGATATAACTTTTAGCCACTCCACTCCTCGTCCGCCTCTTGTTTCAGCTTTTTTTTGCCTCATGCAGTCTAATACAAGCTACAAAGCGTGTTGTTCATCCGGAGCCCTGGATCTTTGCGTCGAATTGCTCCAGACAACTGCGGCTGATTTCAAGCAGCTTTTCGCACCGGCCTTGGTCGCCCACAGCCCTCTCGATGTGCGCCAGGATTCCAATTGCCGCTGCATTTTGTAGGGGGTCCTGCCCACGCTGCGCAAT
This sequence comes from Martensiomyces pterosporus, assembly GCA_025201845.1. Lineage (NCBI taxonomy): Eukaryota > Fungi > Kickxellomycota > Kickxellomycetes > Kickxellales > Kickxellaceae > Martensiomyces > Martensiomyces pterosporus. The sequence continues at coordinate 32,761 of MU603957.1, forward strand.
CGCCTGTCCAGCGGCACACATCTTCATCGCCTGCTCATACTGCCCCGTCGGCAGAACCAGCGTCCCAAGCATACACAATGTCCATCCCTGCAACGCAGCATCGGCAATCTCGCCACAGGCCCTGAGGCATCCCAGCAGATGCGTCTTTGCGCGCACTGGCTCCTTCGACGATTCCAGCCCTTGCAAGAACTCTAGCAGTGCTCGTCTAACCGACTCCTGGCTGCCATTAGGTGCTGCTGACAACTCCTCCTCCATTGCTGCAAGTAGCTGGCGTACTGCAGTGCCATTGTCCTCGTCTCTAGCTCCTTCCCCCGAAAGGCGCAAGACGGCCAGGTTGACGCGTGCAGCAAAGCGAAGATCAGCTGGCCCGTTACTTACTACACACTGGTATGCATCAGTGGCCTCGTCAAAGTCACCGATGCGGTGCTTGTACATTGCCCAGCGCAGCGCAATGGCGTCACGGTTGCTCCTCCAAAACTCACCCGATCTGCCGCCACCCGTTGAGGCTTTGTATTTATCAGCCTCAGCTACAACGCTCATAGCCTGGCTCAGCGCCATCTGGGCCTCATCTATCTGCAGTGTAGCCAGGCAGAGGTCGATTTTGTGAAGCAAGACTTGGAGCTTGAGTGGCAGCAGCTGCCACTTTGCTCCGTCAAGTTCGCCCTTCGCGATTCCATCCTGAGCCAGACGCAAGAAGCTAGCTGCCTCTTCCCGCATGTTGTCGCCACGCACACACAGAGCTGAAACCAGCATCACCCACGCATGTGCTTCATAGTAGCACCACCCCTTGACCCTCAGTCCACTGCTCATACCGTGGACGTCTGGAACGACAAACGATGACCCGGCGTCAGCCACGCTCTTGCTGGCAAGCTGTCTGACAAACACGCCCTGCCACTCGCCCAGCGCCTGCCGTGCAGAGTTGCATGCCTCCTGCGCGTCTGCGATTTTCCCCAGCATCGCTGACGACGACACCCTTAGCACCCAGAACCGAGTCCTGATCTGGGGGACTCCTGCGAGCTTTGGATCGGCAACCAGCACAGTTAGGCTTTCCACTAGCGTGTTGCTACCAGCCCAGTTGCGCGACTGGACAAGCAGCCCAAGTTGCTGAATTGCAGAAACAGCCTCGCTAACCCTGTCTCCATTCTGGCGTGCCCATCGTATGGAGAACTGCAGTGTATTGAGCGAGCTGCGCAAGTCGCCATTGGCATCGTATAGCTTGGATAGCTCCAGCATGAAGTAATGGACCCAGTGGCTCTGGAACCGCTGCTGCGCATCAGTAAATGCAGCCCTCATCTTCTGCTCGGCCCACTTCTGCTCGCCCCTACGAAGGAACAGCCTGCACTGAGCGGCAATGATGGAGTACCTCAGATCCAAATAATGATCGGCTGCTGGCAGAACCATCAATGCGCGCTTGAGCTGGTGCTCTTCCTCGTCTCTCCCACTCGAGCCTTCAGCCCAGTCGGCAAGCACCTGAGCTATCCTTAACCGCGTCCTGGCTTCAACATCGGGTCCCAGCATCAGGTCTCTTCCAATGTATTTTATCTGGCTTTTTGGCACTTCACACAGATGGAGGACGCTGTAGAGACAGGATAGCCCAGCCATTATACTGGGCTTCCAGTCATTGCCAAGGGGCTTGGGCGATGCCTCTGCGTCCTTGTAAATTTGCTGCGCACGGGCAATTTGCGACTCTGCTATAGCCCATATGACGGCGTGCACCTCTTCGGGTCGTATGGCGGAAATGGCCGCAATGTGCTCGGTGCTGAATTGCTGTGCCGACATACTGCGTGCTTTCCTGTCTCGCAGCCTTCTATGTTTGAAGCCTGACGTGTCTGTGTGTGGGTATGTGCTTAAAGGTGGCTGTAAATGCGTTTATTGAGAATGTGCGGTGCTGAAAGAGCAAGCTGAAGGCTGCGCTTTGTCCTTCTCGTAGAGGCGGCACTCCTGTCTGCTGCCCCTCGTGACCCGACAGCTCGGCTCGGCTATGCCTCAAGGCGCCATTCCTCTAGGCCCACCTACTCAGCGTATTCCTTGTATGCTGGTGATACTGATGCTGGAGGCGACGAGGAGCACCGCAATAGCCACCTGGAGATCGCAAGCATTAGCTCAAGAAACGCTGGCCTCCAGAACCCAGCGATCCGCATGCTGTTTCGAAAAGCAGATCCCAATGTTAGCTGTGACTCGGAGGATATTGGCGAGTTGGTAAAGCATGGTCCAAAGATCACGGAAAGATTCGGCTTTTCATGGGTAGGGTTTTGCATAGTGCTCAGGGGCTTTGGTGGCTGCTGCGCGACAAGCTGCTGGCATATTTCTTCTATTCCAACACCCAGTAAACACAGCAGATTCTTTTTGGCGTAAGCCATTGTGGCTGTATCACTCGCTCTCTCAATAGGTGGCTGAAATGGCAACAGCACCAAGGAAAGATTAATGGAGCGAGGAGGATTATACTGGAAAGGTTGGGCTCGGGCGATTGTATACACTATTGATGGCAGAGCCCCGGGATCCCTTTCGCACAAGAGCAACTGGCTACATTTAATGGACAGAGGAGGGGAGGGGCTAGAGGACTATGGAAAGTGTGAAGCTGTTGTTTTTTTGGGGCATTGTCCAGTTCTTCCCGTCTGGCAAGTGTTTGCTACTGCTCGCTACACTTGGGCTTGGGGTGGGATGTTATAAATGCCGGCTAGTCTCCTGGATAAAACCCACTGGGAGCCCCGTTTATTTATGTTTTTCCAATACTGCTACTAGTTTTGGCGGTCGGCGTCACCTCTCAAGTGCTCTCTCTTTCTGCTTTCCTCTCTTTCCTGCCACTGTCAAAACCCATCTACTACTATCCCCCGAATTATTATCACTGATTTACCTGTAGGCTCTCGCAGAACGCCATCGTGTTTCATCTGCACACACACACACACATACCATGAAGGCTACCCCTATGGCTGGTCAGCGCGCAGTGCATTCCACTTGCAATGACGATGACGGGCATCCACGCGAGTGCACATGCTCGCTGTGCCAGGGTTGCTGAGCAGTCCAGACTGGAATAGCACTGCCGCTGCCGGCTGTACAAACCACTCAAGCACAAGCATTCAGCGTTCCGGATCCACACTCTTCTGGCCATTCGGTCTGCACTGCAAAAAAAAAAGGAAAAGCGAGGAACCGCTCAGCCAGCGATGCTAGCAGCACCACCGCCAAAAATACCGCAAAATGTACCTCCCTCTCACACACGTTCTTGTTTTGTTAGCTATTTGCTAGCTGCTCCTTGCATAAATAAAAGGAGTGCTGCCTTGCCAGACCCTGCCCACGCCATTTACGAGACTTTGCGCCCATAAAGCTCTCGTGTGCACCATCCGAGCCTGTTGGATATTTGCAATATCACCCGGCTCTAATTCACAGCAGCACGAAGCTAACACACTATTTCAGGACAATACCATAGGCGACGATGGGCGTGTACACAAGGGCATTCGTGGTTCTCATGGGCGGTCTTCTGGGCGGATCAGCTGGGTTTTACTATCAGGCCAAGGAAGACACGCGCTTGCGCGATCTGCGCAAAATGAAGATGGACGAAATGCGCCGTCTCAACGCCGAGTGCAGTCCGACTGCGGACCAGAGCAAGCAGGACGGCCAGGCCAGCACAGCACCTGGCGCCAATGCGTAGCTGTGATGTCCCTTGTTTCTGTAGTGCCTCTGAATAAAATTAACCGAGGGTGTCGTGCACCAGGAGGATCTGATAGAAAACGTGCTGTGGCATATGCAAGACAGCGGGGCATGCGGGCGAGGAAATTAATTGGCCGAGGCGCGATTAGTCATCATTTTCGAAAGCAGGAGGCGGGGGTGGCCTGCGCTGTCTGCAATCTCCGCACACCAGATGGCGCGGCAGCTCCCGGCTTCGAACTTTGTGAGCGATTATTGCGCAAATGTGAGCTATTTTCCTCTAGCAGAGAGCAGCAGGGGCGATAAGAGGGCCCAGCGGAGTATAAAAAGGACCACTGGCAGCTGCGCTGGGACCCCGCTTTCTCTGTTCTGCAAGCTTTCTCTTTCTCTTCTCCGTCCAAAAACCACGCATACTCTACTCAACCACACAACACAAAAATGGTCAAGGCAGTCGCAGTTCTTAAGGGTGACGAGGGCGTCACTGGCGTCGTGACTCTTGTTCAGGCCAACGAGTCCACCCCCACCAAGGTCCACGCCGAGATCACCGGCCTCGCTCCTGGCAAGCACGGGTTCCACGTGCACCAGTTTGGAGACAACACCAACGGATGCACGTCTGCCGGCCCCCACTTCAACCCCTTCAGCAAGACCCACGGCGGTCCCACCGACGAGAACCGCCACGTCGGCGACCTGGGCAACCTCACTGCCCCTGCGCAGGGCACCGCTGTCTTTGATACCGAGGACTCGCAGGTCACGCTCTTTGGCGCCCACAGCGTTATTGGCCGCACCATCGTTGTGCATGCTGATGAGGACGACCTGGGCAAGGGCGGCCACGAGCTCTCTGTGACCACCGGCAACGCTGGCGGCAGACTTGCTTGCGGCGTCATTGGTATCACCTCCGAGTAAGCTGCCCTCTTGTCTCGGGGCGCCGGAGTGAAGAGAGGGACCGGAGTGTGCCTTGGAGACCTGGTCCCTCTGCTGTTTTCTAATACCTTGCTTTTGTTTCATTAAATATTTTCCACCCGCTTTTGGCAACAGGAAAACAACAGATTTGTGCATTGCAGGCAGGATTAGGGTGGAGCACTCGCTTGAGCGTCTCTTGCTTGTGAGGCTGGCATTGGCTGATGCAAAGCCACATAATAGTGCTCCACCACCAACAATCCCAAACACAGCTGTAGCAGCAAGCAAGGCTTTTCTTTGTTTACTCTGCAAAACACCACTCTTCTCTAGCTGCCAACCCCTCCTCCTCCTCCCGCCCGTCTCTCCGCAAAATACACACCTCAATGGCATCCGCTGCAGATCAGAACGATGGCGCGCTGCAGGACTCCAAGCGCGCCCTGGAGCACCTAGCCCTTGCACAGGCACGCAGCCAAACCGCCGCCATACAGTCTGCAGGCATCGGCGTCGACATCGAGCTCATCACAGACATCAACATCGACAACGACACCTTCGTCGACCGGAACTTCACGCCGGCCGAACAGGAGTACTGCCGCAAGCGGCCCAACCCACACGCTAGCTTCGCCGGCAAATGGTGTGCCAAGGAGGCCGTAATCAAAGCAGTGTCCTCGCTCAACCTGGACCGCGAAAAGGTCTGGGTCAAGGGCGATGCCGCGCCGCTGGTTGAAATAGAGATCCTTATAGCTAATAGCGGTGCACCTGTAGTTGTGCTGCACGGGGATGCCAAGGATGCCGCGGAGAAGGCTGGTGTCAGAGAGATCAAGGTGTCGATTAGCCACATCGATGCGTTTGCCATAGCCACAGCCGTCGCCTACTGACAGCATCTAAAGGTGCTCCAAATGACATTAGTTGTATTTATTAGGCCACTCTGCGTAGTAAGTACAGCACCATAAACATGGAGTGGGTGCGGGAATAAGAGTTACGTGGTATAATCTACTATTTTGGTTTTGCAGCTGCGGGATGGCTAAACGGCCACAGATCCGGCTTCCTGGTCAGTGGCAGGATCCGTGCTATCGTCCTCCTGAATATTCAGGGACTCCCAGTCCTCGGGCACACTATCCTCTTCATTCTCCTCCTGGCAAAAGATCCTCTTGGCCGCCGACATGACGGAGCTAGCCACACTCACCGAGCTATGCGTGCGACCATGCGTTGACCCGCCGCCGCCGCCGCCTCCACCACCACCACAGCCACTAGCCAGAGCAGCATATGGCGCAATGGGGGGGAGCTGGCCACTAGACTGCGGGGGAGGCGGCGACGCAACTTTCTCGCCAACAACTGACCCAGCAATGCCCATATGCGGTAGCTTGCTCTTGAGCATCGCCTCCCACTTCATCAGATTCTCGTTCTTCGCTTCAATGTCCGTGCAATACACCTCGACCAAATCCTCGTTCTTCCACCTGATTGCCAGCGGTGCATACGGCAGCAGCCTCCTGATCTCGGCCTCAAGCTCCTCAATCGTCAGGCCGTGGCGCAGGTCGCTTAGCGCAATGTAGTCGATTCTCCGCCTCAGCCGATCAGCTGCCGGGTTAGTGCTGGCAGCCACGTTGTCGAATACGTGGGATGCTGAGTCGTCGAAATCCGAGTCCTCCGACGCGTTGACTCGCTCGCTGCAGATAATCTGCGGTGGATGGGTGTATCTGATGGCGCTTGACAGAACGATGCTGGGGATGGTTGCCTGCGACGTGCGCTCCCAGCACACCGATCTCAGAGGCTCGCGGTCGATCGACCTGCTGGTGCAGCCGTAGAACGGGCCAAGGGCATGCAGGAATGCGCGAAATGCGCGTTTCATCGGGGTAAACCGCATGACGGGCTTCAGCGGATCGCCAATGAACCCAGCAGCCAGCACTTCGATTTCGCGTACCCACGCCAGATTGGCTCGCGCAAACTGCAGGAGATCATCTGCATACGTCGCTTTAACAAGCCCTGCCAGTGGCGCCTCTGCACGGTCGTTTAGATTCAGCGCCAGCGCCAGACGCCTATTGCGCAGGGCGATCTTGCATATCTCGTCACACGCCAGCTTGCGCATGCCGTTGCGGGGGCTGGTCGACGTGGCGCCGCACAGCTCCTTGATGGACCGGCGCCCGCACTCGCAGGCGACTGTGATCATAGAATCGCAGGCCTTGGACTCGTCGCACATTGCCGGGCTATGGCACAGGAGCGTGCAGGGGTGCCCGCAGGTCTTGCGCAGCTTGCCGCACGCCTGCCGGCACGGCTGGCCCCGCAAGCAGGGCTCGTCGGGGCGGTGGCAGCTGCGCTGGCAGCGGTGTCCGCCGCAGGGCAGCAGCTTGTTGCAGATGTTGCCGCATGACGCTGCGTTGCTTCGGTGGCAGGGGATGTTTTTCATCTCCCGGTTGCCACACATACAGCGGGTCATTACGAGGACCGGGCATGGCGGGCACGGCACATTGTCTGGATGGCACTCGTGGGTGGTCAGGCTGACATGCCCACACGCTCTGGTTCTCTGGCACGGGTGGTGGCAAGGCGGCAGTGTGGTCCCGCAGGGGATTGGGGGCATCAGGCGGGTGCGGCCGCAGGAGCACGCCAGTTCGTCGAAGCTGGCGTTAAGACACGGCGGGCACGGACCGCGGTGGCATGGCTCTGCGCAGTGGTGGACCTTGCATCGCAAGAGCCTGCCGCATGTGAGGGTGCACTGATGCGGGTCTGTTGCTCCGGGCTCGAGGTCCTCCGACGGAATGACGACACCGTCAATGTCGACGTGGTCGCTCGGGCAGCAGCGCACGGAGCACTGGTGGCGGCGGCAGGCGCGCATCTTGGAGCACACGCGCTGGCACCTGGGCTGCTCGCTGCTGCTGCTGCGGGCCTTGTGGCACTCCACCTGGAACGTCTTGGACCCGCACCGGCAGGTGGTCCTGACTTTGACCATGCATGGCGGGCAGGGGCCTGGGTGGCAGGTTTGGCTGCATGTATGCGAGCATCCGGGCAGCTTGTGGCCGCACCTTTCGCCGCAGCTGGGTATCGGGTCCGTGCACTTCACCCGAGGCTCTCCCAGGTCGCTTGCCAGATAGGCGCCGCAGTGGCATGTGGTGGCCACGCTGGGGTCGAACGGGCAGTCGCCGTGGCCCTGTGCGGGGTCGGGGCAAGCGTGGCACGGCTTTTTGCACATGTGAACGCCGCACTTCAAAGGCATACCGCATGTTTTGCCGCAGCTGTAAAACCCAGTAGCAGGCTCCACGCAGTCACCATTTGTCAGCAGTTGCGGCGAGCACTCGTCCCTGCCATCTGCGTCATCATCACGATTATAGGAGGCTTCCAGCTCATTTCCGCGTTGTGTCTCTCGGACAAATGTGGGCAGCGGGCGGCCAGTGCCGCACTTCGCCGTCCTTGCATGGGCGCCGCAATAGCACATCTGCTCCTCTTCGCGTGGGCATGGCGGGCAAAGCCCAGGGTGGCACGGCTTGGTGCATGTGTGCTTGCCGCAGCCGAGCATCTCGCCGCAAATCTCGCCACAGGACTTGACGCCCTGCACGGGGTCAAAGTCCACGCCGCAGCGCGGGCGGTAGGCCAGCCGGCCACAGAAGCACGACTGCTCAGGAGCCAGCGCAGTGCACGGCGGGCAGGGCCCCGGATGGCAGGGCAGGGGGCATGGGTGCGGGCAATGCGGCCCACGGCACTTTTCGCATATCTTGCCGCAAGAGTGAGGAACAGTCCCACGCACGAATTCGGGGTCGCGCGTGGCACCGCAGAAGCACACGTAGTGCGAGGGTGCTGCGGCTCTGGTGTACTGGCACCCGGGGCAGCGCCAGCGACCGTTGATGGTGTCTTCGTCGCTGCCTGTGCACGATTTGGCCCATTTTTTCACACACCCGATGTGGAAGATGGCCCAGCAGTGGTCACACTGCCAGGTCGCGTGGCGCGGCCGAACCTTGTCGCAGCAGATCATGCACTCGTACGTGCTGTTGGTTAGCCGTTTGGCCAGGGTGCTGCTCAGGTCAGCCGTAGGCGTGCGCTCGTTGCTGCAGCTAGCATAGCCTCCATGGTTTTCGTCGTAGTCGAGCGCATCGCGATCAGTTGTCAGTGTGCCGTCAAACATCCGCCCGCCGCCCACTGCTGCCTTGCTCCCACGCGCTTTGTCCTTGTCGCACTTGCCTTTGCGGTCGCGGTCGCGGTTGCGGTTGCGACGGCGCCGGGGTTTGTCTGCGCCATCTGAATCTGCATTAGCCCTGTTGCCATCTAGCTCGTGCTTTTCCATATGTTTTTCCAGGTGGTTTTACAGTGCACAATTAGCTTTTGTTGGGATGGCTGTGTCCTGCTTGGGCAATTGTGCTCTGCTTTCTTTTTCGCACTTTGGCATGCCCGCTCTTCCATCTGCAGCCATTGCGACATCACTGTATCAGAGCTTACCTTGGTGGTTCTCGTCCCCCTTTTTATGCTGCTGCTGCTGCTGCTGCTTTGATTTATGCCGCTGCTTGCGGTTGCGCGCATCGTTGCTGCTGTGGGTTTTGTTCTGCTGGCTGTGAGATCCACTAGCAACAGATCTGCCGCTGCCATGCTCGTGCGCATTAGCATCCTTGAATCCAGGCTTGCTGCTCCTCGAGCTGCTGTGCGAGGCATCCTGTGCTGCTAGACTTGGCGCACTGCCAAGTGTATTTGTGGTGCGGGAGCTATCCTCTCCGGGACTCACCCTGGGCCCAGTCGAGCTGCGGCCACGGGCGCGAGTGTGTATCTGTGGCCTTCCAGTCTGCGTGCGGCTGCCGCCACAAGTGGGCGCGGGCCGACGGTCATTTGCACTGCGACGAGACTCCTGGCTGGGCGAACGGCAGGCAGATACGGGAGCTGCCGAACGAGCGAATTCACTTGTGTGTTCAATAGAGGTAGTAGTGGGTCCAGCTGCTAAGGGCGGCACCGTGGTGTTTTCCAAGGACATAGAGGTGCCGGTTATTGCGCGTTGGTGGCGGGCTGTGGATGCTTTTCTGACTGGGCTCCTTGTTGCAGATATTAGAAAGAAAGCTGCTGGGCAGTGTGAGGAATGCGTGTGGAAGAGGCCGTTCTGGTGCAAGAAAAACTGAAGCGTGGCCGCTAAGAAGCACAGGGGCGTGTTTTCGCTTTTTATGCAGAGGCATAACGTGAGTAGCAAGGACCCAAGCTTTTTTGCCCCACTGCTGCGAGAAGACAGGCTTAATGGAAAATTTTGTTGGATAGCAAGAAATCACTTGGCTGGCATTGCAGTGGCTCATGCAGCGGCTGCAGCGGCCACCGCTTCAGCGCCATATCGATAGCCCAATCCTTTGGCCGCACCTGCTATTACTAATACCAATCGCATGAGCCGGCGAACTGCGCAAAAAAAAACAAAGCCAATACTGCCTCGCCTAGCAAGGCAGCTCATTCAAACTAGCCACTAGTGAATCCGGCGTTTCTGCCCGCTTTTCTCCTTAGTCGAGATAGCAGGGTGTGCATGTAGTAAATATATTTTTAGTTGTCCAAATTCTCGCTTTTGAATATTGCAGTGTAAAATGCAAAAGTGGGCTGCACTTGAAATTCACTCCTGCTTGGGCTCGGCCGCAGATTCCTGTTTAAATGCCTTTTTCTCCTCGGCCGTGGGCTCCGGGGGCATAGGAATATCGCTAAAGTCCTCCTGCTTGACTGCGTGGAGCGAGTAAAAGTAGATGCCGGCGCAGCCACCTGCCAAGCCCAGCGCCGTGACGATATTCTTTATTGAGTACTGCTGACGCCCGCGCTCTATCGATTTGCGGAAGTGGTACTCGCCGTACGGAGACTGCTTGTTGGCGGTTGACATAAGGCGGCGCGGCGCCACCAAGGAAACCCGCGCTTTGCGCAGCTCGGCTGCTGCGGTGGTTGGCAGCCTTCTGGCTACTCCGTGGATCCAGGACACCATGTCACCGTCGTTGGCAAATAGGAAGAGAGGTGCTATAAAGTAGGAGGGAGGCGTACGGAACCAAGAGGGATCTGTGAATGGCCAGGCAGACGCTGGTGCTGACGGCAAGAGAGAGGCTGCTGCTGATCAGCCCTCAGCGATAGAGCTTGTGTGTCAAGCTGTCCACGTGTCCATCGGATAAACGCCAGGCAGACGCTGGTGCTGACGGCAAGAGAGAGGCTGCTGCTGATCAGCCCTCAGCGATAGAGCTTGTGTGTCACGTGATGATTTGGTGATTAGCGGTGATCAGATCGGTGGCCGTAGCTGTCCACGTGTCCACCAGCACAACGTGCAATTGCCTTTCCTGTCTGGTTGATGTAAGCATGCCTTGCTGTGGGTGCTGTCGCCAGAGCGCCATTCGCAGCCTACATTTTGCATTCTCTGCTCCTCTTCAGCTACCTGCCGTCACCACACCTCTCTTATTCACAAGAGCGTCTATAGTATTATACACAGAGAACTCGCCGCTTATGAGGGTGATACCAGCGCGGACTCCCGTCCGCTACGCAGTTCTGTTCGCGGCGGCAGTTCTAGTCAGTCTCAGCTTGATATACCTGCACACGCCACAAAGGGGTGTATTCCGCCACAGAAAGACACCCTGGAGCCAAGGCACACATGGTGGATTCAACGGTGGCATGTACGACGTGCTCCTGGCATTTGGCGACTCCATAACCCAGTATGGCAACGACCCATCAACGAGCGGCTGGCTTACACACTTGTCCCGATTCTACGAACGCCGCTTGGACGTGCTCAACCGCGGATTCAGCGGATATACCACAAGCGACGCACGTCTTATCGTAGAGTCCATCCTCCCAACCAGCACTGGCCGGCCAGATGCACACAGGGCACTGTGGCTCCGGTGGTTCGGCCAGGATGCTCGTGTGGACCACAAAAGCGAGGGAGGAGACAAGGCCAGGCGTAGCGATAAGCCAAAGTGGCCACCTCAGGACGACACGTTTCCAGGCAAGGAGCCGGCAGTGCGCCTGTTGGTCTTGTTCTTTGGCGCAAACGACGCGGTGTTCAGCGAATTCCCAAATCATGTGCCGTTGGCGAAGTTTCGCGAGAACCTGCGCTACTTTGTGTCGCTTATTCATGACCCAGATTCGGACCACTATGCGCCAGACACCCGCATTCTCTTTGTCACGCCGCCAACGGTGGGAGACAAGATGTACGAGGATTTGGCGAAGCGGTACGGACAGAAGGTGAAGCGCAAAAACGAGGTCACCAAGATGTATGCGGAGGCAGTCAAGGCTGTTGCACAGGAGAGTGGGCTGCCCTGTGTGGATCTGTGGTCGGCCATTGAGACAAGAGTGAAAAAGATGGATGATAAGAGCCCGCTGGCTGTTGCCATGAAGGACCCCAGCTTTGGCGGCGATTTTGGGCATGTGGCCAAAACCAGAGTCAGTGCTGATAGCCAGTATGAGGGGTATGATACATATCTCATCGATGGTGTGCATCTGAACGGGAACGGGAACGAGCTCTTGGCAAAGCTGGCCATGAACGCGATCGTAAACACTTGGCCCGAGCTGGATCCAGCATAAGCACCCATGCCATTTACTTGCGCATGTAATAAACACCACATCCACAGCTGCCCGTGCCAAAGTGAGCAGGTAGGCGCAACAGTACCAGGGCACGCAATTGCTGCTGTTGGGCACCAGGAACCCTGCCCTCCTTCTCTCTCCCCCTCTCTCTTGGCACTCCTCTTCCTCCTCTTCCTCCTTTTCTTCTGCTGTTTCTCCATTGAATATTTTGCTCTTTTTCATTGACCTGCGCGTTTCTTTGGAGGCGCACGCAATAATACGTAGACACAAGCGAGGAAAATGGTGTTGAAGGCAAGCGAAATTGCCAAGGGAATGGAGCTGGCGTTCGAGGCAACCGAGTTTGCCGCCCGGCACAAGCGAGTGCAGGCCAAGTTCCTCGACGCCCTCAAGTACACCGTCGTAGGCATGACGCTGGCCTACACCCTTCTGCACATCCTGGTGTTCTTCCCGCTCTTCCTATTGCGGACAGGAAACTCTGTCACGGCTGCGCTGTTCCGCTATGATGCATCGCAGAGCACACTAGCGCTTATGAGCACCAGCGACGCAGTCAGCCACTTCTTCAACTCGCTGCCCTTGCTGGGACTCGACCTCGTCATCCACGTCAAGCCCGAGCAATTCGAGAGTATATTCTTTGCCATGCTCGACGAGATCAGCCCAGAGTACTCTGTCGCACTGAGGTCGTGGCCGCCGAAGAAGCACCACTGGGCGCGGATCAAGTTCACCGTGCAGCGCATCGTCAAGAGGTACTTGATGACACTCGGCGTATCGTACCTGAGCCGCATCCCGCTTGTTGGCTGGCTAGTGGTGCCTGTGGGCACTGTGGCGATGATGGCCAAATTTGTTGGATACCCCGTCTCGGGTGGCATCGTCCTCCTGTCGGTCATAGCGCCTGGGTCGAAGCAATCCACGCTTTTCTTGTTCAAGTCGCTGCTGGCCATGCGTGATTTCAGCCGCGATCTGCTGAAGCCCTACTTTACGTACTTGGGAATGAAGCCCAAGCAGCAGCTGGCGTTTTACCGTGCGCAGGAGTCGGTGATGGTCGGGTTTATCACGGCATTCTACTTTTTTGTTCAGCTGAGCTGGGTAGGCCCGGCATTTTACATTCTGGCGCAGGCGGCGATTGCCCTGTTCATTGTCCGCCAGACCCCCTGCCCACCGATGTACACGCCTGGGGCAAAGTGGGAGACGCCGGAGCCGGCCAAGGACAAAAAGTCGCAATAGACCGACGGATGATCCGCGCTTTTTCTTTTCTGGTGATGTCACTCTGATAGAAAATGCAATTTCGCCTGTCTTGCCACCTGTGGCTCTTTTTTATTTTATTACTACGCTTCTCCATACGTGTTTTCCGCTTTTAATTGCTGTTTTGAAGTAGCAGCAAGAATTCGGCATAATGGCTAGCAAAGGCAGCGAGATAACCGGCTTTAATTCACACGACGCCGCTGCCGCCGCCTCTCCCCGCACCGGTGGTAAGTAATCCAAGACGCACAGCGAAGCACTTTAGCATGAATTCACACCTGCTCATTCCCGCCTGCTTCCCCTGCTGTTCCCAGCACTGCGTTGCATCACAAAGCCGCAATAGGAGTGGCGCCTCAGCCGGCGATCGAGCAAACCACCGGAAGACAGGACACGGTTACCGTGGACTACGACTTTCAACACCCAATATTCATCCACACCAGGGGCGTAAGAACCACCAACGTTCGAATCGACAAGGCAACGGACAGGCGGTGGGGCAACAAGGTGCACATAGCAGCCAGCGTAAGCTCTTTCTCAACGACACTCCACAGCCGCCTTCGCGTAAGCAGCCAAGTGAATGACCGGGGAGAGTACGCCCTTTTGTTGGAGGTTGACTGGAGTGTGTGGGATCTGGGGATGACCAGTGCTGAGGTGTCCATCGTCATGCCCATTCCCGATGGCCCGCAGGAACAGAGGCATCCGGGCGTGCGTGTTGATATCGCCACGGGAGCCATCGGCGCCACGATGCTCGGAAGCATGCGGTTCGGGTGCCTCGACCTGAATACGGCTCATGGCCCCGCCCATCTGAGCGACATTGCAGCTGATAGAGTGAAGCTTGCGGCGCATAATGGAAACATTACGGTGCATGATGTGACTGCAGAGGAGGCGGTGGAGATCGAGGGCGAGGCAGCATGGATGGATATTGACGACGTGGTCACCGGCACTCTAACTGCACGCAGCACCGATGCAATTATCAGCCTGAAGGATATCCGGGCAAAAATCGTCTCGGCGACCACTACCAACGCGCGCATTGGGCTGGGGAACATAAGGGCTGGGACACTCACTGCCACCACAAGCAACGGCGAGGTGGTGGCGGAGAATGTGCAGGCGTCGGCGTGTGAGGTGAAGACGACAAAGGGGGCTATCGAGGGCAACTGGATCCCCCAAAGGAAGCTGTACTTGACCACCACGGATGCAAAGATTTCGGCGCAAATAAGCTTGGGCGAGAGCGGGGAGCCCGTCGAGGTGGTGCTCAACTCTAAGAGGGGGCCTATCCAGGCTGATCTCCCGGCGTCGTTCTCGGGTGGGTTCTTGATGCAGACAAGCGGCTTCTACAAGACGTTTATCCACACGCTACCCAGCGTCAAGAAGCAGCCTGTGCTGCACACGTCGAAGCCCGACATGAAGGTGGGGGTCATGGGCGATGGGGGCAAAAGGCACTCCCTGCGTGCTATTACGGAGGATGCGCCTGTCACAGTCACGTTTGGCGGCGTGTGAAAGCCGGATGGCTTTGAATTCCGCCACACTTTGTGCTAGAATTTCAGAGAAAGAGGCTGCAAGGAGCCTCGATAGCCAATGCAGAGACTCGAACTCCTGTGTATGAGCATAGGTGTGCAGCGCCTTAGAAGGAAGGGGGCTTGCTGGCCCTAGTTTGTAGCTGCATATGCAGTTTCGGCGAACAGGCAGCTATCAAAAATGGCTCAGAGGTGATATTGCGGCCTTTGCAGCGTATTTTTAGAACATGTAAATATTGGATAACAATGAGTTCTGTATACGAGCTCCGGCCTCGAAAGCAGCGCTGCTCTGTGGCTCCTGTGTGTTTTGAAAAAGAAAAAGGCGCACAAGCAGAAGCTAGCGGAAGCATCAGCGCTGAGACATGGAGGGGGCACAGCA
The DNA here is from genome assembly GCA_025201845.1 of Martensiomyces pterosporus. Lineage (NCBI taxonomy): Eukaryota > Fungi > Kickxellomycota > Kickxellomycetes > Kickxellales > Kickxellaceae > Martensiomyces > Martensiomyces pterosporus. The sequence continues at coordinate 47,914 of MU603957.1, forward strand.
ACCACCTCCTCAGCCATCTGTTGACACCTATATGCCAAAGAGCTGCTGCTGCTGCCTATTGCTGGTGTTGATATGCCCCTATATGTGCTAGTGAATGGTGCTTGCAGCGGCCAAATTCGAGCAGTGGTCCCATTCATCAGCTGCGCGTGCTTTGTGCACCTGCCTTTTCAAATATCCCTCGTAGGCTCGCTGCTTGGTCCTCACACTGCCCCTCCCTCTTGCCTCCTCACTCGCTCTCTCTTTTGCTGTGCTTGCGCGGTGTGCCACACCCATCTGGCACCGAGTGCCCTAGAGTGATCCAGGAACTATTGTTCCCCGTATAATGCAAGGGTGGCTTTTCTCTCGGTGCTTCTCCCTCGGCCTGCACTGGAATCTCATCCCATCCCGCCCAAAGCGAATGCCCATATCGCACAAGCCTTTGTCTGAAACCTATGGCATCCTTGTGGAATGCATATTGTTGACCCATTTAGAGCAAGCAAAGGTGCGGTTTATCTGCTGGATAGTGCACCCAAACACCTTGCTCGCTCGCTGGCAGGCAGCCCAAGGCCTCTGCCATTTAAAGCGCCGTGTCTCTCCAAGAGCCCGCCCAACCACTCACTGGACTGTGTTATTCACTCATTATGATATCCGCTCCATTGGATGTTCCTCCTTCCTAGGATTCAGTACCTCTGTTTTTCTCCCACTATACCCACCCTCGCCCTTTCGCATTCCTTTCTTCAGCAGTGCTTGTCTGGCTGCTAAGGACTACCCACTCCACACTATACGCATCCCCTCTTCCTTATACAACGCCCTCCGCCCTCCTACCCTTCCCTGCATCCTCCTCGGTGTCTCCAATACCGCATTCCCGCACTCAATCACGCATCTTTTTGCATCCTAGAGGGAACATCTACGAAGCTTGTTTTTGCTCTATTCTCTACACGCGCCCTTTTCTCACCCAGTACCCAGTGCAATAGAATAGTGCCTCGGACTACTGTCGCAGCATTCACGTTGGGAACCGACATATCCACCCCCAATTAACAGCATAGCGACAAGCAAGTCAGCATCAGCGTCATCGCCTATCTCCACAAGAGGAAAATAATGAAGTTCTCAACCAGCTTGGTATTCGCAGCCCTTGCAGCCCTGGGCTGCGCACAAGACCCTCCCCGTTGCTCTGGCAGCACTGTCCGCCGCAACGCTGCCTCGCTCTCGCCACAGGAGTGGCAGTCGATCAGCACTGTGCTGAATGCGATGAACCAGGACGGATGGATTGCCCGGTTCGGCGGAGCCCACGACCGCCTGTTCGACCAAGTGCACGGCAACTCGGCCTTCTTCCCCTTCCACCGCCGCTTCCTCATGGAGTTTGAGAGGGTTGGGCGCAACTACGACCCCAACTTCTCGATTCCCTACTGGGACGCCACCCAGAGTTTCCGCAACCCCACCGCGGACCCCCTGCTCACGTCGTTTGCCTTGGGCACCAACGGCCAGGGCAACGACCACTGCCTGGCCAACGGCATTCAGGGCAACACCCAGCTGTCGTACCCGAACCAGCACTGTCTGCGCCGCAACTTCGACGGCGGCAACAGCGACGGCAGCAGCATGAGGGCGTGGTATGCGCCTGAGATCATCTCGTCGTACATCCAGTCGGATACCTCGCTGGCGGCATTCCGCGAGGACATCGAGTACAGCATCCACGGCGCCGTCCACCTGGGTCTTAGCGGCGACATGGACAGCGGGTATGCTGCGCAGGACTTTAGCTTCATGGTCCACCACGCCAACTTGGACCGCCTGTGGTGGGACTGGCAGAACATCCACGGCAGCTTCCTTGCATACGACGGCCCTGGCCCCGCTGGCCCTGCTACCCTCTCGGACAGAATTCCCGAGGACAACGACGTCCCCTTCAACGGCGACATCGTGTCAAGCGTGATGGTCCTTGGGTACGGAGATGTCTGCTACACCTACGACTCCAGCTCCAGCCCACCGCAATCATACCCGTCGGGTGGCAACTCAGGCGCTGCAGCTCCTGCCGCGGCCAATAGCAACAACAACAACAACAACCGCAACAACAGCAACAACAACAGCAATGCACGCCCTCAGGGCGCTGCTCCCCAGCAGTCGGGCGGCAACCGCACGCCAGTGGTTTCTGGGTCATCCAACATGGCCAACAGGCTGCTCGAGTCGACGGGACTCCGAAACTCGCTGGGCAGCAACTTTGTCAACCAGTTCTTCCCCAGTCTGAACGGCGGCTTCTCTCCATTCAGCCGCAGGGCGTACCAGGAGAAGGCCTCGAACTGCGGCGACCCCTTGCCGTTCCCGCCTCGCCTGACGCCCGAGTGGATCAAGATGCACAAGTTTGACCCTGACCGCGTCGAGGCCTTCCACGCCCATGCCTGCACGATCATCGAGGTGCTGAACAACAGCACGTACAAGTCTCCCTACTAGGCCGCTTGGTTCTTTGTGTTTTTCTGTTTCAAATGACACTCAGTTTCTTTTTAAACCCCGTGGGCCGGTGAGTGCCTAGTTCCTATGCCGATCAGCACCCCGCAGCCCCAGGCGGCACCGCTTGGGCTGGATGCACAATAAACGCCCAACACCAGCGCCGCATTTGAGACATGTTGTAGCTGGTTTAAAAGTACTAATATTTGACACAAAGAAGTTGAATTGGGCAGATTAGAGAAAGTAGCGTGCTTAAGATAACTAGAGGGGCGACTTGTACCCAGCCTTGTTCATAGCATTAACAAAGGCAGTGGCGTCGTTCTCGACCTTGGCGACGGCAGCGGGGTCGAAATGGTGCATGTCAATCCACTTCTGGGTAAGCTTGGCAGGCTGAGGAATGGCCTTGAGGTTGGGAGCAGCAAAGCTGGGAGCAGAGGCAAGCCCCGCAATCTCAGGCTTCGCCTTGGCAGTCTGCGGGAACCACTGGGCAAGGACATCGTCGGGGAGCGTGGAGACGAGATTCTTCTCGACGCTCGAGGCCAGGCCGCGTCTGGTGAGCGAGCTGGAGATGGGGTCGCTGGCGTACTGGAAGCACATGTTGCCGTAGCCAAGCTGCATGACAGAGCTGATGGGCTCGTTGTAGGCAGCAATGTTGGAGCTGAGGCTGATCTGCGAGCCATCGTAGTTGGGGCCATCCATGGTCCACAGCTGGTTGTTCTTCTGCCACTGCCACCACAGGCGGTCCAGGTTGGCGTGGTGGAGCATGAAGATCCAGTCGTTGGGGCTGTAGCCCTGGTACATTTCGCCGCCAATGTTGATGTGCACGACACCGTGGAGGGAGTACTCGATGTCGGAGCGGAACTGGGCCATGGAGGTGTCGCGCTGGATGAACGACTGGATGTACTCGGGCGAGTACCACGACGTGGGGTTGCCGTTGTTCCCGAAGTTACGCGAGAAGCAGTGGTTGCTGGGGTAGGTCATGGTCCAGCCGGCCTGGTTGCCGTTGGTGACGCACCAGTTCGATCCCTGGCCGTTACCGCCAACCCAGGCGCTGGTGAGAACCTGGGATGAGGCAGGCGTACGGTAGTCGCGCATCTCGTCCCAGTAGGGCTGAATGAAGCCGCTGTTGTACCTCTGGCCCACGCTCTCCCAGTCCTGCACAAAGCGGCGGTGGAAGGGGAAGAACTGGCTGTTTCCGTGGATCTGGTTGAAATAGGTGTTGTGGAGGTAGCCAAACCATGCAAACCACCCGTCCCTCTGCATGTTCGACAGGACCGAGGAGACTGTGCCCCATTCAGACGACGACAGGCTGAGAAGCTCCTTGCGAGTGTAGATGGACGAGCAGGGAGACTGGGCATTGGCGGTGCCAAGAGCAGCCAGCACAACGGCTGTGGCAGAGAAAGTGGCAGAGAGAAGCTTCATATTCACAGCAGATTCGTGGTGTTTGCGGTGCTTCTAGGCGAGCTGGAGCGGATGTAGCTGTAGGCGGGGGAATGCCAGGAAGTGGAGGGAGGATACAAAATAAAAAAGCAATGAAGGCCTAGGGGCTCTAAGCATCCGCCTGGCCGAAGAGCAGCGGCAGGCAGCCTTTATAGCCATCAGGGCTCCCTCATTTCGCCGCAGCGACTTCCTGCCCTTACACCCAGTGTTCCACTTGTCTGCTGCTGTTTCCGCCTGTTCCTTGCTCATAGTGCAAGCGACTGCTTGCAGAATAATTTGCTCATCTGCCTGGGTGCGCGAGGGGGCAGCAAAAGCCTGTGTTTTCCTCGCTTTGAAGCTTGATTTTCCTCCTCACAGCCCCATACAGATTTCCATCGTATTTTTGGCTCAGGGGGAGGGAGGGGCGGTTGCATGGCCGGGTTGGGGCCCTTCTTTCCCTCCCCGAACTCAAATCTGCACTCGGTCAAAGACCTCAGCTCCTTGCATTTTTGGCCCAGCAATTGTGTTTGGCTGCTGCCTTCGCGGCATACGACCTGCCTTGTTCGCTGGGCGAGACAATATGCTCGAACAGCACTTGTCGCTGCACTGCCCTCGCACAATCAGCTCATTCACAGTGAGAGAATAAGTCGATCGAGCGGAGGCTGCGATACATCCTGAGGCATTAATTTCTTTTTGTCATCGCAAGGCATTCGATATGTCAACTGCCCACCTTTGCATACAATTGCACGCTTGGTCACCCACATATATGATATTGCTGGTACTTGTTCAAACCTGTCTTGCGCATCTACATATGCGCCTGCCGTGCCGTCCATGCCCCACGGGTGGGTGAGGTGTAAAGGGAGCGTCTATGGCAGGAGCATCTCTGCTTTCTGCCTGATGTTTTCTTTTTTTTGCCACAAAACAAGCTATCTAGCTTGTGCATGTGTGCGCTTTCTTCGAGCAGGCAGGCTGTGATGGAGTTTGGTGTTGCTGCTCACTTTTGACCCGCCGCCTGCCTCCTTCCTATTGCTGCCCATCCGCGCATGCATGCCGCCTGCATCTACAGTGGCGGGATGTTGACGAATCGGTTGCCCGGGTCCCAGCCATTAGTGGTCGAGGGGAATTTAGACAACCGAGGAGGCTTTGGTACTGAGCCAGGCCACCACCTCCTGCCTGCAAAATGTTCTCACTATTCCACCCATACATGCGATCGTCCGCTCCCTTTTTTCCATAGATAGGCCGTGCAGCTGACCAGTGAAGGCGCCTTAAATATAGCTCGCTGCCTTCTTTAGATGCCAGCAGCATTGTCCGATGGCGAATCAGCCTCCCCCCGCAGTCGCACCCTGCCCTTTGTTTCTGCTGCTGCTGCCTGCCTGCCTATGCCTGGCGGCGACAGAGCGGCAGGTGGTTCAATGGAACAATCTTCAAAATGCCCGCAATTTGGCGAATATAAATACGCAAACAGTGCTCCAAAAATAATATGGCCATGGCTGGGAAGCACATCAAGTGATAGGGGAAGCTGGCTGCTGCTTCATCTCTTGTAGTAATGCAGCGTATCAGCATCAGCGAGGCCGATGACGCTTTGCTGCTTTGTTCGTGGCACTGCACACGATGGCGGCTTGAATGGCGAACGCATGCCCACATGTGCTCTGTCAGCAGCCCTCGCATGTATGCAGGTGCTGCTCGAGAGCTGATGGCACCGCAGCAGCAAAGCGGGTGCGAGAGATCCAAGTTCATCTGCCGGGCCCACGGAGCTCATCACCTTGAGGCGGCCGCATGCGCTCCAAAAAGGATGGCAATAATCGGCGGGAAGCGCCAACAATAGCGCCGGATGAGCGCGGCTCTGCATTTGGAGTGCCCTTTGCGAAGAGCCAAGGCGAATTCCCGAGGCCCCGTTTGTTTGACCGGCTCACAGTCTTGGCCAGCCCTCTTCTGGAACAAACAAAATGAGCTGATAATGCGTTCTATTTTTAATGGGAGTGTGAACTCACTTCGGCTCTTCGCCGTGGACCGCACCGCCACAGAAGCGTTGTTGTCTGCTTGCAGCGCCTTGATTTTCATTTTCTTTTGTGGGCTACTTCTTTCTTGCTCGGTTCTGCATGCTTTGGGGTGGACATGTCAATGCATCTGTGCTTTGGATTGTTCACCGAGGAAGGTCTTGGCACTGCCGCGGCTGCCAGATCTGCCCCCTCTGCACAGCGCCAGCAGTAGACACTAGGCACCGCACAAGTGCTCTACTGCATGCTCTGGACGCCAAGTGTGGATGCGAAGTAAATTAGGAGGAAGCAGGGGAAATAGGCTACTGAACTGACAAAGTAAACGAGAACAGCCACTAGGCAGCCGTGGTGGCACGGGTAACCGAGGCAGCTAGTAGGGAGAGAGGTATTTTGCGGCATTCAAGTCATCAACAAACTCCCTGGCCTCCCGCATAACCCGCGCCACCCTATCTGGATTGAACTTGTGCATGGAGATCCACGAGGCCGCCAGTGGCGCCGGGTATACCAGCGACTTGCCACCCGACTTGCCTCCGGTATTCCAGGCACCACGTGTGGTGTTGAAGTTGTTCCCGCCTCCCTTCATCACCGCAGCCTTCGTGGAGTTGGCCAGGCTAGGGAACCACTTCTTCAGCAGGCGCTCAGGCAGCATAGCCAGGTTGGCCTCTTCTGAGTTGCTGTCGACCTTGGTCGACGGCTTAGACACCAGGGCCAATGATCCCATGTCGCGATCGGTGCTCACCTTGAGTTTCCTGGGCCCGCTGCTATCGTACATGTAGCACATGCGGCCAGCGCCTAGCTGCATGGTAGAGCCGACGGTGTCGCCGTAGTGGGCAATGGGGCTGTCCACGGTCATCCAGCGGCCGCTGCTGTCTCTGCCGTCCATGGTCCACATGTGGCCCCAGTGCTGCCACTCGTCCCACAGGCGGTCCAGGTTGGCGTGGTGCAGGAAGAAGATGAAGTCATTGGGGCTCCAGTACTGCGCCATATCACCGCCCACGCCCAGGTGGACGCTCCCGTGTAGGGTGTACTCGATGTTCTCACGCAGGCCGTGCATGTCGTCGTAGCGCTGCATAATGGAGTATATGTACTCTGCCGAGTACCATGGCTGCATTCTCCCGCCTTGGTCGAATCTCCTCACCAAGCAGTGCCGATTTGGGAACGGCAGGGTCCAGCCAGCCTGCAACCCGTCGCGCACGCAGCCGCCAAACCCGTTGCCGCCTACAAACTGCGGGGTGAGCACAGGCGAGCCTGCGGGGTTGCGGGAGTCGCGCAGCTCGTCCCAGTAGGGGATGGAAAAGTCGCCGTCGTACCGCTGGCCAATCTCTTCGACTTCACGCAGGAACCGTCGGTGCCAGGGGAAGAAGTTCTCGTTGCCATGGATGTTGCCAAACTCTTGGCTGTGCATCGTGGCGAAGTACCGGAACCAGCCGTCCTGGTACATTCTCTGGAAGACAGAGGCTGTGCGGTCCCAGTCCTGCGGCGACAGCATCATGATGTCGCGTCTTGTAACCATCCGCGAGCAGTCCTGTGCGCCAGTCAGGCACACAAGCACCTGGGCAAGAATGGCGCGCAGACAATATGACGTAAGCTTCATTTTTGCGAAAAAGGTCTAAGCCAGAAGAAGTGTGTGTATGCTATGTGGTGGTGTTGCCAGAGTTGGTGCATAATGGCTGGGTATCTCTGCCTCTTCGGTGCGTTCTGCTGCCGCTATTTAAGCTCAATTCATGGCTGGCGCATTGACTTGGCTGGAATTCGCTCGTCAGAAGTTGCCTCAAGCGCCTGCAGGTAGAAGAGTATGATGCCATATAGCAATCAGAGGATGGATCCTTGGGCATGTTCTATCCTCTATTAATGCAGCGTGGGCGAGGGAGCCTGCATATGCCCATTTCATTATGGCCTGGCTCTGGCACATCCTAGAACACCCTTTGCAGAATCGAGTATATGAGTATCTAGATACACCCGCGTGTTCGACACAGGCGCGCTGCCCTGCGTAAATGAAAGCTACTCCGAAATCTGAGCCATACATAATTAGCCAGCGTCGGTTTGTATATTGCCAGTGCGGAGAAGCACAGGGAGGCATATATATTGCATGTGTGGTTCCCATTTACCCCGCACGCACAGCACAGGCAGGATAGAGGGCTAGAACCACGCACCACAATGGCCTTCTGGTGTGGCAGTGGTGCTGGGCGTGCTCGAATCGAGCGATTTGATAGAGGCAGCCAGAAACGAGTGTTTTGGGCTTCAAACAGGACTGCAAATCACAACAGAAAGGAAAATCACTCGTCCTCTCCTGCAGCGTGATGTGGTGTCGATCCCGCGGCAGAAACGGAGTTCCACCTGCTTGCTGCTGCTGATGCCGGCTTTATACATCAAAAGAACAGACAAACATGCGTTGTTTATATGCCTCGGTTCAGCGTAGAAAACACTGTGCCTTCCAGGGTCATCTTTGGGATGCCTGGAATGTCTGGAATGTCTGGAATGTCTGGGAACACACATGTACGCACCGTCCATTATGCCCAGAGATGTGGTTGTTTTGATTGCAGCCGAAAGAGTATATTGAAAACGAAAAAATCTTTGTCACATAGAAGAGATGGTTGTACGATGGTTTGAAAAAGAAGAGAGCTTCGAGATGGTCATAAAGAGAGCGCGAGTGTTAGTAACGCGAGTAGAGCGAGGGGAGTTGGGAGAGGGGAGGGGAGAAGAATAAGGCAGGGGACGGGAGAATAGCAAGCAGTGCATACTTCCCCAAAGGGCAGCAGGCAGTTTACTGGTAGACCTTGCCGAAAGGCGACTGGTAGCCAGCGTTGTTAAGGTCGTGGACAAACTCCTTGGCAATGAGGTAGTGCTTGTGGACCTCCTCGGCCGAGAACTTGTGCATGGCGACCCAGTTAGGAGCCATGGGGAAGGGGTTGGGCATGGGGTACTTGAGGCCAGCATCGCCATCAATGCCGTAGCTGGGGTCGCTCTTGTGGTCCTCGTAGACATGGTAGTCCTCGGAGTAGATGTGCGACTCCTCGGCCGAGTTGTAGACCTCGCTGGGGACGTGGGTGGGGAGGCCGTGGTTGGACGAGAACTCGTTGTCAATGTCAGAGTAGCCGTGCTCGGCAGAGTGGTGGCGGCTCTTCGACTGGTAGCGGCTCTTGGGCTCGTGGCTCCTTGACTGGTGGCTCTTGGTCTTGTGGCCGCCAGCAGAAGCAGTGCTGTAGACGTCCTCAGCCTCGGAGGCCGAAGCAGTGCTGTAGTTGTTGGAGCCGGGGGTGGTGGTCGAGTTGTTGGCAGTGTAGGTGGGGAACCACTTGCTGAGGACATCCTCGGGCAGCTGCTCGACAATCTTGTTGTCGACGTAGTGGTCGGAGCAGACAGCGAGGTCGTTCACGTTCTCAAAGACGCCCTGGACAAGAGGAGGAACAGCGGGACGGCTGGTGTCAGCAACATAGACACCCTGGTAGACAGGACCGTTGTAGGTGACAGGGGTGGTGGGGACAGAGGTGTCGATGTCGGTGGGGTTGGGACGAGGGATGCACTTCCTGACGGGGGGCAGAGAAGGCATGGGAGGAGGAACAGCGTTGCGCTTGCGGATGACATCGCGCTTGCTCACCGAGGAGCCGTTGTCGTAGCTGTAGCACATGTTGCCGTAGCCGAGCTGCATGACGGTGCGGATGGGCTCGTTGTACGCGACGATGTTGCTGTTGAGGCTCAGGGGGTTGTTGTTCGAGTCGACGCCGTCGATGGCCCAGAGGTGGTTGCGGGACTGCTGCCAGACATTCCACAGGCGGTCAATGTTGGTGTGGTGGAGCCAGAAGACAAAGTCGTTGGGGCTGGACATCTGCACCATGTCGCCGCCGACGGCAAGGTGGACGGCACCGTGCAGACTGAACTCAATGCCGGGACGCAGGTCAGCCATGCCGTTGGCGCGGGAAAGAACCGACTGGATGTACTCGGGCGAGTACCAGGCGTTGATGCGGTTGCCGTTGTTGAACTGGCGCTGGAGGCAGTGGTTGTTGGGGTAGGTCATGGTCCATCCGCTCTGGACGCCGTTGGAGATGCAGCTGTCCCTGCCCTGGCCGTTGCCGCCCAGATAGTTCGAGGCGAAGACGGCTGAGCCAGCGGGGTTGGCGTAGTCACGGAGCTCGTCCCAGTAGGGCATCACAAAGTTGGGGTTGAAGCGCGAGCCGACGTACTCAAAGTCCTGGACGAACCGGCGGTGGAAGGGGAAGAACATCTCGCAGTTGTGGATGGTGTCAAAGTTGGCCGCGTGGAGGTAGCCGAACCAGGCCATCCAACCGCTGTTCTGCATGCTGGTGATGGTGGACTTCACGGTCTGCCACTCCGACTGCGACAGGTTGCGGATTTCCTTACGGACCGAAACCCGGGAGCAGCGGGGCTGGTTCTGCTGGGCGTTGACGCCGACGCCTGCCAGGGCGGCGAGCGCGATAAAGGCGGAAGTAAGCTTCATGCTTTGTCTGTTATTGGTTAGCTGTAATGATTGTTTGTGTGGTGATGGAGGGGGTGTGGATGCAACAAGTCAATTGTTTGTGTGATGCAGCGATGTAGGGGTGTCTCCTGCGGAGGGGTGAGAGGGTTTGGAGGGAGGGGGAGTGGGTATCGAGCGTATAAATGAGGACACAGGCAGAGTAGGAAACCCCTGAAGACAAGTGAGAAATAGACCGCTAACGAGGAGGATGTGCTGGCGTTAAAGAATAAAAGGAGAACTTGAGGGGAAAAGAAGGAAAACGGCGCAAAGTCTGCACAGGGGAGCAAGCACTTTTATATGTGCTTCTGCCGGTGCCGCTCCTTGCAAAGAGAGCCCAGCCTGCTGTATTCCCAACGTGCATCTGCATGCGAGAACTTGTCAGCTGGACCTCACATCCCCCTGCAAAGTGGGCTGAGAGAGAAAGGACGCAGAATAGCGGGAAAGAATGCCGGACCAGTGGAGTGAGCGGTTCGGCATGCATGGTGCCTCGCAAAATAAAGTGAGGGCTCCCCACACATGCCCATTCACTATTCCACCACTATGAGACCGCTGCGCAGGCTGGGGCCTCGTGCTGCTGAAGCAAAGCAGTGCCATGCCCGGGCTAAAAATACGCCAGGTATTTTCGTTTGTTTGTGCCCGCTGCCCCCTTTCAAGGAGGAAAAGCTGCTGCTCCTATTTTGCCTCACGCTCGCCTACAGGAAACGGCCTTGCTTTGTTATTGTGTGGATGTTGAGAAATTAAAGCAGCAGGAGGATCGGCGCGCCCAATGGTGATTTTCGCCCTTACTTGTTTAACTACGCATTACGATCGGCCTTCCTCCGCCCTGTGTGCGCTAATGAGAAGCCGTGCGTGTCCCAAGGAGTGCCGCCGCTGTGCGAGAGGATCCATCAATCAGGAGCACACAGCATCCGGATAGGGTGCTTTGCTCGCTGTGAGCCAGATGTGCCCGCTTTTGTGTGTCGGCAGCGCGGATTCGGTGCTGTTGACATATCTTGCCTGCGCATCTGTATACACAGAGGTGGGGGCGGGATCAATCTACGATGACAGCATGTCAGTGTGCTTGAAGTATAGCCGGGCGCACCCAATCAAGAGGCTGTTGCGGCGCACCTCCTGCCACCAGGTACGCAGCGCAGCCCTCCGGCAAAGGCAGCCCAGCACCGCTGGAGTTCCTCAACCGGCAGGCCGCAATCTGCCTGTGTTCCTGCCATATTTTTAGCACGCATTGCTGTGTGTCCAACTATACAGCAAGCAGCGAATCCAAGCGCCGAACAAGGTGCAGCGCTAACCCATCGCAAGATGCGCGGATTTCATATATTTATAAATCAGAAGTCGGCCGATGCAAGACTGCCTTTCTAAACTGCGATATTTTTACAAAAATTATAAATATGATCTATTTTTAGAAGCCACAGTCTAATCCGGGTAGCAGCTAGAGAGGAGACAGGCGCTGCTCTGCTGCTGAATCCACATCGCTGATTTGTTAGCACTGCATATGTTGTCCCCGCCATCCCTACTTTCTTTGCGGCGTTTGCCCACAAAGGAAGAAAGAAAAAAGGGTTTTGTGGAGATGGACATCCGCCGCAGAAAATCTACAGAACATACGCACAATGCACCGCACGTACACGTAAATATGCATGGAGACACAAAAGCATATATAGCTCAGATAAACACAGATGGCTCAACCGCCGAATGGACTATGGATAGAAGGATCTTTTCGGCCGTTGGAGCGCTGAAAGGACGCTTAGGCAAAACGATAAATCCGCAATGGAGGCTTTGCAAGTGTATAGGCGCCAGTCAACATGCAGTGGTAGTATCACAAAGGTCACGCATAAATACACCCGTAAATATAGAGAAAGAAGACTCTTGGAAAGCATGAGAGGAAGGAACCTTGCAAAGAAGACAAAGTACATTATTGAGCAAGGCAGCTAACCAGGTCCAAGCTAGACTACACAAACTTGACGTCGATGCTCGAGTTGCTCGTTTTCGCAACAAAGTCGTGCTGCAGCTCGCTAACCTCGCCAATCTTTGCGCGCTTGTAGCTCTTGTCATCCACAATGTAGTTAATAGCTGGTGCTGGCACCTGCGAGCTCTTCCACTCGACAAACACCTTGCTGTTCGACGTCTTTGCATCCACAGTGCCTCTAAACGACCTAGCTGGCAGATTCGCTCTAATTTTGCTGTTCGTGGTGGTCAGGCGGATTCTTGCTGCAGCCAGAGGGTCAACGAGGTCAATGGTACCGTCAATCTTGCTGTTGGTAGTGTATACCTCCAAAAGGCTTCTCACCTTCCATGTGCCTTCGACCTTTGCATTCTTTGTGGAAACACGCATGGAATCAGCCTCCACACCCATCGTGTTGATAGACGAGTTGGTCGTATGCAGGTCCAAGTCATTGGCCTTTGTATCGCGGCAATTAATCGACGAGTTGACTGTCTCCCCTCGCACCTTGTCGGCTGCAACTCTGAGCAGGGTAAGAGAGCCGTTCGACGTGACCGCAGTGAGACTGGGCGTCCTGATGTTCTCCACCTCCATCTTGCCGTTTGACGACGTGGCGTTCACTTTCTCAGAAGCAGTAACGTTGGTGAGTCTCATCTCGCCGTTGCTCGTGGCAAACCTAATGTCGCCGCCCCTAATGTTGCTCATCGATACGCTGCTGTTCGAGGTCTTGAGGTTGATACGGCCAAAATCGACGTTGGTCAGGGAGCTCATATCCACTCTTCCATTCGTGACTTCCACACGGATTCCCGGATGCACACAGCTAACCGTCGACGGCACACGCACGATAATGCGGCACTGGACCATCATCATGTTCCAGAACGCCCAGTTAACACTTACGTGGAAGTCATACTCGTCGTGCGAGTTAAAATGCACCGTGAACTCGGACCTATCTTCGATCCCCGTTGTCGGTGACGTGAGCTCGGCAGTAACAACGATGGTGCCTTGGTTGTTCAGGTTGGTGTCGGGCTCAATGACCACGCTGCTGCTACTGACGCCCGTGGTGTGGATATAGAGAGGGTGGTCGAAGGCAAATCCCTTGGTAGCGACCAGCTCCTTGGCGCTTTTCTTGTCGACTTTGATGTCCCCCTGGCTGCCTTCCACAAACGGGGGAGGCGCATCGGCGGGTGCCCGAGGGTCAGACTCGGAGTACTCTGGCGGCAGGTCCTGCGTAGGAATCATGTGCGTAATCGAGGGAGCTGAGGGCTCGGCACTGCCTTGTGAAGTAGTACCGTCGAGATAGCCTCTGGAGAACTTCTCTCTGGGGTTCTTACTGTCGGGGTTAAACGAGCTATCCTTTTGGGCCATGGCGGACAGAGAGTATCGAGCTGAACTATCTTGCCAGATAAAGAGGATAAAGTAGTGCTGTAGAAAGAGCAGTAGCGCAAAATAATTAGTAGAGAGAAGCAGGGAAGGAGCGGAAATGAGAGTGGGCGGAGTTAAATAACAGCGCCAAGACTCGCACCGCACACAGCTTGGTGGTGCCACATATTGAGCGTTACTTGGAAAGCACCGTACATGTTCCCCTCTGTCCCTTGCCTTTTCCGGCGTCTTGATGTCTGCCTAGTGTCTTGGCTTGCACGATTGTCGTGCTTTGAGAAAGTGTCTATGGCTGGCTCTCATACTCCCTCTGCAGCTTGCCAAGACCTGGCTTGTATCCCCCATTGCGCATGACCAAACCCTCTGTTTGTCTTGCGGAAGAAAGTGCATGAGCTGCATATCCATGTTGATCCTGGACATACATTCAATACATGCGTATTTGCCATGAACTAGCAATGGCGTGACGTGAAAAAAAATTGGCATAGAAATGCGTTCAGCTTCAGGCAAACCTGACGTCAATGCCGCCATTCGTCGTCTTGGCGGCAAAGTCATGGACCATCCTCCCCATCTCGCCGACATTAACGCGCCTATACGCCTTATCGCGCACAAGATTCTGCATCGGGGGTGGGGGCATCTGAATGTTCGCCCACTCCACCGTTGCATGGCCGTTGGAAGTCCTGGCGTCAACCGTTCCTCTGAACGAGTCAGCCGGCAGCAGCGCTCTAATCTGGCTGTTGGTTGTGTTCAGGCGGATATTGGCCGGCGCCTGCGGATCAGCCAGCGCAATGGTGCCATCGATCTTGCCGTTCGTGGTGTAGATGTCCAGCAAGGTCTTCACCTTCCACATCCCCTCGACCCTGGCGTTCTTTGTGGCAATATGGAGAGACTCGGCCTCCACACCGATGGTGTCAATCGATGCATTGCTCGTGCGCAAGTCCACCTCCGATCCCTTAATGTCGCGGCCATCAATGGATGCATTTGAGGTTTCCACGCGAGCCCTGCCCACAGCAACATCGCGCAGATTGATGGAGGCGTTGGAGGCAGTTGCTGAGAGATCCTGGGTCCTGATGTTCTCGAGCTCCATACCGCCGTTGCACGACCTGATCTCCAGCTTCTCGCTAGCCACGACATTCTCCGCCCTGGCCTTGCCGTTGCTGGTGGCAAGCTTGACATCGCCTCCTCTCACATTGGTCATTGATACGTTTCCATGCGCAGTCTTCAGATTAAGCCGACCAAAATTGACATTGGCCAGCGAGGTCAGATCGATTTGTCCACGCTCGATCTCGCCCCTGATGCCTGGGTGCACACAGTTGATGGTGGATGGCACGCGGACAAAGAACTTGCACTGGACCATCATCATGTTCCAGAACGACCAAGCGAGGTTGGCGTGAAAGTCGTATTCGTCGTGCTCATTCAGGTGCACAGTGAACTCGCATCTGTCTTCGATCCCCGCTGTCGGCGACGAAAGCTTGGCGGTGATGACGACAGTGCCTTGGTTGTTTGGGTTGGTGTCGGGCTCAATGATGATGCCGCTGCAGGCAATTCCGGTGGTGTGGATGTAGATGGGGCGATCGAAGGCAAACCCCTTGGTGGCGACGAGCTCCTTTGGGTTCTTCTTGTCCACTTTGAGGTCCCCTTGGCTGCTCCCAACAAATGGCGGGGGAGCGCCGGGTGGTGCCTGGGGGTCGGACTCGGAGTACTCTGGCGGCAGGTCCCGGGTTGGCACCATGTACATGACAGAGGGTGCTGAGGGCTCGGCGCCGTCTTGGGGGATGTGGCTGTCGAGGTAGCCGCTGGGGCTCTTCTTGTCGGGGTCAAAGGGCTCCTTGACGTATGTCATTGTGTGTGTGTGAACGGGAAAGTGAAACAATGGTGTGGTGAATAGAACAGTAGCTGGTGGGGTTGGAGAAAGGCATACGGCGGGAGGCGGGGCGTGGGCAAACCAGACGCAATAAATAGCAGTGCCAAGACCCGCCTTTCCCCTGGCAAGCAGCCCTGTGATGCGCGCCTTTTGGGCTCCAGTTCTCCACAGCTGTTCCTTAAATCGTCACTCTTTCAGTCTAAAAACCTGTTTATCAGAGCCTTGTGCCACCAGCAAAGCGCACAATTGCAGCACGCAGTTTAGCGAAATAGCCAGATATATAATGGGATGTTAGAATACAAAAGAGCAGCAGTCTGAGAGCATTGTGTTGACAAAACTACAGCGAAATCAGTGTGTGGTGATGACAACTGGCGAGTTTGTGCTCTCGACCTCCAGCACATTGGCACCGATGCCAATGACGCCCTGTTTCCAGTTTGTTCTGTTTTCATAGAACGTCGCCTCGGCGATTCCAAGGTTGACGATGCTGTTCGCTGCCCTTATGTCAAAGTGGCCCACGTAATCCTCGTTGAGCGCAAGCCTTACTGGCCACCCGGCGGTCCTTATGCGCGACCGAACGCCGTCTCCGGCTACAGTCAGTTTGCCCTGGACAATGGCCGACGTGGCATTGATGTTCAGCGACCGGCTAATGGTCCAGCTGCCACGCACTGGTGAAGTGGACACATCTACGTCAAGGCTGAATGCCGTGATTTCGTCGATGGTGACAGGGCCAGCAACGGTTCTGATTGTTAATTCGTCGGCTCTCACCGCTCGCAGAGCAACGGTGCCAGATCTTCCCTTGACAGACATGGTTCTGGTAACAACGTCGGCCATCTCCACTGATCCATCGGGCGCGTTCACACGGATGCCTTCACCAGCTACACATCCGCCAACTTGTATAGTGCCACGAACAGCAACCAGTTCAACGTTTCTCTTGACCTCAACGTTCCCGACATTCACCTTGCCGTCAGCAACAGCGACCCGCAATGTATCAGTGCCGATTTCGTCCAGTCTGGCAATGCCGGAGACCATGGCCACGTCCAGCCTAGATACCTGCGCTTGTGTAATGCCTGACATGGTAAGATGTGATCCGGCAGGCAGTCTGAGTCCAAGCTCGGGGAGCGGCGACAGCCTACCGTGTGGCAGCACCACCTCGCATTCGGCCACCTGACATGTGCCCTGTGCACCATCAGCCAAGATGAAATCAATCATGCATTTGCTGGACTTGGCATCCACCCGCGACTTGGCATCCACCAGCCGCTCGCCATTTTCCTGGCTCTGTAAGCGGTGTCGGAACCGCGCTACCAGGGACACCAGCCCACAGGACCTATTCTCTGTATCCGTGCGCACCGCTACGCTGGTGCTGGAGAAGCCCTCAAACGAGAGCACTATGCTATGAGCAGGCCGGAGCAGCTGCGTGGCCTGGACGAGAGTATCGCTCGACGTCATTGTTAGCTCGGTGGGCTCGAGCACCACTGCTGCCGCTGGACTCAGCGGCGCTGCCTGGCCTGCTTCTTCTCTTTCGCTGCTTTCGGTGTAGTCATTCAGCTCGGTGTAGTCATTCAGCTCGGTGGGTTCAAATGGCGAGTAGGGCGGAGGAACCTCGCCTGCCAGGAGGTGCTGGGGTGGACCCAGGAGTCCGTTGTCGCCATCGCCGTCGTCGTCGCCAAAGTTCATGATAGTAGAATAAAATGCTCTGCACTAGCTGACAGTAAGATGCAAAGCGGTTCTGAGTACAAGGAGAGACAAGCTCCCTTGTCCGCTTCTGTCGTTGCTTCCCTTTTTGGGCAACGGCAGCGCCGTGTCTGTGAGAAGAGGTGGCGATTGTTTGGCGCTCAGGGATATCGTCTGCTTTGCTGCTGCCCGAGAACCCGCTTGTTTCTGCCGAGCAAAGTACCAGTTTCGCTGAACCAGCATGGGGTCTTGGCAGCCACTACTCAGCCAAGCCGTGTGCCGTCACCCCAATGCAAGCCAAATATGCGCCACAGTGCTTGAAGAAAAAGGGCGTGTATTAGTAGATGAAGAGAAAAAGTTGTACAATGTCAGAGATGGTTAGAGCCCCTGGGCTCCCTGGAGGAATCCTACTTTGGCGTGTATCTAACGTTATTCGGGCCACACCCGCAGTCGTAGGCCTCATGCACCTCTGTGCAGTTATAAATCGGCTTCTTCAGGACCTTATTCACAGTGTTGTGCATTTTACACAAATACTGCTCCAGCTCGTCCCTGGAGCTCACCTGCGGGGGGTGTTTCTTCAGGTGCTGCTGGAAATGATGTGCGCAGTCGCCGCATGGGTACAGGCGAGAGAGCAGAAACAGGAAGCTCTCCATTGCCTTTGTCTCGTCCTTTGTCGGGTCCTCTGGATACCTGGAGGCCATCACATGCAGGAGGTACCATGTGCGACGACCCAGCTGAGCCCTCAGAGTCTCGTTGCCCATCTTGCCCATCACCACGTGGCTGTCGCCCTTCCACAGCTCGTCAAAGCCGCCGCCAAACATGTTCTGGAACAGGCCGCCATTGGAGTCCTCGCGGGCCTCTCGCTCGTTGGCCAAATTCGTTATGTCGTGGTCCTGGAACTCGGCCCGGTACTTGTAGGCAGTCAGGGAGAGGAGGCCCAGACAGACAAGAGTCAGCGAAAGCAGGAGTGTCTTGATTTTTATCATCCCGGAAGAAAGAAAGAAAATAAGAGAGGAGTGCAATGTCTGAAGAAATGAGAAAGGAAAAGAGAGAGCGCTGTGGGTGGAAGAGGCAAAGTGCCTGCGCCTGTTCCCGGCGCAGCGATCGCGAGCCAAAGAGCAAGTGGGGTGCTTTTCCTTCAGAGCAACCACGCCATGCTGGGGATAGGAAATCACCGGCCACGTCAGACCCATGCTGGGCACGGCCCGCCCGCTTCACATCTATACTGCTCTCCGCAGGAGATGGCTATTGCAGACCTGGACTCGGCACTTTATCTCACTCACATGTCGCTACAGCCGCCTATTTGCTCCTGTCCAGCCCGTATGAGCTTGTGCTTGTCGATCATCGCCATCTCTGCCGTGCACACATGCAACGAGGTCCTCTTGGGCGAGCAAGGGTGGCACTGCCACTGCAGCAGCCCCGCACTCTCTGGCGCCTTCTTGGAGCAGGTGTTTCAGCACAGCGTACGCCGCCGAGAAGCGGGCAAGTGCCAGTCTGCTCCAGGGGGCTGGGAGGCGATTGTGCGGAGAGCGGGTGGCTGGCAAGCAATCCCAAATCGCAGTGCTGCCCTCAGCGTCCGGCACCAGACTGCCCGGACCAGGAAGGTGACCGACCCTTAATATCCCCACCAATGCCTGCGCCGGTCGAACCCCCTTATGAGCCAGAGCGTGGACAAAAACCAGCAGAGAAAAAATTTTCAATTGCATTTCTCTGTCGTTCCCTCTTCAATAGCACAGCCTCCTTCATCGCCTCTGAGGAAAGCCGTTCGAAATGTCCAGCAACCAGACGCTCCAGGCACTCAGCAGCCTGCTGAAGAACAAGAAATCAAGGCGGTCCCGCAAAGAGAAATCAAAGCAAAACCTCAGTGTCTTTGCCCGCCGCACAACAACCGCCAAACCACCCAAAAAGGAGGAGCCTGCATCTGCCGATACAGTGAAGGACGGCAAGGCGAAGCGGCCGGATCTCGCAGAGGCCGAGCGCACCCGCCAGAGGAACACCGTGCTGATGCGCACGGGCGACAAACTCACTTCGGTGAAGGGCAAGGACCTGCAGAGGGAGGTTCTGGAGATGATCCGTGCACAGGGCGAGCACAGGAACCCCAAGTTCAAGCGGAAGCGCAAGGCCACATTCTATGACTTTGAGGACGAGGAGTGAGCATGAGGGCAGTTGCAGCAGCAGCAGCATGTATACTTGGAGTGTGTAAGTTTAAATAGCCATGGATATTCTTCTGCTGTTCAAAATGCGCAAAAGATAAGGGTAGATTACAAAAGAGAAGCAATGAAAACAAAATGGAATGGGCCTGCTACAGTGTCACATTTTGAGGCTAGGCCAGTGGCTCCTCGTTATCGCTGAGCCTTGAGAGATGGAGGTACGCGTCGGTTCCATATCCCTCCATGGAGATCAGCTTCAGGTCGCCGCCAAAGTACCTGGCGTACAGCCTGCTCAGCGGCAGCCCGTACCCAAACCCAGCCAATGGCGCCTTAAAGTCCGACTTGTCAAACTCTGGATCAAGCATGGGCGTCTGCGCCGTGGTGTACATGTACGTCCACACCTGCTCCATGGCGCTCCTCGGGATGCCGCCTCCCTCATCCGACACCTTCACCGTAATATCCTCGTTTCCCTCTGCCACCACCACCTTAATGGGCGGGTAGCTGTCGGCCTCATCGCCGTACAGCTCGACAACCGCACGCAGGGAATTCTTCAACAGCTCGAATATCATGTGGTGCAAGTGCGACGGCACATACATGAACTCCAGGTCCTTTGGGCAGTGCAGCTCGATATCCGGAATATTCATGAGCATATAATAGTCGCCGCAGATGTACCGCGCATTGTCAATTGCCTCCTGGACCACGTCCGCCACCCTGGTGTTTGTGCAGATGATGCCCACGTAGTCTTTGTGCTTCTGGTGCTGGTTCAGCTCAATCTGCTGCCCTATGAGCATGCGGATTCCGATCCGGGACAGGTAGAACCGGTCGAGGAAATGCTGGACGTGGTTGTCGATGATGTTCCTCTTCAGCCGCTGCTTGTACTCCACCACGCCCTGCGCCAGTGTTGTTACAACTGGGTCGTGCCGGCGCTTGATCTTTTCCAGAGTCTTGACAAAGCTGCGGTTGTACTCGGATACCTCGACGGGAAGCTCTGTGGGCTTGACCTCGTAGTGGTAGCTACTACACCGAAACACCCAGAGCCAGAGAGGTAGGGAAAGCGATGGCCGCTGCTGTGCAGATTGATGAGACACAAATTATGCGTTTCCTCCCATGCCATCACCTCTTCAAATCTTGCATCGACTTACCGGTGCTGGATGGAGGGGATCCAGTGCGCCCCTGATCCCTTTGGCTGGTCGTAATGCGTAAGGTTTGGCTGGTTTCCGGGCAGATGTCTCCGTTCCGCCGACGCCTGCACGGTGGCTGCCTTAACGGCATCCCTAATTCTCTCCGAGACCTTTGGGAAATTGATGAGCTCGTTGAACGAGTCGATATACATTCTCTTAACCCGCAACACGGACTGCATCTGGTTCAGGTTATCCGGCAGCGAGTCCAGCTCAACAACCCTGTGTGCTAAGCGGATGGGCAGCTCGTCGTGGAGGAACTGTGCGGCGCGCAACAGCGTCCCCTGCGATGGGTTTTGTCCAAACTCGACCATTTGCCGCAGAGATACGCCGGTCTGAGGGAACCGCGCAAAGTGGGCTATCTTGTTGGCCAGCTCCTTGGAAATTCCGGACATTGGCTCCTGTGGGATATTACAAAGTGTCGCGTGGTAGCGAAGGTCAACGAAAAAGGCAGATGACAATAGTATGAGAAGGTAAGTACAGAAAGAAAGAGAAAAATCGAGCAGAGGAAAAACGAGGAGCAGGGGCGGTGGAGAAGGCAGGCAGGCAGTAGATAAATAGCAGCAGCGGGGGCTGGAGAAGGCGCTGATAAGGATACAGGGGGTCTGGCTTGCAGGCGTCTTCTTGCCCTTAGTGACTGCTCAAGTCATGCACAGCCGACTGAATATGCACGCAGCTTTGGCCGAGTGGGCAAGTGACGCAGGAGTCGCCGCTCTTATCTCTGCCAAAATAGAGGCTCCGAAAACGCAGCTGCAATAGTAATCACGCGCAAGCTGCTGCCGCAATTCGCACAACACACTGGCTCACGCCATCCTCCCACATATGGACAAAACCTCCGGGCCACAGAGGAACCCCCTGTCTCCACATGATAGCAGCGACAGCAAGAAGATTAGGCCAATCCTTTCGGCTTCGCAGAGAAAAAAGATTGGCCCAGGTGGAAGCCCGCCACGCGCCTTACATCGAGCACAGGTCCCACAGCTGCGAAGCCATTTGATGTCCGGGAACCTGCTCATCCACAGAGATAACGCAGGCCGACTCCATGGACCTTACCCGGGCCCTGTCCAGCTCTCCTGTTTCCGCGCCAGCGAGGGGCTCCACACCCAGCCCGCGCAAAATCTGCAGCTTCAGCACGGCCTCATCTGGAGTATAGCTCATCTCAATATTCTCATCCAGCTTGCCAAGCTCTGCCTCAAGGGCCTCGATTTCCCGCGCAAGCTTCTGCTGCTGCTCCGCCTGCGCCGCTATCCCATTCTCGGCCTCTTGCTTCTCACGCTCCAAATCCTGCATCGTTTCTGCGTGCGATTTCTCTTCTCTTTGTGCCTTGGATGCCTCGACGCGGCCACGGGCTGCCTGTAGACGCCGTGAGAGCGTTTGCAGGGCTTCCTGCACTTGGTCCAGCTCGCAGCGCCGAGCAGACTTTGCCTGCTCGATGTATTGCGATACCTCCCTGCCTACCTGTGCGTCGTCGCTGTGTTGCAGGCTTTGTGTGGTCGACTGCATAAGGATGCGCTGTTCCGAAAGGTTCTCGAGTGCCATGGGTTGTGCTGTTCTGTTCTGTTCTGTTCTGTGCCGTGAATGTGGGCTGGAATGAGAGGAAAGTGCAAAATTAAGCGCGCTTGCCTGTGGAAGGAATAGAGTAAACAGACGCACAAGCACCCACTTTCACCCGCTTGGCAGCTTGGAGCGAAAAGCCCCTAATGTAAACAGCGAGCCATCCATCCGAGCCGCACCTGTCGAGCCGAGTTTCCTCGAACATGCTCGAATAAAGCGGCTGGTGCTGGTGCTGGGTTGGGCGGTGTAACTATTTTTTTTTGGGCGCTGGCAGAGAAAAGCTCGAATTGGAAAGCTGGCAAGGTGCATCTTGCATTCCTCACCTTTTCTAGCACACTATAAATCCCCTCTAGCCGCTCCAGTCTCTCTTCAGCGTGCCTACATTCCTAAAGGTACGGCTCAAACTTTGAAGCAAGTGGAAGCAAGCAAGCAAAGCTAGCGCTCCCTATTACCAGCAAGCTAAAGCCGGAGAACATGGCCGACGACGAATGGCAAACAGTCCCTGAAAAGCCACGCCCAGTCCGCGGCCGTCACCCACGCGGCCGTGGTGGCCACCGCGGTCGTTCGACCAGCACCGCACGGCCCGGTGCCAGCCCCGCAGCAGGCGCAGCACCAGCAGCAGGCGCAGGCGGAGCCGCCGCCGCCAGCAACGAATGGCGCTCGTCCGGACAGCGTCGCCAAAGCACCAACGAGGCCTTCAATCGCAGCCGATCCCGCCCGCGTGGACCACCTGTTGCCTCCGGCAATGCGCCGTCGTTTAAGCTCGCGACATCAAACATGTTTGCGCTGCATGTGGGCAAGAGCAGCAGGGCCCGGAAGAACGAGGATTTGAAGGAGTTCTTTGAGAACCGCGACGACGACGAGGGCGAGGAAGAGACCTTTGACGGGATCGATGACGACGACCTGGACATCAGTGACTACGAGTCCGAGGATGATGCAGATGAGGCCACGTCGTTCCCGCCTGTGCCCATCCTTGTCCGCTGCCCCCTGTGCCCTGGTCACGAGCACGCCACGGAGGAGGAGCAGACGGGAGAGGAGCAGACGGGAGAGGAGCAGACGGGGGAGGAGCAGGAGGCTAGCCCCAGACCACTGCTTACTAGTGCCGCCGATCTGACCAAGCACCTGCGTGACGCCCACCAGCTTGTGTTCAAGAACCTCAACCACATGGTGCTTTTGCTTCAGAGGTACCTGGACGCGTGGACTGCAAAGCTGGCGGTCACTAACGTTGCTGACATTGCGACCAAGGAGGAGACGGCCGAGGGCACTGCCGTCTACCACATCGACGCAGCCTCATGCCCTGAGGACAAGGAGATCCGCGATGCGGTGCAGAAGGAGAACCTGGACGATATCCTGAGGACCCAGGATATCGAGCGCCACGGCGACGCCCTCAACCCGCGCAAGTGCCTGTTCTGCAAGCATGTGTGCGAGGACCGCGCCGATCTCTTCCGCCATGGATACCGCGAGCACAACTTCAACATTGGACTGCCCGACAATCTGGTCAACGTCGACGAGTTTTTGCATATTTTGGAGAGCAAGCTTGCGTCGCTCCAGTGCCTGTACTGCGAGAAGACCTTTACCTCGCCGGCAGTCCTGCGCAAGCACATGCGCAAGAAGAAGCACTTCAAGATTAGCGCCCGCAACCGCCTCTATGACCGCTTCTATGTGGTCAATTATTTGGAGCCAGGAAAGAGCTGGGAGGCTATTGAGAACGAGAAGGCCGACTCGGATGCCGAAGAAGCCGATCGCAAGGACGACTCGTGGGCTGATTGGGACGACAAGGCCGACCTGCCCGCCCAGTCGCTTTTTGATGACCATGTGTCGGCTACCTCGGGGGAATGCTGGGAGTACATGAAGACCGAGTTCGGCTTTGATATCCACAGGGTCCGTGCCGATCGTGATCTTGATTTCTACAAGACCGTGGCACTCGTCAATATCATCCGCAGGAGCACCGCCAAAAACACTTGCTTTGCGTGCATGGAGGCGCTTGAGGATAGCAAGGCACTCGTGGCGCACTTGAAGCAGGCTGGAGCCGACCACCTGATGCCTCCTGCGGCGGACTCGCCCGTGTGGGAGGACAAGGACAACCTGATCCCTGCTGTTGAGAACGATCCGCTGCTGATGGACTTTGATGACGATGGCGACTTCAACGAGGATGACGAGGAAAAGTCCCGCAGGCTGCTTGAGGAGAGCAAGAAGATCCTCAGAAAGAAGTTTGACCAGGTCTCGCTTGACTCGCCCAAAAAGGCGTCCAATGCGGAGCCCAGAGCTACCGCCGCTGCTGCGACTGCTGCGACATCCAGCTCGTAATGCCCTTCCTTTTCCTTTTGTCTTTTTCATAGCCATCTTTTTTATTTGCGTACTGACGCACCAAAATTTTGCAAACTACGTCGTCCTATACCGATAGTCGAAATAACTAGTCCCAGGCATTTCAATGCCACGACAGCTTGCCAGCAGAACTCATGGCTGAGCCTGGTGTATTCCCAATAAGCTTGGCGAAAACCCATGCCATCCGGGGGAGTCCGTGAATAAAATTACCTGGACACTGTTGTGACTCCTTGAACACTGGGCCGTGGTTGGCGAAGGTTCTTGGGAAAAGCGGCACACCACCTGCTGTCGCTGTCTGGAGCCCGCTCTGCTGGCTGCGCCGCATGCATTTGCGACGGGTAGCAGACAGAATACAGGAGCGGAATTCCTTATCCATCGGTAGCTTGTTGCGCGCTGGTGAGTGGGCGGTTTCGTTGTCGGTAACCCCGTTCGAGGGCCTGTCTGAAGCCGTAGATCCAGCGCTGGTTCAGGGTGGAGCGGCAGTGGCGCTCTGCAACAAAGCAAACGCCCATGTCATCTGCTGCTGGGGTCGCGCTGACCACGAAAGTATGCTTGTCACTGCTGGGCTGAGCTCTGATCCTCGCCGCACGGCTGCTTTTGCCGACGAGTATCTGGCGTGCGCTTCCCAGAAACCCACGGCTGGCATGATGCGGCATGCGAGCCACAGTAGCAGCGAAGAAGGTGCTACCTTCGCGTGTTAACCATGTGATGGATTTCCCCTTTCGCCACACCGAGGCTGCGTGGAATTTTCGACTAGCAAGGTGCTGTTCACGCCTACTAGCATGCAGTCATCAGGGCAGCAGATATTGGCCACAGAGCCTGGCAAATGCTCTCTCGTCCTGTCGATAGCCAGATTCGCGCATTCCTGGCACTCGTATCTGGCACGGCTGTAGGGCCAGCTGGATCTACCGTGCTTTCTTGGGTGAGGGTGTTGTGCAATTTTCCAGCATCTAGCTTCACAACGTCGGCATCCGTACTGCCTACTGCTCAAGAGCATAAACATTTGACAATTGCCTTGGATCTCAGCTTGGTTTGGGAGTTGGGTTGCATGAGTAGAGCAGCCTTTCGAATGTTACTTGTATTCGACACCAGACACCCCCTCCCATTGGCCAGGCTGAAGAAAAAAGAAGGGACCAAAGGAAGAGATTTGCTGACGGAAGTCCTTCATGGCAACAGCATGGCGCACATCGGTGCTGGATGACTTGGCTCTTGCCCCTACTATCGCAAAAGTGTAATTGGGTGCGGTCCAAAGGAAACACGGCAACATCCGTGTAACGGTGTTTCATGCACTTGCGCCCACTTCTCAGCTTCATGCTCTGGGCCCACTTCCGCCCACTCGCCCCCAAATTCCGTGCACACCGTGCGCCATGTACTACTACCTGCATAGCCCTGCTTATAAAACCAAGCACGGCGATGCATCCGGCTGTCGCGCTCACAGCACCTTCTCATCTCTTCTCTGTACGTATTTCGCACTCTACACATTATATTACATTTGTGAAAATGGCCGGCCTCAAATGCTCCGATATCAGCCCAAGGCAGCAGAGCCTCCTGATGCAGTGCTACTGCAAGACCACCTACAACACCGAGTTCTTCAGATACGTCCCCGAAGACCAGGCCGTCTTCTGCACGCGCGGTGATAAGGACACCTTCCACACCAACACCACCTACGTCTGCGAGAACTACAGCAAGTACGATGGGTGCTCTGGTGTCAACATCTCGCCCAACACCGCCAGCCCCGCTGTCACCCTGAGCAAGGTCGCTCTCCTGGCTATTGCGTTCTCCTCCCTCCTCTTCATGTAATTAAAATCAGCCCCTAGACGTTTCTTAGATACCCTTTTCCGCTTGGCTAGACGTTATTCCACTACTAGAATCCACAACATCCGTCAGAGCACCCCTGAACACTATGGGCGGAGCTATATAAGTACACTCTATATGGTCATCAAAATCGCAATGTGCTGGAGAGAAGGCGCCAAATGGGCAGTGGCAAAGTGTAGAATGGCCTAGCAGGAGACGGTGGTGACCTTGCCGTCGTTGTTGAGGATCTCGACCGACTTTGTCCAGTTGTACTCCTTCTTATCGAGGGCGTGCTGGTAGGACTTGATTCGGTAGAGCGTCTTGGCCCATGCACCCGAAGCGTTCTCCTTCTCGTGGGGCTTCTTCAAGTCAGCCGTGCGCACGTTGAGGAACTTTTGCAGCCAGACAACCTCGTCAACCTTGTGGCCGTTGATGGTAAGAGTGCTTCCAGAGGATCCAGGTGCGTCTTTTGTGAACGCCGCATTGGTAGCCTTAACAAGGCCGCCCAGGCCGTCGGCGTCGGTGCCGGTTCCGTGCTGGATGCCAGCATCATACAGTTGCGCCTGGCTGATGCTGAACTTCAAGCCAAGTTTATCTGCGTACTTCTGGCTGGGCGAGAAGTACAGGTTGTCGCGGATGGTGTCCTGGGCGGCCTGGAACTTCTTGTCTGACTGGCCCAGCCTCTTCCATGTGTCGCAGTAGCCCTGGAGATTGTTGAGGGAGGGGCTGCCCTTGGCGGCGTACTCCTTCAGCACAGGGTCGTACTTGGAGAAGTCATCGCGCTTGGGAGGGGTACCGTGATACTGCTGGATTACCTGCCAGGCATCACCGGTTCCAGTGCAGAATCCGGCAATGCCAGAGGTGTATCCGCGGCCATCCTTGAAGTCCTCGCAGTACTCGTAGTGGAACCGAGTGTCGCCGTTCTCGTAGATGTTGGTAATCTTCAGGGCAAGCTCCTTGGGGCACCCGATGAGAGCGGCGTTAACAGACGAGAAGGTAGCGACGGTGGCAGCGAGACCAAGAGTAGCGGTGGTGAACTTCATTGTTGCTAATGCTGTAAAATGAGAACGGAGTGTTGTTGGTATTGAGATGCTGAATATAGCGATGATGGTGGTGGTGGTGGTGATGGTGATGGTAGTGGTGAACTTGGATGTTGCTGAACTGGTGAGTTTTTATACCAGTTTGCCCCTCTCGTGGACCTGACAGTTATCAGGGTACCAGCAGCAGCAACGTGTATGCAAACATGCTGGTAGCCCTGTTGTCTCCTAGGTTCTCATGCATGTGGCTGGCAAATAAAGCAAATGGCAGGTATCTTTAGAATTTCTGACATGTATTCGTGCATCTCGATTTCTTGGCATCTGCAACCCCGATATGTATTTGTATGCACACATATTTAGATTTGCTGCTAATTAAAGATGGGGATGGAAAGTGCCTTTGGGACAAAGAAACAGGAACATTCCATGCCGAGCATGCATTTGTTTCTGCACCAGAGCGGGCCATGCATGTCTGGAGAACCGAAAGCCGCTCGGTCTACTTGGCAGCGACAAGCGGCTGTTTGCTCTTGTTCATTCCATGTA
>MU603957.1:75642-89516 GCA_025201845.1 Martensiomyces pterosporus
AGCACCTCCCTACTCACCCGACCTAGCACCATGCGACTTTTGGCTCTTCCCACGCATGAAGGACTTCCTACGGGGCAGGTCATTTGGGTCGCTTGAGGACCTAAAATTGGCCTGGCAAAACGAGATCCATAAAATTCCAAAGGAGCGATATGTTCACTGTTTTGAGCAGTGGATATGTCGATGTCGTGCAGTCAAAGAGCGTGGCGGTGAATATTATTAGTTTCGCTTGATTTAAGAAAAACGGTTCGAAATATAGTGCAACCCCTGTATATGCTCCGCGTGAAGACAGCATTACTTTTACGCACGTGGCCATTCCAGCATGCGTGCTCTGCCCAGTGCATTTCCATGTGTCTGTGGTCACCAACAAGTATACCATAGGCGCCGCTGAGCAAGCTGGTACATTGCGTCTGCTAGCCAGGTGGTTGCCAAAGCCTCCGGAGAACTACTCGCGAAGCGCTGCAGGACATTCAAAACAAGATTAATGCAGCTTGCCACAGAAATGCGTCAGCATCAATGTATTTTGCCATGTATTCGTAATATGGCTACAAATCGCTTTGATGGAAGCGCTACACCATCACCAGACTGAAAATGGCGTCGGCTATTCGACAGATGCAATCGAGGTTTTCACCGAATTCAAGAGCCTTTGCGAGTCCTTCTTTGTGCGCTCCCATTGCGCAGCTAGGGCTTCCTTGTGCTGTATCTCCGTAGCAACCACTTGCTCGATAGCGCTCTGGTAGCGCTCTATCATTGACTCCATATCCCTACAACGCTCGAGCGCCAAACAAAATGCAAGGGTTAGTTTGTGTGCCTGGTGTGCCTGGCGCGCTATGCCCTTTGCTCAACTTCTGCTTGCCTTATGATTTCAATCCCTTGTTCAGCCAGTTTGCTGAAGGTGCTCTGAATGTCTACCCACATGCATGCCCACAGCAATAGATAGCAGCTTGGGTTAGTAGCGACTACGTAGTCCTCAAGGTGCCCACATGTAAAAACAGCTCCTCTCCTACCTTTTATAGCCTTGATCGCTTCTTCGGGATCCAGATCTGTGTCAAATTCGTGCTCCACCGGTGCAGCTGGCGACGGCTGCCGCGACTCCAAGCGGCTGCTTTGAGCTGTCTTGCTGCTGCCTCGAGATATGTGCAGAATATCGTCGGGAAATTCCAGCTCGGCAACAAGGTCGTCGTCGCTAGAGTCTCTGATGATTACACTCTTGGAATCCAGCGAAAATTCATCGGGCTCATGGCACGGTGGTGCCTTGGGTCTCTTTTGCGTCGGCGGCAGTATACCAGGCATCGCCTCAACATCTGCAGCAGGTAGACGAGTCTTGTGTGAGCAGCATTGTATGTAGATGAGGGCTCTTGAATGCACCAGTGGTGACTAGGGCTGTACGCTACCTTTATGGCTGCGTTTCGTGTAGCTCTTGTCTACTGACAGCGCATCGCTGCCACCACCACCAGCAGCAGTTCGACCAGATGAGAGGCTCAGCTGAGGGTAGTATGCTGGCTGATCCTGCTGCTGTCCCTTCTGCAGCTGAGGCAATTTCTGGTTTCGTGTGTCATTCGTGTTCTGGCGTTTGCTCCAGGCTTGGTGCTGAGAATGGCCTTTCTTGTTGTGCGGGCTTGCAGGCTGAATCACCCCACCGCTCTGCCAGCCACCCGTGCCCCTTTGTCGCTGGTGCTGCAGTGGTGCTGGGCTTGCAGCGGCGCCAAGATTCAGTGGACGGATGCTGCGCGGCAGGTCGATGCCATTCGGCTTGAATGCAAACGGGCGAATTCTGGGGGTCACCGAGTCAGGATTCATGGTTGCATGGGGGGTGTGTAGCTCCTTGTATAGCGCAAGAAAACAGCGTGGAATAGAGAGAGGAGACATACAAACAGAGCGCACCAAAGACCTCGCTTATGTGCCCCCAGTGCATGCAGCACTCGCTACATAGCTAGCGTTTATTCACTGAAGACAAGAAAGCGAAAGACAGCCAAAAAGGAAAGAGGTTCAGAGCTTAGATTCCTTTGTCTCCAAGGCGCTCAGGAACTTTCCAAGCGCAGCATTGGCAAGCTCCTTCTGCTCCACAAGAACCCAATGCGACGAGTTCTCGATGTGGTCGCGCATCAGCGTGGGGATGAAATCCTCCATGCCCTTGGTCCACTCTGCAGGCAGTGCCGCATCCTTGCCCGCAGTGACCATCATGCAAGGCAGGTTGATCTTAGTGTTGAGGAACCCAGCGTCGTGCTCCTCCTGCCAGGTCATCTCATGCACCCTGTAGTAGTTGGTTGGTCCCTCGATGCCATGTCTCTGATACTCGCTGATGTAGTACTGGAGCTCGGCCTCTGACAATAGGGAGCTGCGCGCAATTCCCCTGACATCCGTGATGGTCCTCTCCTCGATTGGGGTTGTGGTGCTGAAGATCGAGGTTTTGGCCCTTTCGTTGTGTGTGCGGAACAGTGCCGTTAGGAAGAGGGGAAGCTCGTTGTTGAGTGCCTTGATGCTGTCCCTGCTGCGGAAATAGAGCTGGTACATCCAGTTCGGATTGGCCTTGGCGATTAGCTCGAGGCTGGGCTTCTGAGCAGTGGTCGGGGTGTAGGGCGTGCAGTAGACGATGGCTCCGATGACACGTTCGGGATACCACATGGCCATTCGCCAGACATGCATGCCTCCCCAGTCGTGGCCAGCCAGGATGACCTTGTGCACGCCGATGACATCGAGCAGAGCAACCATGTCGCTGGCGATGCCTTTGGACGTGTATCCTTCAACGGCGCTGGGCGCATCCGTCTGGCCGTAGCCTCGAACGTCAGGGACTATCACCCTGTAGCCCTTAGAGACTAGATAAGGTATCTGGAACCTCCAGCCATACCACAGGTCGGGAAAGCCGTGGATGCACAGTATGGTCTTGGGGCCGACACCCTCGTCAACGTAGTGCATCCGGATACCGTTGACGGTGGCGTGCTTGTGGCTGAACGATTCTGGTTTCAGTGGGTCCATTTCTGTTAATAAGGCAGCAGCAGTAGTCGATGGATAGAGGAAGGAGATGCGGTGGTAGCGAAGGTGCTCGAGAATGAGTTGGGCGTGGGTTTCTCATGCTGCTGTGGGAACCCGTGTGTCCTTTTATGGCCACCCTCTCTCGAGGCGGGGTGTGTGACTTGTGCAGAATGTAATGATGCATGCGCCGCGCTTAGAGCGGCATTCGTTTTGTGCATAGCTCCACGGATTGCCGAGGAGCCGATGGTGCGCCCGATCGCCCGTCTCCTGAATACGATGCTTTAATTACGGTGGATAGCAACGGTATATAGCTCTTGTAGATGCATGAACCGCACCCGCACAATCCCATGTCACGGAGGCGCACTCGGGCTTGTCAGCACAAGCTCTCCGAGAGCGGCGGCACGCGTCCTTGATTCACCCGGCATTCTCTTCTTTCGATCGGAGAGATGCTTGCTCCTCGCTTTCTGTTCCATCTGCAGGGGAGGCAAACGCATGCGTGTGTGGAGATCGCTATCCAACCGCCGGCCCGTGAAAGACAGTGCTGACAAATAACTAATACACAGCAGGGAAATCCACAAACATGCGTGTATTCCGCATGGGAAATACGAGGCAGCAAACCACTACAGGAACTACAAAAAACAGCAACAAATAGTAAGAAAGGTAAGGAAAAGGGGGCGGGGGTAAATGACAAATGAACATAGTGCTAAGAAACCAGATCCCAGGGTTTGGCGGGGGCCTCGGTGGCTAGTGAGGAACCGGGAACGGGTAGGGCCGCGTCGACCACGAAACCTGATTTCTAATAAACTCGGCGTTCCTCGCAACGAAATCCCTCGGGCTCGCCACGACAACAAAATCCGAGTGCACCTTGTTGCGCCACCTCTTCGTAGCAAAGTACTGCAGGGGCCAGCCGATAATACAAGCGCAAGTAATAAAGCAGAGGAAGGAAGTAACCGGGTGCCTCCACACCTTGGCCACGCCGTTG
The DNA here is from genome assembly GCA_025201845.1 of Martensiomyces pterosporus. Taxonomy (NCBI): domain Eukaryota; kingdom Fungi; phylum Kickxellomycota; class Kickxellomycetes; order Kickxellales; family Kickxellaceae; genus Martensiomyces; species Martensiomyces pterosporus. Next base: position 79,595 of record MU603957.1, read on the forward strand.
TGCGACTTTACCACGATGCGGTCGTTCTCCATTGGGAACGACACGCTGACCGAGTGCGGGTACCCGGTGTTCTTGACAAAGTTCACAATCTCCCTGCGCACCAGGTCGTAGTCCCAGATGACCTTCTTTTGCACCCTGATTTCCTTCAGCACATTTTCGGTTCGCACATAGCCGGCCAGGATCTTGTCGATGTCGTAGGGCTGGCCGTTGGGTCCGCGCGCTGTGTACAGGTTGCCCTTCTCGTGGATGTATGGCGTAAGCTCGAGCGAGAACTTGAAGTCAACCACGCGATCCTGGCGTGTGTGCGTCTCATGTCTGGTCTGGCCGTTCTCCGTGTATGTCCGCTCAACGAGCCTGTCCTCCATATGCGAGCCTACACAAGAAAAGGAGAAGCCAAGAAATCAAAGGAGATGTGTGGTTTAGTGCATGTGACACCAATCTGCTGGAGGTTTCCTGGTGGAACAACACATGTCGCCATGGCATCTAGTACTTGCCCTCTACCTCAACCGAGACCCGCGGACGCTCGTTGCACTCCATCAGGAAGCGAAGCAGGGCTTGCGCGTTTGTGTTGAGCCAGACATCCGATGACGAGTATCCCTTCGACGACCGCTTGTATTCCAGCGAGGCAAAGAACTCGCGCGAAGAAAGGCCGTCTGGGCTGCCATGCCCCCCGGACAGCGGCGGCACCGCTGCCTGGCCATACTGGGGGTTGGGAATAAGAGGCTCGCTTTCGCTATACACGGATGGCTCGCCTACTGAGCTGGGGGCATATGGGCTCTTGCTGTCGCTGAACGGTCCGGTGCTTCCCTGGCCGCTAGCACTCGGCTGCTGGCGGCGGTGCAGGTTTGATGCTGTTGGCGACGTCGACGTTGATGACGACGCGCCGCCGCCTTCATTGGCGCTTTCGGTGTTTGCGCTAGTGTTGTTGAGGTCTCCAGCAATAAAGTCGTCGGGGACGCCGGACATCACATCGTCGTAAGAGGGCGGAGGCAGCGGGGGAGCTGAGGGCTCAGCCATCCCAGACGATGACGGTGCTGCTAGTTGCGGTGGTGCTGCACTGCTGGTGCCGCTGTTGCTGCTGCGGTTGTTGCGGTTGTTTGCGGTAGAGTCACCAGCGGCTGGTTCGTAGTCCTTTCCGCTTTCAATACGCATTCTTTCTGGGGAATCAGAGTAGTCTCAGGTGAGTGGCAATTCGAATTGGGAGTGTAGAGGGGGAGGGCAGCAGCCATAGAGGGGTAGCTGGAGGGAGGAGGCATGCAAGGAATGGACGCAAATAACACGGGGCGCTTGATATACGAGGACCACGATTTCTTGGCACCACTCCTCCCTTGGGCACCCGCCAGTCACGTGGCTGTCCGTGGCCAATGGCGCAGGGTGGCAGGCGAGGAAAGGCGACGTGCCTGCCTCTACTGGCGCTTCCCCTGCTCCACCCTGTGCTGCTTTTCTCTGGGCCACTTCGCTTTCCGCCCTTCTCTTGGCCTTCTTCTGCCAATTGCACTGGCTGCACCCTATTTATAGCACTAATACAACGCATCCGCTTTTCCTCATTTATTGGCGTTAAATTATGTGGTGGCAACTCTGGTCGCTCGGCCTTTTGGCAGCCACCAATGCAGCGGCCTTCTACATACCCTCGATGGGCCCGCAATCGTTCAAGCCCGGCGAGCGCGTGCCCCTGAACGTAAACCGCGTGTTCTCGGAGCACGTCCCCCTGCCGTTTGCCTACTACGATCTGCCCTTTGTGTGCAAGCCGCAGGACATCCGGCGGCCGTGGCTCAACATCGGCGAAGTCCTGCGTGGCGACCGCATAGCGTCGTCGGACTACCAGCTGCTGATGGAGCAGGACACACAGTGCCAGGTGCTCTGCACAAAGCAGCTCACATGGGAGGCAAACGAGGAGGCGGCGCGGCTGGTGGAGCAGAACTACTTGGTCGAGTGGATTGTCGACAAGCTGCCGGGTGCCACGGCGTTTATAACGCAGGGCGAGGGCGGCACAAAGAAGAAGGAGTATGAGCCCGGGTTCAGGATCGGTGCTTACGACAAAGCTAGCGGGAGGGCGTATTTGCACAACCATGTAACTATGCACATTCTGTATGAGAAAAGAGGCGAGGGACGGAGGATTGTTGGGTTTGAGGCGTACCCGCGGTCCATTGAGAACGCGTCGGGGGGCTGCCCTGACTTGAGCGCAAACCACACAAGGCAGCTGCTGGTGGGAGAGCACAAAGAAACCAAGGTCACGTTCTCGTATTCGGTGCATTGGATCGAAGACAGCACAGTCCACTGGAACCACCGCTGGGACCGCTACCTGACCGTGTCCAACTCGCAGGTACACTGGTACGCGATCTTCAACTCCGCCGTGATCATTCTCCTGCTCACCGGCGTGGTTGCCGTCATTCTCATGCGTATGCTCAACCGCGATCTGACTCTGTTCAACGACGAGGAGTTCCGCGACGACATCGAGGAGACCTCTGGATGGAAGCTGCTCCACGGTGACGTGTTCCGCGCTCCCAGTTACGGCGGGCTGCTGGCACCCCTTCTGGGCACTGCCGTGCAGGTCATGTACACGTTTATTGTCACCACTGTGCTGGGCATCTTTGGGATCCTGAGCCCGTCGTACCGCGGTGGGCTGCTTACCACCGGCATCGTGTTCTTCCTGCTGATGGGCAGTGCGGCTGGATACTACAGCGGCCACCTCTACCGGACATGGGGCGGCAGCAACTGGTTCAAGAACTCCGTGATGACAGCCGCGCTGGTGCCCGGGTCGCTCGTTGGCACGGCGCTTGTGCTCAACGTCTTCCTGTGGTACCGCGCATCGTCTGCTGCGATGCCGTTCAGCACAATCGTGCTCCTCTTCGCTCTGTGGCTCTTCATCGAGCTCCCCCTGACGCTGCTGGGCGGCTGGTTCGGATTCAAGCGCAGGCCCTACTCGGAGCCAGTGCGGACAAACCCGATCCCACGGCCCATCCCGCCGCTGCCCAAGTACCTCAAGCCCGTGCCGGGCGTGCTTCTGGCCGGCGCCCTGCCCTTTGCAGTGGTCTTTATCGAGCTGTTCTTTGTGCTCAAGTCCATATGGCAGGACTCGTTCTACTACGAGTACGGGTTTGCCACAATCGTTGGGCTCATCCTGTCGCTGACCGTGTGCGAGACCACGATCATCATGGTCTGGCTAACGCTCAACTCGGGGTTCTACAAGTGGTGGTGGCGCGCCTTTGCGTACGGCGCTAGCTCGTCCGTGTACATCTTTGCGTACTCGGTGTTTTACTACTTCACAAGGCTGCGTGCGGGCATGCCTGGGTTTGCGGGATTCATACCAACCCTTACTTTCTTTGTGCAGTCGCTGATCATCTCGGCGGCGTATGCGCTGTGCACCGGATCGATGGGCTTCTTTGCTGCGTATTTCTTTGTCAGGCGGATATACCGCCTCGTCAAGCTCTCGTAGGCTGCACGGCCGTTAATTAGACTCTCTTTTGTTGCGGTCTTTCATTTTCGCGTGTTTGCAAGCTCATAGAATTCGTGGAGCATTCTCATGAATGCTATGTTCTAGATGGACAACAATGAGCCTTTCGCGGCTTGCCATACATCGGCTCCATCATCAGCCTTTCGCGGCTTGCAGCTGGCAGAAACGCGGTTTGTCACTGCCACATTCTATTAATAAAGCCTGTATGCTGGACACATCTCATCTATATCGTCATCTACATCTCCGCTGCTTTATCCCCTTCTGTACTTGCTGTTCTTCGCGTACATGTACGAGATGCTCTTCGAGAACCCCGACGTCAGCAGCCCCTTGGCCGACTGCGTGAGCGCCGGCCGAGCAACAATGCTTTCGACAGCCTTGCTGGTGATCTCGGGGATATCCTCCACAACCACAAGCTTCTCGGTATTCACGGTCTCCGCCCCCAGACCAGGCGGCAGGCTAATGCCCGCCTTCCTGCCCTGCTTGACCAGACGTGAATAGAAGCTATTCGGCATCTTGCGCACCATCGCCGCACGCGCCGTGGGTCCCATGTCCTGCTGCAGCAAGTCCTGGCCAATGTACTCGAGATTAGGCAGTCCCTCGATAATGCTGGCATAGCGGGACTTGAACAGGGGCATCTGCGCCTCGACGATGTTCTCCACCTTCCGCGGGTTCTCGCCACCAATCTTCATCCTGATGTCGCCGGCAAACGACAGCGACGCAATGGTCCTGAACAAATCCGTCGACGAGAAGTTTTTGGGCAGCATGAGGAGGGCCGCACGCACCGCATGCGTCAAGTTGACTTGCTTCGAGATCCGCATAAGCGGGTCGCGCCTCAGCGTCAGCGTGGGCTTGTGCATACGACCAGCCAGGTACAGCGTGTCCCAGTTAAGCAGGTCGCTGCTCAAAGTGTCCATCGACACGACGCCGTACTTGATCACCACTCCATCGATTTCCACAAACGGGTTGTAGTAGACGCCTGCGCCGATGCGGCTCTGCACCATTGCAACGGCGTCGGATCCCAGGGACCCCATGAACGAGTAGTGCGACCTGTTCTGGTTGATGTTGAGCGCGTGCCAGTGGTCCGGGTGGCTGACGGCGAAGATTAGGTCCACCATGGGCTTGCTTTCCGACCCGTATCCCGTCTGCTTGTACACGCCGCTGCCGTAGGCGAAGGCATAGCGGATCGGCGCATCAAAGTGCTTCAGGATGCCCAGCAATTGGTCCTTGATCTCGTCTTGCGCATGGCGCATTTCGCCCAGCTTGGCTTCCTCGTCGGAAGTGAGCTGCGAGGACCTGTTGGCGGTGCTGGTCGCGGCGGGTTCGCGCTTGGCAGCCGAGGCGGCCTGTTTCTGGTGAGCCGATGGCCTGGGGCTGCCGCTGATCTTTTGCGCGTCTGAGGGAATCGACGGTGGCCTCACTGTCTGCCTGTTGCTGGCAGCAGATATCTGCTGCTGGTCGGCCGACTGCTATACTCTGGGCGAAGTGCAGCACAAATAAGCGCCATTGGTGTTCAGTTCAGCGGCACCACACGCCTTCCTCTCTTGCCATTGCACAAAAAAAGGGGGGTGAGGCGTTTTCCTTTGGTTTTCTTACCTTGTTCTTGCGCAGAAGCAGCATGGCAGCCTCACCCGAGCCAGCACTGCCACTGCTGCCGCTGGTCCTCTTTGCCTCGCCATCGAGAGCTGATGGCCTGCTGGTGCTCTCCCACCGAACCTGCGAGATCAAAAACCCCCTCTACACTCACAAGCATTTCGTTCGATGAAAACGTGTGTAGTAAGACAAAGTGTGCTGTTGCATGAGACCAAGCAGACAAGCAGGCAAGCATGGACAGCTCAACAAGGGATGCTGTGTGCGAGGCAGGAGGCGATCAGGCTGCATGCTTACCTTGGATAGTGCGTGGAGACGGTGTTTGTCCAGCACTCTGCTCCTGGCAGCTAATGTGGAGGCCATTATTGCTCTTCCTTTTGTGCGTTCCTCAAGGTGCTTAATGGGGGGGTGTTCGAATTGCTAGAGCGTAAGGAGGTGCGTACAAGGGATAAAAGATGCAGAGTTGCCTGGGCGTGTGCGCAAGGTGCGGAAATAAGAAGGCAACAAAGAGGGCTGTGGCGACTACGAGGAGAAGAGGAGGAGAGAGGAGTCAAGGGGGAGTCGCCACTACGCTCCGCTGTGCTTTGAGCCAGGACCAAGCAGCCTGTCCTGTTATTAGTAATTCGAGTAATCAGTGCTGGCGAGCGAGCCAACTCCGCACGCATCCTCCTCCCCCGAGCCGCCTTGGCCGGCTCCGCAAGCACAGGGGGTGTGTGATTTCATTGTCCCAATGCATGCCAGTGTGAAATGCAGGGGAGGGCAGTGTGGAAGCACAGACCCGATAGGCTGAGATGGCACCATAGCGACGGCTGCAACTGGCATTTATATAGTAGCAATATGTACATGAAAAGAACAGGCGGTATTTTTTAGGCAGGGCTCCTCATGCCTGTTCCACTATGGCGGGCCTTTTGTCACCAAAAACGACGGACGTCATGGTGTCGAGCGACAGCCTGCGGTCGGTCTTTTTCTTGTGCGGCCTGAATGCCCACACAGAGCTCAGGAACACGACATCCATCTCCTCCAAGGTGAGGTTCTTCGTTTCGGGCAAAAAGAGGTAGATGACAACAAAGTTCATCCCCATGATGACGCTCAGGGCCACAAACAGCTTCCACCCAGCCACCTGCAGCAACAGCGGGCTGGTGAGGGTAACCACAAAGTTCGAGATCCAGTTTGTGCCCGTGGTCACCGAGTTGGCCTTTGCACGCAAGTGTGTGGGGAAGATCTCGGAGGGAATCAGCCAGCCGCAGGGCCCCCACGAGAACGCAAACGACGCAACGACCAGATACACCATGGATATCGAGGCGATGCCCAGACTGCGCGCATTCATGTTGATTATCAATGTGTCGTGAGTGGCGTGGTTGGTCAGCGCGCTGTACGAGCGCATAAGCAGCGCGAGGACCAGGTAGAAGACGGATATGAGCACGGTTCCGATGAGCAGCGTGGGGCGGCGGCCCCACCGATCGATCCATATAATGGCGGGGATGGTGGACGACACGTTGACGAGGCCGTTGATGGCCTGGCACATGGCAATGCTCTGCACGCTGCCCAGCCCCATGTCGCGGAAAATCGTGGGAGCGTACAGCATCAGCGTGTTGATTCCCGTGAACTGCTGCATGAACTGGATCCCACACCCCAGGAGCGTTCGCCGCCTGTTCGGAAACTTCAGCAGCTCCCAGTACGTCGAGCTCTTGTGCTCCTTCTCGTACTTTATCGTCCCGTGGATCAGCCGCAGCTCCTCTGCCACCTCAGGCACGCTGGCGTGTCCGTACGCCCTCAGCCGCCCAAGCACCTGCCGCGCATCGCTGATGTGGTTGTGCGCAACGAGCCAGCGCGGCGAATAGGGCATGAAGGACATTGTGAAGAGGAGGATGATGCTGGGCACGATCTGCATCCCCAGGGGGAGCCGGAACTGCTTGTCGCTCTGGATGTACGAGCACCCGTAGTCAATCCCAAAGGCGATGAAAATGCCCCAGGTGATCGCCCACTGCTGCAAACTCACCATCCGCCCTCTGTTCGACGGCGGCGACGTCTCCGACTGGTACATGGGGACGACGCTGGAAAGGAACCCAATCGACAGCCCGTTGACAAACCTGCCCACTATGAGCATGGCGCGGTTCACGCTCCCAAACTGAATGCCGGACCCTATGGTGCACACGAGGGCTCCCAGGACGATTGTTATTTTGCGCGAGAAGCGGTCAGCCAGGGGCCCCGAGAGCAGCGACCCGAGGAAGCAGCCAATTGTCAGCGATGAGACTATGATTCCGGTGGCAATGGGGCCGGGCGTGTTGAAGTGCTCGTTGAAGCGCTCCATCTGAAGGATGGATGACATGATGCCAATGTCGTACCCAAAGAGCAGCCCTCCCAGCGCGGTCACAGCGGTTACGACGTATGTGGGCGTCTCATACCTCATCTCTCCATTGTTCACTGCGTGTGGTTCGTGGCAGGTATACACAGCAGCGCCTAGAGCTTGAAGATGGGAGGTCGGTGCTCGGAGCTTGTGATTGCGGGGGTATCAAATAAGCAGTCCTGTCAATTCTCCGCCGCCGCTTCTAGAAGCACGCTAGCGATGTAGGAGATAATACCAGTATATCTGTGCTAGAATTTCGAGGAAAAGCGCAGCTATAATAGCGACGTATGGAACACGTATGCCGAATAGTAGGGAGAAAGGAGCATGAGAGGAAGAGAACAGAGAGACGACGAATGCCCTTTTTTCCCAGATACCGGGCACATGGCCGATGTTCCGCATAGAGCACAGGCGTCTGGGTACAGCGCTTACAGGCAGCCTTGCTGCTGCTGCTTGTTTTCCTCCCTTCAACCCGCCCGCCCTTCTGTCCACCGCGGACATGCGCAGAAAGAAAGCAAGCGGGACGATAAGGAGCACGGCGTTTATTTTGGAACAAAGCGATGCACACACGCATGTCTCCGGTACAACAAAAAAAGGACAGCACTTGGCGGGAGGCGGTGTACTGTTCCAATCTGTGCTGGCTCTTTTGTTCCTTGCAAATCCCCCCAGTGCATTGTTCAGCACATCCCACGAGACGCTAAAAACGGATAGCAGGCTTGGGGTCTGTTACTTTGTGGAGAAAGAGATGCAAAGGGCGACGTCACAAGATACGTGGCTGCCGTGTGTGCTGTATGTACTGGTCACTGTGCCCAAAAAGAGGCACAACGCAGCTTGGTCGCTCCAGGCTTCAAACCTGGTCTCTCTTGGCATTAATCGATTATCTTGCCTGCAAACAAAACACGAGTGTCCGCTTGCCTGGCCATGCCAGCAGCTGAATACAGGGTGCACTCGTTCTATGTCAGCATTGCTCCTATGCTCCTGTTTTTTCTTCTGCATCAGCCAGGTTGGTGAGTCTCTGATGCAAGCCTATCGATTAATTGGTTAATAAACACTACATGCCAGCAGAACAATCAGTGCATGTACATGATGTATGCTGAAGCGTGTGTGGCCGCAATTGCTGGTGATTGCGTCTTGCAGACATCAAGTCCCCCACACCAGTGTCTTGCCCTCGTCGCTCCTGCCGAGACAAGAAGAGGAGTGGCTTCATGGCCGCACATGCGGGGCAGCAACAACGCAAAGGACGAGCAAGCCGAGAACCATGATCGGGGGTGGTTTGTGTCCCAACAAGCCACTAGATGCTGCCATCAGCTGCTTACCCGGATATATGCATATATGGCTTTTTTTTTCATCCATTGCCTGCCGCGTACATGTGGCGGGCATTTCATAAGCGCATTTCACAAGCCGAATCGAGTTCCGACAAACACGAAAGCAAAAAAATACAACCAAAAGGAGGTACAGCTGTGGCGTTTACTTGAAGGTCTTGCCGTCGTAGCACTCGCGGGGAAGAGCAGGGCCCTCCCAGGCGAAGCAGTCCTCGATCTCAGCCTTGACCTTGGCGTCGTTGTGGTCAGCCTTGGTCCAGCTGTACGACTCGTAGTCGGCAGCGTCGGTGACCTCCTCAGGGACCTCCTGGCCGCGGACCATGAAGTAGCCCCAGATCTGGTTGTCGTCATCAACACCAAGGGTGAGCAGGTTGCCAAACGCGTACTTGCGGGCACGCTCGAGACGGCTGAAGAAGCCGCCAACAAGGTTGTTGGTCATGAACAGCTTGGTGAGCTCGTCGTTGTACTTGTACTCGACCTTCCAGAACGAGTAGCCCTCGGAGTCAAAGTGCTCCCACAGCCAGTTCATGGCGTCGGGCTTGGTGTCGTTGTTGGAGTAGAAGCGCTTCCACTCATCGAGGACCATCTTGGCGGGGGGCAGGAGGTCGAGCTTGCTCTTGGGCTTGGGGGCGGGCTTGGGCTCCTCCTCGGCGGGCTCCTTCTTCTCGACCTTCTTCTCGGCCTTCTTGGGCTGCTCGACAGGCTTCTTCTCCTTCTTCTCCTTCTTGGGCGCAGCAGCGGGCTTGATGCGCTCGGCGCAGAGGACAACATCGCCAGCAACGGCCTTGAAGGCGGGCTGGGCAACCATGGTCTTGAAGTAGCGGGTGATGTTGCGCAGCTTCTTGCGGTCGTCCTTGGTCACGTACAGCTTGAACGCCATGATGAGATCGCAGGCAACAACGACGTCGGCGATGGTGAGGCGCTCGCCAACAAGGAAGGTCTTGTCGATGAGGATGGTGTTCAGGACGTTGAGGAAGCGGAAGAGCTGCTCCTCAGCGGCCTGCTGAGCGGGCCTGATGAAAGGAGCGAAGCCAAGGAGGGGACCAAGGGTGCCAAGAGCGGCAGGGGTGAAGTCGGCCTCGGCGAACAGGATGAACTGGAGGATCTCGGCGGTCTCCTCGGCGGTCTGGCCAAGAAGGGGCGAGTCGCTGCCGGCCTGGGAGGCAACGTAGTAGGCGATGGCGCTCGAGTCAGTCAGCGAGAGGCCCTTGGAGC
>MU603957.1:94985-130092 GCA_025201845.1 Martensiomyces pterosporus
GAGAGGCCCTTGGAGCTCTCGAAGACGGGAACCTTGCCGCAGGGGAACTTGGCCAGGAACTCGGGGGTCTTGTTGTCAACGCCCATCTTGAAATCGGGGGTGGTGGCGAGCTCGAGGCCAAGGAACTTGGCGACGATGCGCGCCTTGTAGTTGCGCTGGTTGGCGGTAGGACCGACGATAGTGCCGACAGAGACCATTTTTTGTTTGATGCTGCTTCTGCTAGGACAGGGTGATAGTAGATAACGAGGAGAAACAGAAAGATGAATGTATCAAGGAGGCGGCGAGAGAGGGGGGTGCGTGCTGACCTCAAAACCAAACACCGACCAGCAGGCAGCAGCGAGAACCCGCCTCGAGAGTCGGCAGTGGCGTGTATGAAAAATTTTCGTCGCTGTTCCAGATGAACGCACACAGCCCCCCAAAAGACCCAGCACCAGAGCCGGCAGTAGGGCATGTCGAGAAAAGGTGCTGCACGCAGGCAGATGAACGCACACAGCCCCCCAAAAGACCCAGCACCAGAGCCGGCAGTAGGGCATGTCGAGAAAAGGTGCTGCACGCAGGCACCTCGATCCAGTAACCGACTCTCTGACCCCAACGTTGAGGCTACGATTCGGCACACCAAGCCTACGCGGTGAGACACGTTTGCCCAAACCCCAAATCCAGTTTATCCCCAGAGCATGCACGAGTCACTGATAGCTAATGCCAGTGCAGCAGGGAGTCATCGCGATAAATTTCATGCACACAGCGGGCTTCAGCTACTTTGTGAGAGTTTGTGTATTCAGACTATGCGAAAGGCGTATTTACTGGGGGGAGAGAAGCGCACGTGGGTGTGCTGCTGGCAGAAGAATTAAGATTATTTACAGGCCGTATGGAACCAGGGTAAAACGAAAAGCAGAGGGTTGGCCCACATGTGAAGTTGGTTCTGCCATTGGCACGCACAGTCCACGGACTAGGGCGCTGCGCCGGAGGGTCGTGCTGGGCACCGTCTCTGTTTAGCGGATGAAGGTGCGAGCCCAGGCAGCGTTGGTAGCCTTGCGCAGCTTCTCGTGAGCCTCCATGGCGTTGTTGTGGCCACGGGCGACGAACTCGGCAGAGGTGCGAGGAGTGGCGGTAGCCGAGGGAGGGGCAGAGGTGGTCTTGTTGGACTTGCGGAAGATCTTGGTGAGAGCCATTTCTGAGAACTGTGTTGAAGTGCTGTTTGGAAGAGAAGAAGTGTTGGAGCTGAGTGTAGCAGACGGGATTGTTGTGCTGTATTGTTTGAATGATCGAGTCGATGCTGGACGGGGCCACGCCCCAAGTCCTTTTATATGGCCCTCATCGCCTATATCCAGCATATCCCTGGGGCGACCCCTGCCGCTTTGGCTCAACAAAAAGAGCAGGAAAGCCTGCTAGCACCCTTTGCCTGGGCTCCAAGACCGGCACGGTGGAATGGGTCGCTGCACCCGAACTCAGCGAGAGCCCCCTCCCGCGCATAAACGTGTCGCAATCCGCTGGGGGCGGTCTTCTGTGCTGCGTAGGGGGAGGTTCGGTGGGGATGGGGCACTGAGCAGCCAGTCTGCTAAAGGAAACTTGTCGCTACGGGCAGGCGCCAATTGCTAGGGCTCGTTGAGCGGTGGCCGCTAAAACGGGTAAACTGGCCCCTCGCCGCCTTGCAACTTCCATCGAGCCAGCGTCGGGGCGAGTGGGATATTAGGGCGCAATAGTGCTCCAGAGCCGAAGCACAGACCTGATCAGCCCCCAAACGCGCCAGCTTTCTCACGCAAATTCTAAAACAGCCCAGGCGTTTTTGGGGCGAGTGGGGCGATGCGCCCCTCAGCAGTCAGTCCACCATTTGTAATCCACAGGACGTTCCATGTATTTTTAGATTTCTAGCGCAGGTCCAGGAGACCAGCACACGTTTGCAAAAATGCAGGGGGGATTGCGTGAGCCGGCGCTCCATCCGCCCACGGATGTTCCTGGGTTTCGGGTGGACAGCCAAAACGTGCGCCCACTCCTGCATCGGCACCGCTGACTGCAAAACCCTTTACCCGGCGCACGCAGCAGCTGCGATTACGCCAGCAAAGCCCCTGCCCACGTTCCGTGTCGATTCTGCCAGTAGGGACGGAGGGAAAACCGTGCCAGAATTTTAAATATGGGCTTCCTCCGGCGCGGTTTCAGATAGCCGCAGCAGGGCCACCCCGCGCCTCACCTCCCCGCTTACACATGCATGCCGAGCACGCACTCGCTAGGCGGAGCACGCTATTATTGCGCCATCCACCCTCACGCGAGCGGCAAGCGCGGACACAGGGATGGTCACGCCACAGGCGTCTGAGACCGGCGGCACCCAAGATAATCGCAATCGAGCAGAGAATTAGCGCCGTGATTATATCGTAAACACAAATCAAGGCGCCTGGCTGTTTCCTGAATGGCCGCCTATTGTTTTTGTCCAAGCGGAGTGAGGTTGCCTCTGCTGTTCAATTTGCCATTCCTTGTAAACAAGCGTGCCTTTTCTCACCTGCGGTCTGCCTGGGTTCCTCCAGTTTATTCCTTTTTCTCTGGCACACGTATTATATACACTAGGCAGGACCCAAATGAGGCAGCATGCTCGGTCAGCCTGCAGACACAAACGATAGAAAGAGGACTGCGGGGGCTTCCAGTAGGGCCCCTTCCAAATCGCTGGCCACTTCACGGAGGTTGAGGCAAATTGGAGCAGGCGAGCAGCAGCAGCAGCAGCAACAGCAACATACTCACAAAGCGACTGCCGGGCAAGGGCTTGCAGAAGGCAGCCTGCAACTAACGCGGCCACAGACAGAGACAACGCGCAGCCACTATGAGACGCTTATCTGGCGAGGGATATCGCTACTACAGCCGCACAGCGTGCTGTTCATTGCTGAGGCATATCACAGCTGGTACCACTCGCCAGCAACGGATGTTTCTTCGAGCGTACTGCAGCAGACGCTAGGGAAGCATGTCCAGGCAGCGCATGCGTCGCAAAAGAGCAGCTCGGAAGACGAGTACGACATCCGTAGTGTGTACTGGCTGGCACTCTGCCATTGGCACTTGGGCGAAGTCACTAGCGTATATGCGCTGCTCAGCCCCATCGCAGTGGAGGTCGAATACATCATCGACCATTGCGATAGCGACTCGGAGTCCGTGCCTATTAGCACCACCACCACCATTACTACAGCAGCAGCAGCAGCAGCACTGTCCGAATCGCCCAAATTGCGCAGCAAAAAGGCTCTTGCATGTGGGCTGTGGCTTCTCGCTATGAGCTGTACGCGGCTAGAAAAATGGCAGGAAGCAGAGGACAATTTAGAGGCGCTGGCGGGCGTCTTGGCGCTGATTTACCCGCCAGACGACCCCGGACCCACCACAGGTGCCGATATAAGACTTGCTATGAACAGCGGGGTTAGCCTGTACACGCTCCCAGCGCTTGCTGATATATCCGACCTACTTGGTCTGGTATGCATTCGGACAAATCGCATTGCGCAAAGCGAGTCGCACTCTTTAGATGCGCTACGGAGAAACCCTGTCCTGTGGTCGTCGTGCCGCCGCTTATGCGAGCTTGGTAGCCTTGAAAAGCTTGCAACTGCGCTATCGGTCAACCTGGACCATATTGCACCGAGAGCACAGCCACAACCACAGAAGCAACAGCATCAGCAGCAGCAAGAGAATTTGGCCGAAACAACTCCAGTGTCACTGCCACGGCCAACACAAAAGCACCATAGTGTGGCTGCTTCTACTATACACCACCCACCCACATCGGCGGCAGCGAGGAAAGCCGGGATGGCAACCAGGCAGGCGGCTAGCCAGCAGCATCGCCAGCCCTCAGTGTCCGGGTTGGCAGGCACAGGAGAGCCAGCTACAAGTATTAGACTGCGGACACGGCTGGCATCACAGCTATCTGCTGCAGGAGGATCAATCAGCAGAGCCAAGTCCACGCTTTCCGCACATGTATCCACTAGCAGCAGCAGCTCAGCATCGAGGGGCTCCTCTGAGCAACGGCCAGAAGCAGCTGCGCGATCAATATCGCATCTCCCGACAAAGACTCCAGGGAGATCGCGTGTTGCCGCACCAGCAACGAGCGAAAAGAAAAGGGCACGGAATGGCGCCGCAGTGAGGTCGGTATCGCTGAGCAGCAGTTTGCGCGACTACCCCACACCGTCAGCCATGAACCCGCTCGAAACCAAGCCTACTAGTTTGGTGGATCGGCGAGCATTTTTGCACATCCACCAGCTGGTACAGCTAAGCGGGATGGCTCATGTGCACGCGCTGTCGTACCGCGCTGTCCAGGCGCTGCTAGCATTCTCTGCGCTCCCCGTCGAGCAGCGGAACTCGGCATGGGGTCTGTGTCTCCTTGGGCGTATATGTTTCGAGGCAGGTCGGTACCCCGAAGCTGCGCGGGCCTTTGAGAGCGGGCATAGACTGGCACCCTACCGCGTGCGTGACATGGACATTTACTCGACGCTGCTGTGGCATATGAAACGGGAGGAGCGCTTGGCACAGCTGGCACATGCAATGATCTCGGTTGGTCGCAACTGGAGCCCCGAGGCATGGCTCACCGTTGCCAACTGCTTCTCGCTGGATGGCGATCATGCAGCTGCGCTGAAGAGCCTTTCTCGCAGTATCCAGCTATATAAATCATCGCACGGCGGTATAACAGTGGTTCCACGCGGCGACTCAGGGGCTATCTCCGGCCTGGCCTATGCACACACACTTGCGGGCCATGAGAATGTGGCCAGCGACGAGCTTGACAGAGCGCAACAGTCGTTCCGCACAGCAATTAGGATCAACCCACGACACTATAATGCGTGGTATGGCATGGGCATGGTATACCTGAGGCTCGGAAAGCTGGATCTGGCCGAATACCACTTTAAACGAGCACTGGCATTGAACCCACAGAACCCATTGCTGCTGCAGAGCGCCGGAGCGGTGTACGAGAGCCGCAAGGACTACCTGATGGCGCTGAAGGTGTATGAGCGCGTAGAGAGGCTTCTGGCTGACGGATATGCGGTCAGCGCAGACAAGGGCAAGGCAGCTGAATCAGCGGGCATGTCTGCGCATGAAGAGGAGGATAGCGACAGTGCAGTGGTCCTTACTGGCGAGCAGATTGTGCTGAGCCTGGGATCGCACCACGCATTGAACTTTGTTGTGTTCAAGCGTGCTCGAGTGCTGGTTGTGCTGGGCAGGTTCGCTGAGGCGGCCAGTGCACTCGAGCTGCTGCTGCGTAGATGCCCTCGAGAGTTCAACGTTCCGTTCTTGCTCGGCCAGACATACACAAAGCTCCGTCGGTACCGCGAGGCTGCTGCATGTCTTACCAGAGCTTTGGATATTGCCCCCGAGAACGGCCAGAGCGTTCGTGAGGCCTTTGATGCCCTGTACCAGCAGGACGCGGATGACCGGGAGGCTGCCGACGCAGACTCTGAAAACAGAGAAAGCACGCACCACGGGGACGAGCCAGCGAGTTTTGACCAGACACCCCCGAGCGGGTACCACAACACCAGTAGCGGCGATATCCTCTCATCGAGCCCACCGGTTGAGTCGCCGTATTTCGAGTCGCCATCGCTGTATGCCGGCACTCGAGGGCAGATGGAGTGGAGGCGCGACTGGCAAGCACTTGGCAGCGCTGACGACAGGGTGGATCGCGCTCTAGAGTTTGATGCGCCTTAGGAAAAACAGCATCCAGCGTTTGCACGGCACGAGAGAGGCAGCATTTGATGCATAGCAAGATAGATCCTACTGCATTAAAATGATTTCTAATGTGGAAAGGAAGAGCAACATGACTGCTAGTTTGTTTACGTAGATGTGAGCCAGTACGCAATGATCGGGATGCTCCGGCTCAGGTTGGCGACCTTCGACAGAGGTCTGTTGGCCGTTCTGTCGGTGAGAGCTTCCGCCGGCACGCCATCCATCGATGCAAAGAGGTCGGGCGATGGCGAGGCGCCAATAGCCTGGTGGGTCCACGCCATGATGTCGCCGGTAGTCTCGGCTACTCTGAGCACCACTCCTTGGGCGAGCTGTTCCTCGCTCTGGCTGGCGTCAGACGATCCCACAACTGGCTGCTCGCCGTCGACGCGTGCGCGCTTATCGCCGTCGCTTGAAGCCGGAGAGTGGCGGCGTATAACGATGTCGATGCGGAACGGATCCCTGGCAAAAGTGCGTGCCGATACGGCAGTGCCAGCAGGTGTTTCTGTTGACGCCCACGGTGGAGATGGCAGCATTCCCTGGCAAAAGTGCGTGCCGATACGGCAGTGCCAGCAGGTGTTTCTGTTGACGCCCACGGTGGAGATGGCAGCACAAAGCAGCTTGAAAGAAGCTCGTTGAATATCGCCTGGCGCCGCAAGATCGGCACCACAGTGAGGATGTTGCGCGGATGGCTCAGCGGCACTCGGCAAATGGTCCACGCACGGATCTGCGGCGAGTCCATCTCGACAGCCACGCCATGGCCATCGACTTGGTGCATGGCTGGCGGTATAACCCTCGCCGCAGAGTCGTCAGCACCTTTGGTCCGCTTCAGGTGCTCGGCATACAGCATTGTTTCAAGCGTCGGCGCGTCCTCCAAAAGCCTGGGCGAGTCTTGGACTCCGCCAGCAATAGTCTCGGCAGACTGGCCTGGTGCCGCCGTAGTGCGCGAGTCGGGCAGTGTAGCTTCCATCGCCTTGCGTACGGTTAGTGCACAAGCCGGCATCGACGGCTCAAGGTTGGCGACTAGTGCATAGGGGACCCAAAACTCGTCGTTAATATCCGACCCGACGTCCTTCTCGGCGCCGTCAACCTGCATCGCATTTGGGTCCTTTGCTTCTCCTTTAGACCCAATGAACTGAAGGAACCTTAGCTCGAGCCCATGAATAGTGGGATGCGAGATGACAAGAACCTTATGCGAAGCCGAGTCCTCGATCGAGTATTCAGGAGGGAGACAGAACTGCTGGAACAGCGCGGAGAGGAAGCAATGCACCGAACTCGACGGCTCCCACGTATAATACAGCCACTTGCAGGTGTCAAACATTGTGATGTCCGCCGACGCATTTGCATCCAGGGCCTCCCATTCCTCGTCAGTCAGCCCAGCCTTTACCGCTGCAGGCATATAAAACAGGGACGACGGGCCCACATGTCTGGTGTGAGGCAGGGCAATCCCCGATCCATATCTCAGCAGCTGTCTAATATCGCCATCCAGCGCACCCAATTCCTCGCTCTGGATCTGGGCCAGCGTGGCGACAATAGCAAACATATTGTGGATGAAATTGGCTGGGGACCTCGCCTTTGTCAGCTTGTCAAGCTGCGCCATCTCCCCAATAAGTGCCTCAAACCCGCGGATGTCGCCAGAGCGCAGCTTTCTCAGCATAAGCGCATCGATTCTCTCATCATGCTCGGTCTCCGACACGTACGAGACCTTGACCTTGACGCGTTCCTCATCCTCGCTGATGTCCACGTCAATAACAAGGATCTCGCCAGCCAGCGTCACTGTAGTGACCTCGGTGCCCGCGTGAGTCTGCACATCCGTATAGTGCGCCAGTCCCAGCTTGCCAGCAATCGCCTTGACGCGGTCAACAAGCAGCAGTGACTGGCCCGTGGGGCTGCGAGCAAGCGCCTGCGAGATGGCGTCTGCCGCGGCATCAAGCAGCACAGACCTGCATTTTGCGATATCCTCATGCAGCGAGTCCGTGATCTGGCGCATCTCGCCAAGCTCCTGTGCGGCAGCTATTGCCCTATTCGTCGATGCCAGGACTCCAGCACCCTGCAAGCTGGCAGGGCTGCCATTGTCTGCTGGCTGCCCAGCGCTTCCAGCAATCAGGTTGCTCCATGTAGCCAGCGTCGTGTCGCGGTATCCAACAAGAGCCTCGCGCAGGCGTCTGCACGCGTGTGCAAACGATGTCTTGGCCTTATCCACGTTCACAGGGCCAAATGGGTGCAGCCCGACTGTGCCGTCAGGTATGCTGAGCTGGTCTTGAAATTGGTCGATAACATGCTGCAGCTCGCGGAACTCATCAGAGATTGTTCGCAGTGGCTGCGGGTAGCCTGTCTTTGCAGCCGCCGCAGCCTCTGCTGTATCTGCTGCCGCTCTGCCTGACATGGCTGCTACCGATCCAATAGTCGTGGAGCAGCAATATATACAGCAAGGAAGAATGGCAAAAGAGAAAGGCACAAGGTATAGCACAAGGCAGCTCAGCAAAATAAAAAGCCTGTGTTTTGTAAACAGAGCATTGGCCAACGGCATCATGGGGCAAAATCCCGTGATCCGACGCTTAGTACATTCCTCCGGGCCTCTTTGCAGCACCATTCCAGCAAGTGTATGTGACTACTATTATTATCGTTGCCACAGCTAGAAAAACACAACTACAAAAGCTACACAGTATGTTCCGAGCGAACTCTTGGGCTACAGTCCTATATGCCACAGAAGCAGAGCAAGAGAGGATTTGGGCTGGGATCAGCAATAAGAGCCCAAGCGAGCAAAGGTGTTGCAGCACAGACGCGCAGGCTGCAGCGATGGCAGTTGAGGCGTCAGAAATGGGTTCTCAGCACCCCAAGGAGTCATTTGTGCTCCTTGGTAAGCCAGGGATAACTTGAATTTTAAAATCGATCATCACCCGCCAAACAACTACTCGCAGCAAAACACAGCAGTGGAACCAACAGCATAGCGAGCAACGTACCTTACCAGCAATACCAAGTGGAGACGCAACAAGCAGACAAATGAAAGACAGGAGGCAAAGAAAGAAAGACAAGCTGGCTCTTCGGCGCTTCAATAGATCCTCTGTTTATCTGACGGCGGAGTCTAGCAGCAAAATTTTTTTAGCGGCAGACCGAACCGGTGACTCGCATAAACCACACTGAACCGGCATCATAAATTGACAATTTATCGCACCAGCAGAAGTAGTAATAGCTGTTTAGCTACATTTAAAAAAGACGAGTAACAGGATATCGTTGAACAGAAAGCTGGGTTGCCATAGAACTAGAACAAAAGAGAGAGAGAAAGCCGTAGAAAAGGGTGTCAGCATAGGCCGTGTGGTTAATACAGTGGATGGCTAAGTCGTCGAGTCGGGCAGAGGTTGTGCGTCGACAAAAGGAGCAGCACAGGGGGCGAGAAGGAGAGGCTGGGCGGGTGAAAGTGAGGCAAAGTACAAAAAGAGCTGATCTATCTAGACTGAGGGTGCGGAGAGCGAGGTAAGGGGAGGTTGCAGCGACGGTGTCGCTGAGCATAGCAGAAGGTAGTGTAGCATAAAAACGAATGCACAATGAAAGGGTCTGGGTGGATAGAGTGTGGAGTGCGAGGGAGTAATGAGTGAGGCAAAGTACATGATAGGACTAATAATAAACGGCTCGGTAATATGGACAGTGGTGGCAAGTAGTAGAAACAAAGCAGAGGCACAGGCCGGTGGAGGTGTCGCTTGCGCGCAGCGAACAGCAGGTCCAAGAGTGGATCTCAGCGGTCCCAATCTCGCGTGACGTCGCAGATGAGCTCCTTTTCAAGAATAAACTTTCCTTCTTTGAATTTCTGGCTTTCCTCGAATGCCTCAACCTACACACGACGCAGTCGTTTCCAGAAGCAGTGGTGTGCGCAGACGGGTTTGTAAGTGGTCCTGCCAGCGTGCGCACTGAAACGACGTCTGCAGGGCAGCATTATACGCCAACTTACATATGTCCATCCGACATAGCTGTCGCATCCTATGCACGTAATGTCCTGAACGATGTGCACGCCCGTGGTCATGGTGCGCTTGTCCTCTTCGCCGGCCCTTACATTGACCACGTTGTCAAAGAGATATGCACGGCCATGCTGGCCGTTGTAGTCCTAGCAAGGATAAAAAGCCCAGCAACCGCACACTCGAGCGTGTAGTGTTAGCAGCAGGCAGGCATACAACCAGGCTCAGCGGGGGTGCATTGCTACTGCGGTGTTTATGGCTTGCCGCCAAGCCACCCATCGATTGCACATCCATAGTGATGGGCAGAAAGCAAGGCACTGAGAAAGCCGCATATACGGGCCAGATCAACCCACCAAGCACGGCACACCGAATATTGGGGGAATATGGCTGCGCACGAAGAGCTCATTACAATGCACTGTTTGCAGACTCTGGTTAGGGAAAGGCGCGCACAAAGTAACCGCACGTGTCCGGAAGGGCAATCAGTAGCATGATAAGCGGCGGGATGAGGTCACCACCGGAGGGGCAGCAGCAGGCATGGAATTGGAAGTGGGGAGAGGGGAAAGCAGGTGTGGGGAAGAAGGCTTGCTTGCTGTGGTCACGAAACGATCACTGGTGACCATGAGGCCATTTCAATAATTATCATTTGGCGCTTAATGGCGGGGCGGCGGGAGGTAGCAGGCGGCACATACAAGCAATAGCGTAGCCAGGTCAGCCAGCCAGTCAGCCAGCAGGTAGGAGACAAGGAAGCAAGGAAAAGGGGGTGTCAGGCAATGCCACCAATTATTTCCTCCGTCAGAGACAAAGCCAGCAGCAGCAAGGGGTTCTCTCCCGCTCTGCGCAGCCCTTCGTCTTGGCGAGAACATACCTTGGATACGATCTTGCCCTTCTCGACAAAGTGGGTCCCGCACTCGGCGCACCCGTATATTCCTCTGCCTTTGAGGAAAACCTTGTACATGTAGCCCATGTTCAGCACCTGTATCTCTCAGCTACGCAGGTGTAGTGGTGCCCAAAGACGGAAAGAAGATAAAGACGACCGCTATTGAAGAAAACGAGGGGTGCTGCCGCAACACACGTAGCAGCAATAGTGCGGCTGGATATATGTACTAACAACGAAGGCGGCAAGGCGACGAGCGAGGAGTGCGTCAGAGTATGCGATAGGCGGGTGCAGCAAATATAGCAGGGATATTCGAGCACTGTGCAGAAGGCTGGGGTGGTTCTGAATATACTGAGAATATAGGTAATTGAGGTGAAATGCTAAAGCAGAGCAAAAGAGAGAGAAAGAAGGAGAAAGGGCACGGCTACAGAAGAGTAGATGGATATATGAAGCACAGCAGAAAAGGAGAGCGAGGCAAAAAGGAGAGCTGAGCACTGCCGCTGCTGCATTCAGGCAGTTAGCTGGCGGAGCAGGCAGTGATGCTGTATGCGAGGCGGGCGGGTGCATGAGAAGGCCAAAGTGTATTGGCCGCCGCCTCGCGCATCCCTCCTCCTCCGCCTTGACAGCCATGAGACAGCACAGAAAACAGCAGAAGCAGGCAGCAGCAGCATTCTGTCGTCAGCACACCAGGCTATGATTTCATTTGCCGCGCTCATTTGACTATGAGCAGCGATTGTGAGTGCACCCTCTGTCTCAGTGTGTGTGATGTCCTGCTTTGTGAGGGGCGGCGACGAATGTGCAAGTGCGGCCAGGCAAAAAAAAAGAGTCGGGATGTCGTCCATGGCCCGCCGCTGCTACGCACATCACCCACGCACCTGGGAAAACGCATTATCCCAGCATGCGTGCACGCGGAGATGTGCGGAGAGGAGGGCAGATGGACTCGTGCGTGGCTTTTTCCTTTGGCTCTGGCTCTGGCTCTGGCTCTGGCTCTGCCGCTCCCGACCACGTGCCCCCGGGATCCGAGCCAGCTCCTTTTCGCTCTGGCTGCTGAGCTGATTCGGGTGTCAGGATCGGAGCCGGCTCCAACGCAAGATCCCGCGCTTGCAGGCTGGTGCTGGGCGGCAGGAAGCCCAGCAGGCTCTTATCAGCAGTCGATCGGATAGCTGTGCTGCCGCCCTTGCTGCTGCCGCAGAGATCGCACAGAATACCGTGCGCAAAGAGCAGCAGTGGTAGCTGCGTGCAGCCACTATACGCTCGTGGCTCCTTCTTGTGCCTGTGAGGGCTCGCTGTTCTATTAACAGACTGATGGCGCCCACGATCATCGGCCCCGTCACAGCAGGACAACGGAGGCGAGCGTGGGCATGTTTTGCTTGTCACTGGCACTTCTAATAATAGAACGTAGGCTTGTGGAGCCGGGAGGAGCGCCAGCCAACCCACTGCGATCAGCGGGTGAGAAAAGGAGCCCGCTCCTGGGAGGGGCGTGGCCCTGGGCTCCACCCCCAACCACTCGCCTCCACACAAGCGCGCTCACGCAAACAGGCACACAAACAAGCACGCACGTGGGCCAATGGCTTTCGCCACCTGTGGGGAGAAGGGGGAAGCAGCCTATGCCACGGGCGATCCCTGACAGGCTAATTTCGCTGTGCGCGCTGTCTGCGCTCTGTTGCAAAAAGGTCTTGCGACACCCTTAGCGCGCACTTTTCCTGGGACATATGCTAGCACAGAGAAGGGGCGTATAAAAGAGACCCAGTCTACCCACGGCGCAAGAGGCGAGTTTCCTCTCCTTGAACTCCAGCAGCTTTCTCAGCAAGAGTACTTCTTCATCGCCTCCCCTCTCTCCCCTCTCCTTTGTTTGCCAGCAAACCACGCCAGCAGCATAAACAGCCAGCCGACGGCATTCCACATTCTCTCGCCCTCCCCCCTGTGCACACGGAAGCTACTGCTCCCATCCCTCTTTGCCAGCACCGAAACAAACCACACGCCCGCTCGCCTAGGGTATCTATAGCTCATCTCCACTCGTCTTCCTTCGCCATCCTCCACTCGCACCTGCACTCGCACCTGCACTCGCACACAGCCATGGTCTTCAACAACTCCCTCTTTGATTCCTCGCTTCTCGGGACCTCCGCGCGCTCCATGGTCCCTGCCAACCACGTAATCCGGCCCCTCGAGCTCACAGACTTCCGCAAGGGCTACATCGAGTGCCTGTCCAACCTCACAGTCGTTGGCGAGGTAACCGAGGAGCTGTTCGCCGAGAGCTTCGAGGAGATGCAGCGCTCTGGCAACTACTTTGTCGTCGTCGTGGAGGATCTTGAGACCGAGAAGGTTGTCGCCTCGGGCACACTGGTAGTCGAGCAAAAGTTCATCCGCATGTGCGGACGCGTCGGCCACATCGAGGACGTCGTGGTCGCCAAGGGCCAGCAGGGAAAGCGCTTTGGCTTCACCATCATCAAGCAGCTGCGCGAACTCGGCGTCGTCACCGGCTGCTACAAGTCCATCCTCGACTGCAGCGAGGAGAACGTGCCCTTCTACGAAAAATGCGGCCTTGAGAACAAGGGCATCCAGATGGCTGTCTACGCCCCCAACACCACGCAAAAGTAGGCCCAGGTGCACGCGCTAGCGCACGTTTCAGGCGGCTCCCCTCGCGCCTCCTCGTCCGCTTCTACCGAACAGCGCCACTGCCAGGATAGCTGTGGCCACCAGTGACGCCCGACGACGCCTGCTGCGTGTCTTGTGCGCCACCTAGCCTCGCCAAATTGGATAGCTCCCGCGATAACGCGGGGCTATATATATTACTCGCTTGCATATATGTTGTATCCTTTCCCATTCAGTCTCCTATCTCAGCATTCAGTCTACTCTCCTTTTCCCAAATTAATATTATTGCACTCATACAATCTTCGACATGCCAGCGTGCGTCTGCGGATGCAACCCTGTGCTCCTCTCTCGCCCACCACCCAGCAAACTGGTGGCCACGCGCTATTGTCGTGGCGAAATGGAAGCGCCGCTGCGCAAGCTAAAAAGAAGTACCGCGCGGTATAGTGCCCGGCTTGTGCCCTCACACAATTCTCTGCAGATCGCTGCTGGGCAGCATGCCCAGAATGGCCAAATTCGACAGCACAAGCCTCAGCGCACGTCTTGTCAAGGGCGATTGTGCCAAGTCCAGCAGACCCGTCAGGCGCGACCTGAGCTGTGCTGGGTACTGCTGCTGCTGCCCCGACAGCTCTGGCGCTGCTGCCGCCGCCTTGCCGATTCGTCCACGGGCAGCACTGGACTTGCTGTCCAGATCAACAATGTACTCCTGGATCTCTCCTGTCGCTATTCCCAGCAGCATGTCGCTGTCTCCCACTACACCTGTTGCTGCAGACACACAATGCGGGTGTAGTCCTGTGAGGAGGGGCAGCAGCCAGCTGACACAGCTCACGGCTAGTGCCTGGTCGACAAATCCAGGCACCCCCTTGTCGTCCCCACTGCCGCTGCTGCTGCCAGCACAGGCAATGCTCGAAGCCAAAATAGCCATGTCGAGTGCCTGGACAGTCCACCGACGGCCCTCCGCGTCACCCACAGCAAGCACGCCGCTGTCTGTGCGACGGCGGTGCGTTGCACACATGGCTTCTGCGACGCTGCGCAGACTCCAAGCAACGGAGGCGCGCAGCGCATCAGGCTCCAAGCATGCTTGCTGTCTGCACCGCCGAGCCCACTCCTTGAACGTGCGTTTGAGCCAATCGCCAACCACACCTTTAACATCCATCGTCATCCACGTCTTCTTCCCAGCAAGCAGCCTGCAGTCTGCACTATTGGCACCAGCAGCCGACTGGCAAATCCACCGCTGCAAAACAAGGGATTGCTGCTCGACCAGGCTGCAGTAGCTGGCGGCGCCAAGGCCGCTTGTCTGGCGGCTCAAAATTGCTTGGCCATTCTCCACAATGTCTCCACAGCATGTAGCACCCAGGAGTTGCCACGACAGCATTTCTAGCTCGCTGCACGTGCTGATCCGCACACTTGGCTCTGCTGTGCCATCCGCACCCAGCAGCGACAGGAGGCTGGAAGCGATCTTCTCGCGCGCTACACCCACTGTCACTTCCTGGGAAACACCTGCAGCACCCTTGTATGCAATGTGGTTTTGCAGTGTTGCAAGCACCCTCGACCGCAGTGAGAAAAGAACAGGCGAGTCCAAATTGCCCGACAGCACCCCGCCAGCGAACAGTTTGCCGATAATGCTCGCGCACAGGTTCGTGACCTTGGCTGCTGGAATCGATACCTTGCTCATAATGCGGAACATCCGCTCCGCCTCGCTCTCTGCCATGTATCCCTGTGGCACAAAAGTGCCGGCTGCTGCTGCGCCACTCTTCTCGAGCGAAGCAGGCAAGGTCTGCGATATTGCAGCGTCAAGCTCGGCCTGCACGCCAAGAGCATCGGTGCCAACCGCCAGAACAGCTCTCGCATCTCTGGTCGCGCCGCTGTTGCCCGCGCCATCGTCTTGTGCACTAGTGAGGCCAGAGAGATGCAAGACACGACCCAGTCCGGTGTCTCCCAGACACTCCAACGCCAGTGCCAACAGCGAGTCGGCAGCCTCCCTTTCAGAGTACTGCTCAGAGACTGGTGTGCTTGCAGCAATATCTGTTGCCCTAGCAACAATCTTCAGGAGGGCGTCCACAAGGACCTCGTTCATCGAACACGACGTCGGGCTCAGCTTACTGGCAACGCGCACTCCAAGCGCCAGCAGCGGCAGATTGGTGGATCCAGGTCCATCCACGTACGCCGCTATGATTCGGGCAAACACCTTGCGCGAATCGACCAGTGGGAAAGGTCTTGCAATCTTGTACATCGCCAACAGCAAGTACGCCAATCTGCACTCGACCGTTTCGACGATGTCTCCGTTTGCAGTCACCAGCGACTCAGCCAGCTCGGAAATGCTCTCCCACACGGCGCGGGTCCAGCTGGTGGGTGCTGGAAGCCGGCTGAGGTTTTTGGGCTCCTCGTCTGCTGCCCTGGCGGTGTCTGCATAGGCCTGGACTGACGAGCCACCAGCAAGGTCGCTGGCGCTCTTCGCCGCCGGTCCGGATCCAGCACTGCTTTGAGGCTTTTGTTCGTCCCCGCCTGCTGCCGTGCTACCACTTGTCCCCTCGATCTGGTCTTCGTGCTCGTCAATGAGAAGGAGGTGCATGGCCCGCGACGACTGGGACCACAGGCCGCCCAGAACCACGCTGGCAATACGCGCAGCTCGCACATCGTCGATCTCTACCGCACGGGCCATGTCCTTGGCAGACACTGCCTGCTTTGTGTCCGTCTGCTCGCTGCCATCCCTCACGCTATCTCCAGACGTGCTGTCTTGCGTGACATACTGCAGCAAGCCTGAGCAGCTAAGCAAAGCCTCCAGCGGCTCCTGCAGCGTCTGCTCAGGGAGTCGCAGCCATGCGGTGCTTCCGTACTGCACAGACCCGATCCCCAGCAACACAGGCAGGTTCTTCTGCTGCTCGGCAGGCAGGTACTCGTTGCTAACCGTGGTTTCCGGCACACCGTGCATGGGGATTCCCAGCAGAATGGCCAGAGACACGATGCGGTTCGCTCTCAAGCTGGGCTTCTCTGTTGCGGCAAGCGCCAGCTCGCCCATGTCGCCCTTGACAGTCGCTGCATACTGCCTGACCAGCTTTGCATGAGCCGAGTGCGCCGTGCTCCTGCTGGTAGTCATCGCCAGGTGGTAGGCAAGGGTCGAGTATGCGACTTCAACAAAGTTCAAAACGTCCATCTGTGGTGATCCAGCAGCAGCATCGCCCGCCAGCTGCTTCTCGCCTAGGGACGCCCAGAGTTTGCGGACAAGGCGAGTGGCAGTCAGCCACACACGCTCCGGGGTGACAGTAAAGAGCCCACGGTGCAGCTCCAGGTGCCTTTGTGTGATGGGTCTGGGTGGCCACACAAAGCACAGATAGAACAGGCTCGAAACTGCCCGCTGGCTCCACTGCTCCTCCTCCACCAACGCCAGTGACTCGTATGCGACAGCAAGCGTCTGCGCAATCACTCGCATCGCTTGCGCTGCCCGCGGTGACGAATTCTGCTCAGCAAGCGCCGGGTTGATAAGCTGGGAAATCCAGTGGCGATGCATGGTGGCCAGCGACATGGCAACTCCCACACTGCCAACGTCAGCCGACATGGAAACATTGGAGCGAGCACCAGGCCCTGGGGCAGGTGAGTGCAAAACACCCAGTCTCTCAACGCAGCGTCTGATGTCGTCTGCCTCCACAGCCACAACGTCATCGCTGTGCTTGGTGTTCTGCTGCTTCTGCTTCGCAAACACCGGGTGCAGGTACATCAATGCTCGCGCAATAGCTTGCACAACCAGCGGCGGGAGGTCGCACAATCCGTCAACCGAAAGGGTGAGGCCACCCATCAGGAACTGCGTAATCTGGCTCAGCGTAGCCATGTCATCGCTGCCTGAAATGGCGATTTGGCCAGCACACTCAACAGCAGCCGCCAGCACCCCTTCGTTGTATGTTCCAGCTGCCGATGGCCAGAAATCGGCTGGCGACGCTGCGTAAGGCAGTGTGCTCGTGTCGACAACGATCCCGCCCACAAGCATCGACAGCTCTGATCCCAGGTGCTGGTCCTGCGCCGATGCCGTTCTGACAAGCCCAACAAATGCGTGCAGGGCGTTTACCATGTGCGCTGGGACATGGCTAGTGCGCAGCGACTCTTGTAGCGTCAAGACAAACCGGTGGCCAGCAGCCGATATGGCTGCCAGCCCATCTGCCGCAGAAATGCTGCTGCCGACGTCCTCCTTGTCGCTTCCCAGCAACGCACCTTGGATCTCACGGAACGCCGTCGCAAACCAGATGGACCAGGCGTCTGTCGCGCTGTTGCGAATACACCAGTGATCAGCCAAGCTGACATCCGCCAGAAGCGACGACAGCTGCACGACAAACTTGTCGGCCCGACTCTCTGCCGATACACGTGCCCCTCCTTGGAGGTCCGCTGGCTGATTCTGCACATCCATACCACTGCTGACATTGTCTGGCGCTTCATCCCTGCCAGCGGCATCTGCCTCGGGAGACGCGTGTGATGGACCCACCATGGCTGCCAGCGCATAACCAGACGCCAAGGCGTCACTCCGGGCACTGCTGCCCTTGTACAGTTCGCCAATCTTGGATACGGCGGGCATAAGGACATCGTTCAGCCACTGGCTGCGCTCAAAGTTCGATCTCGCCCACAGCTGCCGCTGACCCAGGCCAGGCACGCCGCCAGCATCTTCATCATCTATGGCAGCCTTTGCCGATGCGCTGCTCCCGCTAATCAGGCTGCGGCGCATGAACTTGACTTCGTTGTCCATCAAAACCGCCAGCAGATCAGACATGCTTCCGCTTTTATTAATGCGCTCGACAAGCGGCCCCGTCGACTGCTGATGTGAGAGCAGTGCAAGAAGCGCATCAACCGTCTGGCTAGGCGTGCTGCCTGAAACCAGAGGCAAGACCTCCTCCATCGGGTACGATGACAAGGCAGACAGGTACAGATCGCGAGTGCGTGGTTCCAGTGCCACTGCTGGCGGAGCCAAACCGCCAGGGGCGAGCTCAAGCACGCCGCCCGAATCCTGCTTGGGCAGTCCGCATTGCGGGAGAACGTACTGAGCAAGAATCTCCTGGCGGAATGCCGCATAGGTGTCGCTGTCCTCGCCATGGGTCGCTACGAGTCCGCAGAACCTTGCTAGCGCCTCCAATACAGGTCGTGCGCCACTGTCGGCTTCGCCAGCTCTCTTAAACCAGTGCTTTGCGGTCTTTGACAAAATCGCTGTCCACACACTGCGCACACCAGCCATCCTTGATTCGACGCAAATATTCGCAGCGTCGATGAGGAGCGCCGTGCTGCTCGCAGACAGCGACTCTTGAGCATAGCTCAGAAGCGAAAAGACCAAGGGCAGCATCTGGTCAGCGTATCTGTCGGGCTCTTTAGCGACCAAATCGCGAATCGTGACCAATACAGCCCACTCGTACTCTGGGTCCACCCCGCCGCCAGAAACATGACGGCCGTGTGCTTTGGTCGCCGACGCCTTTTTGGTCTCCACCATCTGCGTAATCACGGGTTTCAAGTCGCGCCAAACACGCGGGTTGCGTGCAACAATGTTTGACCACGCGCGGATTGCAAGACAGCATAGCCGCTGCTGGTCAGGCCGGGATTTGCCGTGGTTCCAAAGGCTCGAGACTACAGACACCACACGCGACGTGGCATAAGCGTCGTGCGTTGAAGCTAGGCAGGGGATTCCGTGGAGAATAAGCACATGGCGCAGCTTGGTTGGTGCATCTGGGTGTCTTAGCGCGCACATGAATAGGGGAAGCAAGCTCAGACGCAGGCGTGGGCGTGCATCCAGCAGAGACAATAGCTTGGCCAGAGCCAGACGCGACACCGAGGCGCTAGGGTCAGCACCGCCGCCACTGAGCCTCCATTCGAACAAAAGTGGTGCGAGAAGCAGTGGCCTGTCGGCGATCGCGCTCACCGACTTGGTGATGCTGTCCAATGGACTCTGTCTGCTGCCAGCAGCATTTTGGCCATACAGCCCAGCATACACCGAGAGATAGTCGCAAAGGCTGTTGAATAGCAGCGGCAGATGGCCAGAGACCAACTCAGTGGCTGCTAGATCGGCAAGCGCTGCCTGAATACGGCCAATTTCCTGGGGATCCAGAACATCAGCAGGAGAAGCTATTTGGTCCGCATCCACTGACAAGTGGTAGGCCTGCAAGCATATACTTTGGCTGAACCCGTCCATAGCGACACAGAGTAAGGGGAACCGCGCCAGGGACACAATCTCGCTGGGGAAGCCCGAGACGATTGGTTTGTTGCGCGCAATCATATCAATAATCGAGAGCAAGCCCTTTTGCTCCGCGCTGGTTTTCGCAATAGCGACCTGGGTAACAGCGAGCACCCACATGACGACGTCGGGCGTCACACAGTCCCTGGACCGACGAGACCTCTTTGCTGAGGGCTGCTTATCCGCAGATAGAGCGTGTGCAGTGGCCGTCATGCGAGCAAGCACTGCAACGAGCGTGCTCGTATCGTGCTGGATGCGGGGTGAGAATGGGCGATGTGCAGCGAACGAGCTCTGCGACTCGTTGAAGATAAGAGAAGCAAGTGCCATCCTGACCTGATCCGTGTATTGCAGCAGCTTTGAGCTGCTACTGCCAGAAGAGTCGTGGTCGATAGTGCCACCAGAGAGAAGCCTGGCGGAGAGCGTCTGAATAACCCGAGAATACGCCACCACCCACTGGCATTGGTCCCACCTGCCTACAGTCTCGATATCACACTGAGCAGCAACCGCCGTGTCAACAGCCTCCATTGCATGGGGGATATGCGTGGCCATGTCCGATCCGGTGCGAATGGCCCATTCGAGGACGGTGAGCGCCATGCCAGCATCCTTGTTTGAAAAGCCGCCGGCTAGGTCGCTTGCGATCTCCAACACGGTGTTGCATGCTTGGCCCTGAGCCCACGCAGGGACTGTCGGGTCAATGATCGCATACCTAAAGAGCCGGGACACATTGCGCCACACCGCCTCAAACTCACCCCCATTCTCGCTGGTTGCTGCCGTCAGGACGCTCTCACGAGCATGCAGGAGCACGTATTTCCAGGAATCGGGGTTCTTCTCAACAGCCAAGCGCACGGTGTTCTCTCTGGCACTGGTGTTTTGCGCATAAACTAGTCCATCAGCGCCAGCAGCCAGCAGCTGGACAAGCGCATGGCAAGCCGCTGATACAATTGCTGGTTCCGAGAGTGACTTGCGGTGGTTTGGAGGGACAGCAACCAGCTCCGTTATAGCTCGTACTGTTTGCATGACATTCAGCTGGCCAGATAGCGCAAGCCGGGTTATACTGTCGATGCTTTCGATAAACACATGCGGCAGTTTGCAGGCGACGTCCCAGCTTAGCAGCTTGCTCCAGGAAGCGAAGAGTTGGTCTGCCTGTGCCGAGGCTGCGCTTGTGCGGAGCTTATCCACAATCGCCCAGTGCACACTACGGTGCGGCGTTTCAAGCAGCGCCCTGTTGTTTGACATCGCCAACCAAAGCAGTAGTTGTGCCGACCTTTGCTCGATTGCAACTAATGCGCCAAGTGGCTGGAGATGGAAAAAGAAGCACAAGAAAGATATGTGGAGTGCAAATTTCGGTTCCCGGCCCTGAGCTTTACCACCTTAGTTTGCATGCATGCATGCATGCTGCATGTCTGGACTTACGGGAAGCGATCATGTGAATAAGCGCACTCGCTGCAATGCTCACCCGCTCCTTTCACTGCAAGACCCTAGCCCGAGGCCAGGAGCTGTTCCAAAGCTCTTCTGGGCGGTCTGGGTTTAATGTGACCAGTGTGCGCCAACCTGGAATCAGGTAGTTATGCATTTGCCGCATTCTTTATCACAGATCACTCGCAACCAGGAGATGGATTGGTATAAATAGTGTCAGGCCTCTCAGCTATCTTCGCACACACCTGGCCACATGTCAAAATGCGCATATAGAAACCAAGGCTAGCATCAAATGTGAGCCTGCTGTCCTCACAGTTTAGCTTACCAGAGTACACATTCCACCGTGTTTTATGCACCGCATAATGCCCGCCTTGTGCTGGCATATGTGGTTGCACTCTACTGTGCCACACTTTGGAAGCAGGCTGACAACAAAATGTCCCACACAAAAAAAAGCCATGAGCTGACCACGCAGCAGGGCCATGAAGGAGAGATGTAGTTAATCAGGATGAGTAGTACGCTAAAAAAAAACCCACATAGCAGCTGGGGGTGTAAATGAAGAAAGAAAAAAAAGCATCTACAGCTTGTTGCTTCCATCGCTGGCAGCCAGCCATGCCAGCGCCTCAACAACCTTGTGTGAGCTCGTAACATGCCATGCAGCCGCGCTCTTCTTATCGGCTGGCCCAACTGTAACAGTAAAGTAATAAGGCTTGACATCCTCAAAGGAGTGCTGGTCATCGTCGTTCTCTTCCTCGGCCACCGCGTCACTGCCATTGGAAGCAGCAGCAGTGGCAGCAGCAGTGGCAGCAGCGGCGGCGGCGGCAGCAGCGGCAATGGTACTACTAGCGCGCTTGTGAATGCTTCCTCTGGCAGTTCTCAGGGCGCGGAACATGTCCTCATCGGTCTTGTCATCGCCAGCACACGCGACAAACTCCCACTGCTCGGAGTTGTTTCCCAAAAGCCTCTTGACAATCTCGCCCTTGTTAACCGAGATGGGTCTGACCTCCAGGCACTTCTTGCCCACCAGGATTTCGACAGGGAGCTTGGACACAACCGAGTTCTCCAAGTGGTTCATGCACTCCTTGGCCTGGAACTCGCCGTACTCTGGGTCAGCGTTGCGGAAATGCCAGGTAATCGACGTCTCCTTGGCCTCTATGGTCGATCCAGCAGTGCGCTCGGTGTAGAACTGGAAGATCGAGTGCACCTCGTCCTTCCACCCCATATCCACGGTGGACAGCAGGTTGATCCAGTCTCCGTCAGGGTAGCGAATGAACGAGCCATGCTCGCCGCTGAGTCCAAGGCCCTTGATTTTGCCCAAGTGCAGGTCGAGGAACTGCCGATCGCGGCCCGAGATGACAAAGACGACGTTGCGCGGGTCAGCACACAGGTGCGCCAGCGCCTTGAGCATTTCCGGCGGCGGCAGCGCATTGGCAGGGATGTTGGTAATCGGCGTAAGCGTGCCATCATAGTCCAGCATAATGAGGCGTTTCTTGGACTCCGAGTAGCGCCTGACAAACAGAGGCAGGTCAAGGCTGGGTGTGGCCGAGTTGGTTTGCCCTGCAAGAACAATGGCCCTGAGGTCCTGAATCACCGTGCTCGCCCAGTGCTGCGCGTCATGGCCAACAACATGGTTGTACGTCTGGTTAAAGCGGAGCTTCTTCTCCTCGGCGGTCATCGACAGGGCAGCATTGATCGCGTTAGCGACACCCTGGTAGTCCCATGGATTGATCAGGATAGCGCCGCTCATCGACCCTGCAGTGCCGGTAAACTCGCTCAAGATAAGCGGGCTGTGCTTGTCTTGCTGGCACACGACGTACTCGAACGATCCCGTGTTCATGCCGTCACGGATAGCCGTGATCAGACACAGGTCAGCGATGTTGAGCAATGCCATGTACTCGTCGGTCTCGAGGAACGAGTGGTGGTAGAGCACGGGCATGAACTCCAGCGATCCGTAGTTGCTGTTGATCGAGGTGACCAGCTCGGAGATCTTGGACTCCAGCTTGGGCTGGCGTGTCTGCCCGGGCTGCGTGAGCTGGATCAGAACAACCTTGTCCTGCCACTGGGGGAATGACTCGAGGAACTTTTCAAACGCCTCGAGCTTCTGCTTAATCCCCGCAACCTCGTCCAGCCTGTCGCGTCCGATGATGATGAGCTTGTTGGCATACATATCGCGCAGGCTCTTCATCTTGGCCTGCACGCTAGGCAGCGAGCGACGTGCCTGCACCGACTTGACGTCGATGCCAATGGGGAAGACGCCAATAGAAACCATGCTCCCCTTGTTGTCGATCCCCGTAGGCGTTGACTCGAGACCCAGAACACGCGTACACGAGCTGAGGAAATGGCGGGCGTACGAGTAGGTCTGAAAGCCTACGCTCGTAGCGCCGAGCATGCCGTTGAGAATATCCTTGCGTCGGGGCAGGGATCTGAACAGCTCGGAGCTGGGGAACGGCGAGTGCAAGAAGAGTCCAATTGATGCGGCCGGGTGTGCTTGGCGCAGCAGCTCGGGCAGCAGGAGCAAGTGGTAGTCATGAACCCAAACTACATTGACAGCAAAAGGAAGGGGGCAGCGATTGGATGGTAAGAAATCAGCGAGATGATGGTGTAGACTCGGGCGTCAGGCGGAGGAAAACGCCAGCAAGCAGTGCAGCCAAGACCCCGGCCACTGCGGTGAGGGCGAGACAGCAGCAGGGCGAGTGGCCGGGTGCGAGGGCAGCTCAAAGCGGGGAGACATGCGGGTATAGTGGGTGCAGCATGCACGCTGCGCATGCTCTCCCTCAGCGTCAATCGCAGTGCCAGCACATCACATATGCCTGCCGCTTATCTCTGAAATAGTAGTGACATCCAGATATGGCGGCTGAGATAGGCACACCAGAACACACATCATTGCGTCTTTTTTCTTTTTTGAGGAATAGCGTGGGTTGTGTGCTGGGTTGCCCAGCGCAGCATCCAAAGAAAGAGCCCCTCAGAAGAACAAGAAGCCACCCAGCCCACTTATGGCCAAGACTCCATTATTATACGCTGCACATTGCTGTCATCGCCAATCTGGCACACATCGATAATGCAGAAGCAAGCCATGCAGCCAGAGTGCAGCACCAGAAGCGCCTTTTCTTGCAGATCCACATATCAGAATAGAGTTTTGGCTTGCAACCACCACAGCCCACCTCGTGCTTCTAAGAGCAAAAGCACAAGAGCATGCTGCTGTTGGGGATGCAACGCTCAGTGTAGCTGGCTTGTACTTACTGATATCGCCCTCGCTGTACACGGAACTGATGACATCGGCAAAAACTCTATTGACCCTTTTGTAGCTGTCCCACCAGTGGGGATCGGTGCGCTTCGAGTCGCTCCACGCCATGTAGTGCAGCACAGGCCAGAGAATCTGCTTCGAGTAGCCCTCGTAGTGGCCATTTGCAACGCTCTCATCGATAAACACAGGCACCGCATCGTAGGGCTCCAGGGCCTTGCAAATGTTGGCCAAGCTCTCGTCGCTGAGGGACTCGCACGGGTGCTCGCTGCCCTTGAGGTCGGTGTAGCTGCCAATCCACCCCAGCTGCGTGCAATCGAGGCTAGGTCGCTCGCCCAGAGAGCGAATGCCGGCGTACATGGCTGTGTGTCCGCTACGACGGGAAACAGTCCACTGGTATGGCTCTGTCGGCGTGGACTCTGACACTGCTACCTTGAACGGCAGGAAGTGGGTGGCGGCAATAATGCGCACATGCGCCTTGAGCTGGTCTCGCTTGCTGCGCGTGCGAGTCATAGTCCCGGAGAACGAGTTGGCCCTGGACAGGGAGACCACCGTCAGGCTGCGGTCGGCAGAGTCGTCCAAATTCGGCTGAACCATTTCACGAAAAAGGCGCTGGCAAGAGAGCAGGCGTACGACTAAAGAGGGAGCGTGGCACTATGCGTATGGCAGAAAGAAAGGGATAAAAATGGGCTCCGATTTGGATACAAAGATAAAAGCAGCAGCGATTGTTGCAGAAGAAAGCAAAGGAGAAGGGGAGGCATGTATATATGCGACGAGGGAGTGGAGCCAGGGTGGAGATGGTGATGGGCCCAACCGTCTTTGCCCCTTCGTCACCAGCCAGAAAGAGCCCCTCTTCCTCATCCAGAGCGCACCCCAGTTTCTATCCATGGAATCAGAAAAGTGCTGCAGGCGAATGGCTGGCTGCGATGGTGTTATCAGCTACTCTTTTCCCATTCAGAGCCAGCACGGCGTGTGTGCTTCTGTGGTCGCAGTGCTAGAACGTGGGGCCGAGGAGAGGGGGGCAATAACGCAGTGACGCAGGCGCAATCTCTGGCCGCGATCGATTCCATCGATCAAGAGCCCCCGGCCACACTGATCCAGGCTTCTCTCCCCAGCCGCTTATCGTCCCCATCGGCACAAATCGATGAGCGGGCCTGTACAATGCACCCACACATTTCCTTGAAGGCAGCAAGCATGTCCTCCACTCACTTCCCGTTTGGCTGCGTGTGGGTGGACAGGTGCTCGACGAGGGCAGGGGCGTGTGGCCGTTGTGATGTGCCAGAAACCACCTGCTCCCCAAAGCGCCTCTTTCCTCTACCCGCTGCTGCTCCGCCAATGGCTTGATCACGCACGCATCTCCAAGCCCAAAAGCGCAGACACAGTAGCAACAATGGCTACCGGCATTCGTGGTGTATGGAAGTGTGCATTTGGGGCGACATGCTGGATATATGGCCCACAGCACCCATTGTAGTCGGGCAGCTGCGTTATCTAGCATGGCACCCCCTGTGTCCGACCGCACATGCATGTGCGCAATCACCGCTGCTTCGCTTTCAGCAAATACAGGAGGCGACATGTGGTTGAAATGGTGCAAGCTGCGATGCGCTCTGTGGAAAAACCAGAGGTCCAGTAATGTGTAGCAAAAAGAGGAAAGTGCCTAGTCAGAAAAGGGAGCGTGGCTTGCCCTGTCTACATCCTCATTGCAGGCTCTGCATGTGCGGCAGGCTCGGCCCTGTCACCAGGCAGCTGCACTGATCCACCAGGGGCTTCAGGGAGCAGCTCCGGCATATTGTCCTCGGCATCATTCAAGTACGACGGCACCTCTTCTTGGAAGTCCAAGTCGTCGCCCAGCGCATCCAGCTCCGCCTCCAGATCCTGCTCGTCCACATCCTCTGGCAGGTTGTAGCTCCTCCCCATCAGTTCCTGGACCTCGTTTGCCTGCTCCAGCAAATCGGCCATCTCATCCTGCATGTCGTATATCTTGTCGACGTTGATGTTGTTATACTGCTTCTTCATCGCCTTGTTAGCGTCCTGCATCGCCTGCATTGTTGTCATCGTGTTCTTTATGTTCTCCGTCGCAAACACCGCCGATTCCATGTTGAACGACTGCTGCATGAGCTGGTCTCGCTGGCTCTCGTACATCTTTTTCTGCTGCAGCA
This sequence comes from Martensiomyces pterosporus, assembly GCA_025201845.1. Lineage (NCBI taxonomy): Eukaryota > Fungi > Kickxellomycota > Kickxellomycetes > Kickxellales > Kickxellaceae > Martensiomyces > Martensiomyces pterosporus. The sequence continues at coordinate 121,069 of MU603957.1, forward strand.
CGCGCAGCGCTCGCTGCTTGACCGCATTTTTGCCGGGGCCCTCGCGCATTTTCTTCATTTGGTCCCGGAACTGCGCCAATTCTCCGTCGAGCTTCTTTATTTTGACGTCGACGGCGCCCACCCGTGCATCTGTGGACGAAATTGCATCGTCCAATGTGGGTTTTGGCGCCTTTGGCTTGCTTGTTCCGAATATTCTGTTCATTATTGCCAATGTCGCTGTGAACACGCCTCTTCTGCTGTGGTGTGGTAACAAATAGGCGCCAGTCGTGAAATGCAGTTATAAATTAAGGAGCAAGGCGGGGCAAACTGGAATAGGACAAAAAAAAGTGCTGGATGAGTCTACAAGCCGCTGCCTTTCTCCTATTGCTCGCCGGCATGCCAAGCCAAGCCCCAGTGCCACGTGTTCTTTTGCCAGCCAAGTCCCACTGTTGCCGGGGCAGGAAGCGGTGGCGGTATTCTCACAGCTGCTCACCTGGCTGGCCCAGCTGGCGCATTCCGCTCCTGTTTCCTCCACCAACTTTGGCAGCACTTTCCCTCATATTTAATGGTGTGCTAGCACGAGCTCTTGGCGCAGTCAACAGTGGCAATGGACGCTGAGGTCATCACCAAAGAGGCATACGAAGACCTGGTTGCTGCGCTTTCAGAACTGCCAGTCGGGCGCCTGCCGCCTCTGCTTGTCCCCTCGGCCGGCTGTCTAACCACCGAGTGGGATATCAGGCTAGTCGCAGATGGAATGGCGCTGGGGCGCCAGCTGCTGGTCGCCAAGGCCAGGCAGCGGGAGGAGGAGCATGTTTTGGCTACGCTCAGCCAAGCCAAAGCCCGTGAAATCCCGCCGCAGTCCGCTAGCCGGGTGACAAGGGCCATCGAGGACCATCCAGAGCTCCTGGCCAGGATTCCGCTCAGCGACGACGACATACAGGCGTACATGGCCAATTTCCGGCCAGTGCTGTCAGCTGTGGTGTGTGCCATCAAGGATCCAGCAGAGGCGGATCGTGTGATAAGGGGCTCGATTGTGCAGCCGATGAACGTCATGGAGCACAGCTTTCTCGTCACACTGATGATGGGTCGAATCAAGGACGTTTCCGCAGATACGCTGTTCAAGTACCTGGACGCAGTCGAGGCAAGCTGTCGCGTGCAGCTCCCCAAGGACACTCTGGTGCACAACGTCAGGCTGGCATCTAAGGCGCTCAGCAGCGCAATGGATGTGGACGAGACTGTGGCGCTAACCATGGCCATCGAGCTAAACTCATTTTGCCTGTCATACCCATGGGTCAAGGATGCAGCCGACCTGTACAAGCGGGCACTGGCCATTCAGCGCAACGACGACACCCAATAGCCCAGCTTCATTGTACAGCGTTTTCTAGTTTCTTTCCCATTCCAAAACACTAATGCCCACTTTCAACTAGTATGTCAGCTTGGTGCCGTCGCCGAATGTGTACTTGGCGGTGATCGACTTGAACAGCTCCTGGCACGGCACACGGGCACGCAGCTTGATGCACAGCAAGTACGCGCCGCTGAGTTTGCGGTGCAGACTATATGTCTCGTCGGGCGGCGGCGTCAGACGGTGCCTCAGCATAACTGGGATGGCCGAGCGGACGTTGTCGGACACATCCTGGTTCCCAAAGTCATACAGCCCCTGGTGCCTAAATGGCTTTCCAATTTCGAGCACCGAATCCACATGCGCCTGCGTCATGATGTCTGCCTCGTACCCAGTAAGGAATCCCAGCTCGGTGGACCAATGGCGCACGCCCTCGCGGTCTCCATCCATGGCGGTCTTGAGGGTCATCAGGTACTTGTCCAGGAACTCCTTGCCAAACCCGCGCGATGCTCCGAAATCCAGCAAAACGATCTTCTTGGTCGCCTTGTTGTACAAGAAGTTGGCCCAGTTGGGGTCTGTCTGCATGAACTCAAACTCAAACAGCTCGCGCAGAGACAGCCTCAGTATGCAGGTGCCGATGTAGTCGCGAGTCTCTTGATCGTACCCCTCGAGCTTCCTCATATCCATGCCGTCCATGTGCTCTGCAGTGAGCACCATTTTGCTTGACAGGTCCCCCACGAGTCTCGGGACCTCAAAGTCCGGGTCGTCGGCAAGGAACGCGCCAAACTTGACCATAGCATCGGCTTCGCGCGTGTAGTCGCACTCCCAGGCAAGCTCCTTTCGTGCCACCTTGATCGTGTTGTCCAAGTACATCCCTCTTGGCAGCAGCTTGCTCATCACCAAGAGAGACTGCAAATTGCTCAGGTCGCTCTCAATCGAGTTGGCCACACCCGGGTACTGCACCTTGACAGCGACCTTCTTAAATCCGTACTTCTCCTGCATCTCCGGGCTCAGCTGTGCTTCGTGGACCTGGCCAATCGACGCTGCCGCAAACGGCTCGTCGCTGAACGGCGCAAAGTTGTCGCGCCAGTGAGGGCCCAACTGCTTGCGCATCGTCTTGTCCACCTGTGCTATGGGCACGTAGTTTGCTGAGTTCTGTACGCGCTGGAGGACCTCTGCAATCTCAGGCGTCATGTCCTTCGAGTCCTGAATGCTGAGCATCTGCCCAAGCTTCAGCGCTGCGCCGCGCATTTTGGTCAGTTTTGCGACAATGCGGTCGATGTTGGCTCTGTTAAGCAGGAGCGATGACGATGCGTCACCGCTGGATTCTCCCGATCTTCCGAATCCGCTCCACCGCTTTGTTGCCTCGCCAAGAGCTCCCAGACCTAAGCCCACGGCTAGCGACCCGTAGTGGTAGAAGCGGCTGACGCGGTTGGATGGCATGCTGGAGGCCTGGAGCTTTGGTGCTGTCTCCTCCTCCTCCTCAGGAAGATCGCTATAGTCGGCGGCTGTTGTGGCACTCTCTTTAGCTTTCCCATTCTGCTGCTGCTGCTGCGTGTCAGCTTGCGTCGAGGTTGCGCATCGGATAGCACTGGCATTCGGTGTCTCGCTACGCAGTGCAATTGGCGGTGGCGGCACATGCAAATTGAGCCCTGACAGGTCTGCTGTTTTGATGACGAGCTCTGGTGACGACATAGCCTGTCTGCGTGCGCCGAGTTTGCGCTCAGCCAGCCGCAGCAGATGTGTTCGGCTCAGCGGTCCAGGATGAAGTGCAATTGGCAGTGGCCTAGTCGCCAGACCCTCTGCCAGTGGACTATACGAGGCACTCTTACTAGCCTGTGCGGCGGTCGGGGCATCCGAGGCAGCAGCATCCAGCGGCTGCGCATAATCAGCAGCAGCAGCAGCTGTGGCAGGAGTCGACGACGGTGCCTGCGGCATGACAAAGCTCTTTGGAACTAGGCTGGATGTCTTTAGGTGGTAAGCGACGCTTCGTTCGGCCTCCTTGGCAGCTAGCCCCGCGATGTTTTTGACCGCGTGGAGAACAAGAATAACGTCCGACAAGACCATTGTTTCGTTCTTTCGAGCAGCAGCCTTCGAGCGCAGAAATGCTGGTTATGGTGGGCAATTCAAAGGAGGAAATGCAGTAAGGCTGGCAGAGATTCAAGATTCTGAGTAGCAACGACAGACAAAGGCAAAAAGGGCAGCCCGAACCACGCTCTCCCCTGCTACTTGTTTCCTTATCCTGTCCATTCCCAGTTGTTGCACCCCCGCACTTCCCCCAAAACACGTCCTCTCTGCAGAGGCGCGCTGTTGTAGCGTCGGGCGGAGTGGATAGGTGAGGCTGGAGGATGGCGGCGGCGCAATAATTCCAGTTTCCAAGCTCCCCTTGGCTCGCACGAAAGGCGCTGCCCGAATATTAAAAGCACGGGCAGCTGCATTCTCGGTCTCACTGCGCAGCGTAGTGTGGGATTGTGTCTCCATAGTCAACCACCCCAGCCCGCATGTGACATAGCCATCAGCAGCAAATTCAAATCAACGTGCGGGCCAGCATCCCCATCACCCACCTCCTTTTCCTTGCACACGCCAAAGCCGCATTGCAGCCAATGATTAGCGACGAGCGCGACGAGAACTTCCGCGAGATGGCGGCGCTGGGCAACCTGAAGGCAGTGACGGCGTACATCCGCGGCGGCGTGAACATTGACGGCCAGAACAAGATGAACGGCTGGTCGGCGCTCCACTGGGCATGCGCGCGCGGCCACACCAGCATAGTTGCACTGCTCATCCGTGCAGGCGCCGACGCTGACGTGAGGAACAACAAGGGCCAGACGCCGCTGGACCTCTGCAAATCCGAGGACGTTAGAGCGCTGTTCTCCGCCAGCGATGCCGCCATTGCCACTGCTTCCAGCGATGATGCAGCGGATGGCAAGAGCGTGGGCTTTACCCCAAACTACCTGGCCAACCCTGATCTGTCCAAGGCGTGGGGCGTCCCTGACGACGCGCTTATGCCGATTCAGGGTGACTCAGGGTACGTGCAGCAGCTACAGCACGAGGCATCAATTGGCGGCAGCAACATGCGGCAGCGACTGGGCTCCAGCGGGGCAGGGAGAACAGCCCAGCAGGAGGACACCCATCACCGCGGCATCAGCGAGTCAGCAGTTACTAGTTTGGCACCACAGTCCGCTGCGGCAGCAGCAGCAGGCACAGCAGCAGGCACAGCAGCGGCGGAAAGAGAGGTGCTTGTTTATAGCGAGCAGGCGGGCGAGGCGAATCTCCTTGGTTCGGTGCTTGTGCCAGATGCAAACACGCAAACAGTGGCGGATCTCGGGGCTATGATTCGCAACGAGCTGGATGGAATCCCTGAGGAGTTCACCATCGCGCGGTATAATGGCAAGCTTACGATTCCTATTAGCTCGAAGCAGCAGGCATTCGGTGTCACAAAGGTGTTTAGAGGTACTGACGATGCTGCCGTCGTTGTGAAAAAGAAGTAGCCTTCTGTTATTTTTCATTTGAGGGCTGCAAACAAAGCTGGCTTTCCGCGTTTTTGTTTCCATGGCTGCCAGCGAATTGGGCTGTGTCCTGAAGCCGCGGGGGGCATTTTCACTGGATACCCCTCTTGCTGGCGTGTGCTCGTCATCACCCACTTTGCTGGATGTCTCGTTCGCCACCAACCACGCAGCTTGCGCACAAAGAAGGATGAGGAGTCAGCAGGGCCTCTGGCATGCTAGTATTAAGGCCCACACTGCCATGCGGATCCATGGCTCCAGAATCTCTTGAGCGCGCCGCCATGTATACGCGCCTCCTGCATGACGCTTTGGCACGAGTAAAGCATGCAGCCTGTGATCGCCAGCATCCACGCCAGCCACCAAGGTATTTTCTCTCATGCAGAAGCAAGAGAATAGAGTGCACATGGATGGTAAACATGAATGCGGCATATGTGTGCGGCAGTAAGGCAGCAGGATCGCGGCGCACACCCCCAATTCCACAGACAAGCAGCCCAGCCATTCCCTCGCCTATCGAAGGCTGCTTGACCAAAAAGCGCTTTCATTCGTAGAGGACTTTGCAAGCACCTCTCGCATTTCTGCCAGGGGATTGGAAGAGGGCGCCTCCAGCAAAGTTTCCCGGATTTCTCGCCCATCCTTTGGCGCCCTTTGACCAGCACAGGGTTTCGTTGGCTGGCGGGGAGGAGGTTCAGGGGTGCTAAGGGAGGCTTGCTCCTCTGAAACTCGCTGGACAAACAAACAATGTCTTCCCTCCACATCTCGATCAAACACCATCGCACAAGGAGAGCAGCATTTTGTCCCTTCTTCAGTATTAACTTCTTGTACTCCGAGCAATAGCAACAAGAAATATCCTTACGTTACAGCCAGAGCTGTTTTGGAACTCGCTTGCTCCTTGTCTCGGTGGCAGCGCAGCTACGTGCTCTCCTTATATTTTTGCGTGTGCGCGGCCTCCTCCCGTCCTCCCACCCACTTTCACCATCTCGCTGACCCGCATTTTTTTCTTTTCTACTCTCGAAAACACTTTAGCGCTGCTCCATCTTTATACACAGCTGAAGAACCCACCTTTTGTGCACTCCACAGCACGCATTTCTCTCTCCACCCCCTCGACACCCACACGTTCTCCACACCACCCATCTGGAGAAAAGTATATGCGCCCTTCATATATCCAGCCCACATCTGGTCGTATTAACACCCACTAAGCCGCTCCACCCTCAGAATCAAAGAGTGAGATTACGCTTCTGGACGTGTCACGAGCGTACTGAAAATACACATCTCCATATCACTTCGCATTGTAAGTATTCCTTTGCCGCATATTCATTTTCTGACTGGGCTTTTTGTTCCACATGTGGAGCACGGCGAGCTTCAGCCTATGGCTATATCCCTCTCTCCGCTTGGACTGACGGCGGAGCAGTAATAATATCCCACTCCACTCTGACGCTGCCATCTCCATACTCCTCCGTCTTTTTAATTGGCGTCCCGCGCCATTGCCATTTGGCATCATGCCAATCCACAATAGCACATATGTGCTGCTGCTTCCCTCTACAACCCGACGCATATGCGCCGACTTGGCAATTCGATCAATATATACTTTCATGCAGCACACTGATGCGTCCAGGTGGCATTTACTCTGGCAGATCTCTTCCTTCTCCCTTGCTCTTCTCGCTGACTCTGTTTGGCGGATTCAACCTGCGTGGCTGCTATTTCTCTGCGTGTTACAAGGCTCGCTCTTCCATACAGGCGTGACACCAGGGTACGCACCGTCCAAATAAAGCAGCTCGCTTCGGCTTTGGTTCGCCTACGTTTACTGATATGCCAACTCTTTACGCAAAGGCTGCAAGACTATATATGCATGTTCTGTCCACATCCCCCCTTTGACAAAACAGCATGCCTCCATGCAAGCATCACCTCTAACGCCATCACTCCCATTTGCGCCTTCATATGGCAAACAAAGACAAGCATCGCTCGCTTGCATGTTCTGTATTGCGATATACAGCAGTACCAGCAAAAGGGGCTTTCTTAGACTTGCCCCGCACATTCACACCTCGTCTTTCCGCTGCAAATCATTTAGGCTCTGATGTCAAGCTGCTGTGCCTGCGCCATGTTTATTCCACATTGCGTTTATGCATACGTGGTTCCTCTGTTTTCTTCAGGAAGCCCCAGTGGTTTGATTAATGCTGCGCTCTCGTGAGCAGAGAGAGGGTGCCCTGGCAATCTGTCGGAGGCAGGCTCCATCTGTTGCCATCACAATCACAACATGCCGCTTGCTTCCTTGTTTGTCAAGCGTTCCTCTTTTCGTTCCCTTTTCGTTTAGTCCCTGGCTAGCATGCCCGAAAACGGCTATATATGGGCTTCACCTCACTCCACCTGTCTCCCCCCAGCTCTGCTACTCCGTCCACCTCGGTACCCTGCCTAGAAATCATATCTCCATACACGCTTGTCTGTCATACGCTCACAGTATTCCTTGTCTGCCATACGCTCTCCTCATTCTCGACCTCCATATAGCAAAGATAGCTGTCGCTATTATCGCCAAACACACATCGACTCCAGCTTGCCGTTGCAAACTCCGTCGCTCTTGCCAGCCATGGACGACTCCAACATCGTGGCCATCCCGCACCACCCGCCACTGCCGCGAACTGTCTCGGGCATCTTCCAGTCGGAGGGCCACCCTTACATCTCGTCCACCTCCCCTTGCGGCCCTAACACAAGCAAGAATCCGCTGCCTATAGTGCAAGCCACCGCCAACACTGGTTTTGGACGCTCCTCTGAGCAGACGCCTTCCCTAGCAGCCACTGATGAGGTCTCACCCAATACTGCTGCCGGTGCCGACACTTCTGTTCTCAGTCTGCAAGCTGCCGACTCCCTGTCGCGCTATAGCTTTGGCCGCCAGCACCGCGGTAGCTTCGCGTCCCTGCCTAGCCGTATCTTTGGAGGTGCCGGTTCAGCTGCTTTGCCATCGGATACCGACAGATGTGCTTTGGGTATCCGCCGTGCGTCAATGAGCTATGGACCGGCCGTTTTCACTCCTTCAACCGGCGCGCCACGTCGTGATTCCATTGCCAGCCTAGCTTCCACCACCGTCTCCCAGAACCACTCCACCAGCACCCCGGGATTCTCCTCCGACCTGCCGCTCTCATCCACACTCAAGCGTGCTCGCCGCGAATCCCTTGCCTCCAACAAATCCACTGGATCCTCTGCTGCCGAGAAGAGTGGCAGTGGGGAGCGCAAGTACATGTGCGAGTGGCATGGGTGTGGCCAGGCATTCGACCGCATTGAGCACCTCAACCGCCACAAAAGACGCCATACGGGCGAAAAGCCCTATCGCTGCCTCATCTCGACCTGCTCCAAGCTGTTCAGCAGATTCGATAATATGATGCAGCATGTGGGTATCCACACCGTCGAGGGCAAGAAGACTGGGATACCCAATGTCAAGAACTCAAGCAACAAGGGCAATGGCCGCGGTAGAGCCCGCCGGACCAGCTATAGGGGTACGCAGGATCCGCACGAGAAGTTCCGCAGACACGTGGATGGCGTGCTGGGAGGCAAGCTCGCCGAATGCTGCATTCTACCCACGGATAACCCGGATTTCTCGAACCTCACGCTGAGGCCGCTGCTCAACCCCGAGATCACCACCTCTGCTGCTACTGCTATTCTGGAGCTTGACTCGCCCAAGCTGGAGCAGCACCAGCCGCCGAAGCAGAAGAAGCGTCCGCGCTGCGACAGCGTGGTAGACGGCATGGACAAGCATCTGATGGCTGCATACAGCCAAGTAGCGACATCGCCGTCGCCTTCGTCGTCTCCCCAGTCCAACTCCAGCAGCAGGATCGACACGGACAACCCTCCTGGCAGTGGGTATGTCCGCTATCGTGTGGCTCAGCCACCCCCGTCAAACGCAAAAGCAGCAGCTGGCAGCAGTCCTTACTACCGCCAGCACAGGCTGTCGTTCCCTGCCCTTGCCCACCCCACCAGCACCGCATCGCCGGCGTCGTCGGTTATTGGCACCCACAGGACCAGTCTTGACATGCTTACATCCGCAATCCGCACAAACACCGCGGGGATATCGAATGTGCGCGGGCAGCCTGGATACCGCAGGGACATGCACATGTAGATATGCGCGCTTGCGTGCGCACACAAGGCCCAACTCCATATGTATACAAAATCCAGCTATATGCCTTTTCTACCTTATTCTTCTTTTCTTTTCTTTTCTTT
>MU603957.1:130102-160128 GCA_025201845.1 Martensiomyces pterosporus
TTTTTTTTTTTTTTTTTTTTTGCTGTACATCTCGTAAAACTATCTACTTGCTTAAGCAGCCTTTTGCTGCTTCTTTTCCCGGCTGCTTTGCTTTCTTCTCTGCCTCTTTGCTCTGTTCTTGGCAGTCTTCTCCTCGTCCTTTCTCTTCAGCGACCCCACTTCCTTCTCAAACTGCTCCTTCGCCTGGTCCTCAGCGGCCTCTTCCTCTATCAGCTTGACGCGCAAGTTCTCCTTTCGCCTCAGCTCGCGGTATGTGTGGAAGTCGCTGCTACCAGCACCTGCGCTTGATCCGCGGATGTTCAAAACGAGGTCTGGCGGCGGCTTGACTGTGGGCTTCTTGGATGTGGGCAGGTCGATGTGTTTGTCTACACTGCGCATCAGCTGCTCGATATGCGACCGCTGGTCGTCCACTGCCGTGTGTCTCGGACGGTGCACATGGGCCGTAGTGCCGTCTTGCTCCTTGGTGTGCTTGCTGTCTGCCATTCTGGATGTCAAAGGGTGAGAGGAAGTATGCGACGACATCGCGCCCAGAAAATGGCAGCTAATTCTCAGAACCTAAACGCACGGTTGCCGAGCAGTGTGCTTGAGGGATTTCGCTGCCATTTGGTGATTGCGACGTGTCTACAATTAAGCCCAGAACATGATCAAGCCATCGAATCTACGGATTAGAGTGTTTTTTTTTGTTCGTTTGGCGGCAACAATTTTTCTGCTTCGCACAGGCTGGGTGCTGTCCTCAGAAGCGCCCTTGCTTTGCTTTCCCCTTCAGCTATTTCTTTTCCTGTTCAAATCCCCAATAGACACCTGCAATTCATAACCCCCTTCGACGCCCCACCTAGCTGATCGAAGCACAAAGCAGACGCCATGAGCTTGGAGCCACAGATTGACGATATTCGGGCCAGCCTCCAAAAGCACGCCAAGGCCATCGACGGCCTTCTGCGTCTGGTGCCGCCCAAATTCTACATACCCGAGATCCACGAGGAGACGCTGAACTTGCGGTACATGAAGAACACCAAGCACGACACTGATGCCAAGAAGAAGGACGCCCAGCGCAAGGCCAGAGCCCAGGCAAAGGCCGCTCGCCTTGACCCCGACAACCACAAGACTGTGCAGGAGCTCCAGGCTGAGAAGCTGGAGAGACAGGAGGCGGAGAAGCAGGAGGAGCAGCAAAAGGCTAAGAGGGCCAAGACAAGCACCAAGGAGGACGAGGGCACAAAGATGGCCAAGATCAGCGTGGACCTGAGCGATACCGCCGCTAAGCAGACAGAGGAGGAGAATAAGGAAGAGCCGGCTAAGATGCAGCCGATGAGCGCTGCTGGATCGATCACGGAGCTGCGCACTCGGCTGCATGAGAGGATTGAGCTGCTGCGTGCCAAGCGCAAGGCTCCCGAGGATGACAGATCCCGTGAGGCGTTGCTGGAGAAGCGCATGAAGCGCAGGAAGAAGACACAGGAGGCAAAGGCAAAGGCCAAGAAGGCCGGCAAGGTGGCCCAGGAGCAGGTGCTTGGCAGCAAGACGCCTGGCGGATCTGGCACAGCGGGCAAGGCGGCCAACGGCGGAGCTGACGAGGTCAAGGATAGCATTTACTACGGAACACTTACTACGGGAGCAGCGAAGAAGAAGAAGTCGATTAACGCCAAGCAGCAGCTGACCAAGGTTGAAAACAAGAAGAAGGAGATGAAGGAGCTCAAGAAGGTCGATGCCGCCAAGGCTGCCAAGTTGGAGGATAAGAGCAAGTGGGGCAAGGCGCTCGACCTGGCCAAGGGTGAGAAGGTCAAGGACGACCCCAAGCTGCTGCGCAAGACCGTGCGACGCGAGGAGCAGCAGAAGAAGAAGAGCAGCAGGGAGTGGAACGAGCGCAAGAACACCTTGGAGTCCAAGATGAAGGAGCGCGTGGAGAAGCGCGATGCCAACATCAAGGCCCGCGTTGAGGCCAAGAAGATGAAGAAGCAGGGCAAGTCGAAGAAGGCAATTGAGCGCACGCTCAAGGCCAGCAAGGGCGCCATGAAGAAGGGCGCACCAAAGAAGGGCGCACCAAAGAAGGGCCCGGCATCCAAGGCCCGGCCTGGGTTCGAGGGCAAGTCTGCCAAGGGCTCCAAGAAGTAGATCTGTCCAGCTGCTCGTAGCTTTACATGGGAAATGTTTCTGCTCTTTTAATATCTGTCCCTGAAAGCCACTTAGCGCTGAGTGCTGCGACAGAGGCGCGGGTGGGAAAACTCGGGACCGTGCGGAAGTGTGCAGTGCGCATCCGTTTACCCGCTTACAGGCCTGGCGCCGCCTGGCTGTGCTGTGGCCACCTCCCCCTTGTTTCTTTATTACTAATACACTTCAGATTCAGCTGTCTCTGCCATTCGCACGTTTCTCTGGCGCACATGGGTCTTGGCAAAGTTAAAATTCAAGGCCTTTATGGACTGCCAAAGTCACGCACCGCCATAACGCCCGATGTGGTCAGGTCTGTAGCGCAGTACTTCAAGCAGCACCGCGGAAAGGTGCTTGGGCTGACTGGCGCCGGCGTAAGCGTTCTCTCAGGGATCCCGGACTACCGCGGGTCCAGGGGCACATACCGGGTGCACGGCGAGTACATACCGATTCTGCACCACGAGCTAGTGACGCAGCACTCGTCGCGGCAGCGGTACTGGGCGCGATCGTTCTTTGGCATCCGCCCGGCATTCAAGGCCGAGCCCAATGCGATCCATCACTCATTCGCCAAGCTCGAACAAAACGGGTATCTCTCGGGGCTGATCACGCAAAACGTCGACGGGCTGCATCTGCAGGCTGGCAGTCGCAATGTGCTGGAGCTACATGGGACACTGAAGAACGTCCGCTGCCTGAGCTGCGGCCAGGTCGAGGGCAGAGACGAGTTCCAGGGCAGGCTGGAGACACTCAACCCGGAGTGGGTGGTGTTTTGGCGAAAGATGGTTGACTCGGGCGAGGAGCCTCCGCGGAGGCCGGATGGCGATGTGGATCTGCCGCCCAATCTCAGGTACGAGGACTTCAAGTACCCCATGTGCGGCCACTGCAATACGGGCAACTACATGCCCACCGTGGTATTCTTCGGCGGGAACGTCGCTGACGATGTAAGGGAGCAGTCGTATAAGATGGTCGACGACGCCGAGGCACTGTTTGTGTGCGGCACGAGTTTGGCTACTTTCAGTGCCTACCGGCTGGTCAAGCGCGCGCGGGAGCAAGGGAAGCAGGTGATGATTGTCAACTTTGGAGAGACTAGAGGCGACAGCGATGCGACGGTAAAGCTCGAGACACCGGCCGAGGACCTGCTACCGCTGCTTGTTCAATCGAGCCTATAAATACGGCAAAGGAAATCTGGATATATGCAACCCATAGTGGCATTTTCCTGGACAGCATGTCTGTGGCAGCATCCTCTTTCCGTGGCGCTTGGCATTTTGCACTCGTCGCTGCTTAGCTAGTGTCTCCTGCATTCTTACATATATTCCCCATTTCCCGGCATGGACTCACCAACAGCAGTAGTCTCGGCCCTTGTGGCGGCGCTCGCCGCATTGGACGCGCAGCAAAAGGCACTGGTGGCCAAACTAGAGGGCATCCATGCGCAGCTTGGGCAGAGCGGGCAGCAGGACGAGGAGCTTTTGCCAACCTTGACGCTCTACATCAACAAAGCAAGCTACATCCAGCGCAGGATGATGCTGATTCACTCGCGTGTGGGCGACCTGAAACGGCGATCAGACAGACTGCGCGAGCACTGGGCCAAGCATAGCAGACAGGTAGCTGGGTGGATCGAGCAAGAGCGCAGCCGCCATGTTCCCACTGCTGCCACATTGCATCTCCCGGCAAATAGCCATGCTGCTCCACGCGTATCGTCCATGCCGCCATCACCAGTACAGCCGAGCCTGGGCAAAAGAGGCGAATGGAGCAGACCTGGTACTCTGCTACGGGCGTCAGAAGCCACTGCAGACAGGAGCCTGGATGCCGATGATGCGCCTGGAATAGCCACTCTGGACCTGGTGGCAGGGTTGCCGGAAATGAAGTTGGGCTCTGCAAAGGAGGCAGAGGCAGAGGCAGAGGCAGAGGCAGAGGCAGAGGCTGTGAGCGCAGGTGGCAGGCTGGCTGAACAAGCTCCACCAGCAACCGCGCACGAACAGTGGCCACAGTCGCCGCCTACTGGAGCCGGATTCAGAACTCCGCTGCCGGCCTCTGCATCAAATCCTTCCTCTGAAACCACCACTCCTCGTGCACTTGCACAGCCCGGCTCCCCTCATCCAGGAGGCACCTCCCCTGGCACGGCCGCTAAAGCGCCAGAAATAACGCAGATTGCCTCGATCAAGCGCAAGGGCAAGCGGCGAGTCCGGGTTCCGACCATCGACTGAGCGGTGCGGGCGCCAGAGTTCCGTTCAGCGCTGCAGGCGTCTGGCGTGTTCTCTCCCTCCTTGCTTGGGTGATTCCCCAGACATTGTCGTTAGTCACTTATTCTGTAAAGAGCAACTGCCTGCCCCCTGGAAGCAGCTTCGCTACAGCGACTACTACGCTACTGTGAGAGTGGTCTGACGCTGTTGCCCAATTTGGCCCGGACAGCTTGCGCTCAAACGCCCCCAAAAAATAGCGAAAAGTACACTCGATGGCAAATCACCATCCGCGCCGCTCTAAGCAGAGAGAATTTTTCCAGCCTCTCCCACGGCGAACAAATCTATAAAAAAGCACCCGCCGCCACGGTTACCCCTCGTTTGCAATCCACTTCCGAAACACTGTCTCCTCCCTAGACGCTTCTCTTCTAGCACTTGTGGTATCTCGCGGAAGAACAAGCAGAGCGCTGCCTTATAAAAACGCCTGGCAGCCATTACCTCGGACTAAATCAACCACATCTGGCACAACAGTCCCCTCCGCGCCTGGCCCTCCTTCATTGCTCTTCATCCTAGCCTCCTCCGCTCAAGGCTGCTTGCAGAAAACCTTCCCTTGTTCTAAACCGGGTTTGTAGATGGCATTCTTCTACTTTGGAACAAGCGCACACCACGTTGGCAGAGACGTTGATCTGAACTAAGAGACTCCTCGTTTCCGCTCTTCCTTACCGTATATCACCCACCACCACTCCAAAGGGTCTATTCACCCCCCCCCCCGCACATACACCGCGGCAAGCACAAAGTCGTTTCTATTTCTTCCTTGAGAGGGAAAGCCCAACCATGCCGTTTTCCTTGTTCAAAAAGCCCTCGGCTGGGGCTGCAGGCATGCCAGCGATCGAGGAGATCACCATTGATTCGCCGTCTGGTCCTCTCTCGGGCCTGACTCCCAGCGCATCGCAGCTGCAGATTTCTGCGTCCGCCACGCCAGAGAAGGACGACACCGGCGTCTACGCAACCGACGTATCCGATGCCGAGTACCAGGAGAAGCGCTCTGAAGACAGCAGAGCCCCTCCCATGGTCACCGCCACCGACCTCAAGCGCACCCTGCGTCCACGCCACATGACCATGATCAGCATCGGCGGCACAATCGGCACCGGTCTGTTCGTCGGCAGCGGCTCTTCGCTGTCCCAGGCTGGACCAGCGGGTGCTCTGGTTGCCTATATGATTTGTGCCGTCATGGTCCTCTGCGTGCTGCAGTCCCTGGCCGAAGTCGCCACGTACATGCCTGTCTCTGGCTCGTTCACTACCTACGGCATCCGCTTCCTCGACCCTGCTCTGGGCTTCGCTCTTGGGTGGAATTATTACTACTCGTTTATCACGGTAGTGGCCGCCGACCTTGTGGCTGCATCGATCTTGGTTCAGTTCTGGCTGCCTGACATCACAGGCATCTGGGCGTCCTTTGCCCTGCTGATCATCATGGTGCTCATCAATGCCTTTGGCGCCAGCTCGTTTGGCGAGGGCGAGTTTTACATGGCGCTGGTCAAAGTGGTTGCCGTCATTGCCTTTGTTATCGTCGGCGTCATTGTCGCTGCGGGCGGCATTGGCCACCGCACGTATGGATTTGACAACTGGAAGATCGAAGGCGCGCCCTTCCACAACGGGTTTGGTGGCTTGATGTCGTGCTTCATTGTGGCTGGATTCAGCTTCCAGGGAACCGAGATGATCGGCGTCACCGCCGGCGAGTCCAAGAACCCGCGTAGAGACGTGCCGCGTGCCATCCGCTCGGCATTCTGGCGCGTGCTGCTGTTCTACATCTGCACCATCTTCGTTATCGGCCTGATTGTCCCGTGGAGCGACCCCCGCCTGATCGACAGCTCGGTGGACAATGTTGCGCAGTCGCCTTTTGTCATCATGTTCCAGAATGCTGGCATCAACTGGGGCGCGCACGTCCTCAACGCCGTTATCCTCACCTCCGTCCTATCTGCCGGCAACTCGGGCCTGTACCTGACCACGCGCACCCTCTACACGCTGTCCAAGGACGGCATGGCGCCCAAGATATTTGGCCGCACGCTGAAGAACGGCACTCCATGGACTGCCCTGGCATTCAACACCGTGGTGTCGCTGGCCCTGTTCGCCATTTCATTTATTGGCAACCAGGTCATCTACACGTGGCTGGTCAACCTGAGTGGCATCAGTGGGTTCATGGCGTGGGCTGGAATCTCGGCTGAGCAGTGGCGCTTCCGCCGTGCCTACGTGCGCCAGGGATACCGCGTCGAGGACCTGCCCTACAAGTCGTTCATGTTCCCTCTGTGCCCCATTTTCGCTGGCGTGCTCCTCTTTATCGTCATCTTTGGACAGGGATACCCGGCGTTCCAGAATGGCTTCGACTCCACCTTGTTCTTCTCCGCCTACATTGGCATCCCGGCGTTCATCATCGTCTATGCGGTGTGGAAGGTCGTGAAGAAGACCAAGTGGGTCAAGCTCGACGAGGTTGACGTCATCACGGATTCGTGGATTGCGCAGGGTCTCGATAAGAACATGGATGACGAGGACGAGGACGAGGACGGCAAGAGTCCTTGGTGGAAGTTTTGGGCCGGATGGAGGTTCCCTTTGCCGAAGAAGGAGGGCCAAAGCGAGACGCCCGTTCCTCAGGACCTGAGCCTCGGGCCCGAGGTCAAGCACGCTGAGTACTGATCTATTTTCTACCATAGCGTGCGGTCTCGCCGTTCAAAAGAACTACGCACGCTCTAGAGATTCTGCTTTTGATACGCGCTCTTTGTAAAATGAATAAACACCAATTGGCAGCAAGGACAAGGGCCTGTGGCCGGAGCACGGGTCTTTCTCCGTGCGCCTCCTGCCGCTCAGCTAGCCAATATTCAGATGTACAGCAGCGCAAAAGTAGGCAGCAAATCGAGTAACCAAATGCACTCACGTGACACGCCACCACAAATCCCAGAAACCCTGCAGCACGAATATTAGTTCTGGGTTTTGCATCGCAGAGGGGACGCGGCGCCGGCTTTCTCGATGGCTACACATCCGTTGTATCATTTCCGCAACAAAAAAGGCACGGAGCCGCCATACAATTTACTTGTTTGTTTATTTATTGCTCAGCGATGGAGACAAAGGCGATCCTCGGAGAGGAGATTAACAAGGAGACAGAGTCGCTGTACAAGAAGGAGCGCAAGCTCGGCGAGGGCACTTACGCCGTGGTGTACTTGGGCCGGCACATAAAGACTGGGCGGCAGGTGGCAATCAAGAAGATCAAGCTGGGCAGCATGCGCAGCGGGCTGGATATGTCCGCCATCCGCGAAGTCAAGGCCCTGCGCGAGCTGCGGCACCCAAACGTCGTTGAGCTGATCGACGTATTCTCGCACAAGACCAACCTCAACCTGGTCCTCGAGTATCTGGACACCGACTTGGAAATAGTGATCAAGGACACAAGCCTGGTATTCATGCCGTCCGACATCAAGAGCTGGATGCTCCAGGCCCTTCGCGGGCTGGACCACTGCCACCGCAGCTGGTTCTTGCACCGCGACCTGAAGCCCAACAACTTTCTGATCGCATCTGACGGACAGCTGAAGCTGGCGGATTTTGGTCTGGCGCGCGACTTTGGCGATGTGTCCAGAGTGATGACGTCGCAGACGGTCACCCGCTGGTACCGAGCGCCCGAGCTGCTGTTCGGTGCGAAGAACTACACGGGGGCCATAGACATCTGGGCCATGGGGTGTATTTTTGCTGAGCTGCTCCTCCGCACCCCCTACCTGCCTGGCGACTCGGACATGAATCAGCTGAAGACGATATTCAGGGCCCTGGGGACGCCGACGGAGGACGATTGGCCTGGGATGGCCAAGCTGCCGGCGTATGTCGAGTTTGAGAAGTTCCCCAAGAACCCGCTCAACGCCTTGTTCACGGCCGCGGGGCACGATGTGCTGGACCTGATGGGCAGGATGCTGACGTACAACCCGGTTGGCAGGATCACTGCGGCGCAGGCCCTCGCGCACCCGTACTTTGCTAATTTGCCACGGCCGACTCCTCCGGCCAAGCTGCCAAAGCCGGTCAAGGCGCCGACCGACGACGATAAGGAGGCGAGTAGGAAGAGGCAGTTCGGCGAGGCATTTGAGGATGCGTTTGCGCAGAGCGGTGCGGCGACAGAGAGCCTTCACGGTGCAGAGCCAGCGGCGAAGAAGATGGATTTGCGGATATCTTCTCCCGCGTAGCCCTTCGTTTTTCCCGTATCTTCTCACATCCACATTGTTTCAATCGAACCACTCCCTGCTCAGTCTTTTGCTCTGCGTCGCTTCAGCGGACCAGACCACTCCCCCCCCATCGATTTCATGCTCGCGCTGCCATTTCCGCCGCCGGACATTCCTTGTGCGAAGTAAGGCTGACTCCGAGGAGTTGTGAGGTCAGCGGAGCAGCGGAGGGCAATATAAAAGACCCTAGCGCCTTTGCGGCATGGAGCGCACGGCATAAACACCGGGCTAACCTCCCTTGCTCAGCCAGCCGCTCTTTCACCTCCAGATACCCGCTTCCTGGCTGCATATTATACGCACACTTCCCCTCCTTCGCTGTAGCCGCGTGCGCAGAGAGCACCAGCATGAGCAGCCAGTACTACCGGTGCCTGGGCAATTCGCTTCTAGGGCACTCGCTGGCCATTTCCCAGCGCCGCCTCATTCAGCCTCAATCTGCCTGCCTTCGCTCGCGGAGAAGGCACACCGGCAGCACCGCCGGCAGCAGAAAGTGGACCGCACAGGAACTAGCGACGCTGCGTGACTCGGCCAGCAACTTTTCAAGCCTCTCGGGCGTTTTGCGCACCAGGCACCGCTCAACCGACTCCAAGACCGACGGCGCGCACTCACACGTGCACTCACACGGGCTGTTTAGCGCGCACTCGCATGTGCACTCCAGCGAGGAGACGGCGTCCAAGATCGACCTTCTGGAGCACCACAGGGCCGGGTCGCGCATAACGCTAGTGGGCATGGGCGCCAACCTGGGTATGAGCGTGATGAAGGGTGCCGCTGGCGTGCACTTCCACAGCTCCGCATTGCTGGCTGACGCAGCGCACTCGCTGAGCGATATTCTGGGCGACTTGGTGACGCTGTACACGTTCCGCAAGTCGCGGCAGCCGGCAGATGCATCGCATCCGTATGGGTACGGAAGGTATGAGGCACTGGGAACGCTCTTTGTCAGTGCGTTTTTGGTCGCGGCTGGAATGGGGATTGGAATGCACGCGCTGGAACAGGTCGTGCACTTCCTGCCGGATCTGATGACGGCCACGGCTGCGGTGTCGCCCAGCACTGTGGCGGAGGCTGCACAGGCGGTCACCAAAGATGCGGCGGCGGCTGCTGCTGCTGCCCAAGGCTCCGCCAGCAGCGGCAGCTCGCTTCTCCCGTTTGTGCACTCGCACGCGCATGATGCGCCCATGGTGGTGGATGGCAGCGTGGTGGTGGATCCGCGCGCGATCTGGTTCGCCGTGGCCTCGATAGCCGTCAACGAGGCCCTCTTCCAGGCGACCATGAAAGTAGGCAAGCGCACCAAGTCCAACGTCCTCATTGCCAACGCCTGGCACCACCGCAGCGACGCCCTCACGAGCCTTGTCTCTGTGGGAGCCATCGGCGGAGCCATCATGGGGTTCCCCATCCTCGATGCCATCGGGGGACTGGTGGTCAGCGGAATGCTGGCCAAGAGCGGCATAGAGATGACTATGGCCGCCATTAGGGAGATCACGGATACGCCCCCGCCAAAGCAGCTTTCGGGTGAAGTGGAGGAGGCCCTTGGCGGCATCGTCAGAGAGCTGCCGCAAGTCAAGGGGTTCTCCAGTGTGCACTGCCGCAAGTCAGGGCCGTTTATCCACGTTAACGCAGCATTCGAGTTTGATCCCAGCGAGAGTGCAGCCGAGATTGAGCATGTTCTGTGGCATGTCAGAGCGGATCTGAGGGCGAGACTCAAGTTCGTCCAGCACATCGACATAGACGTCAGGACAAGGCCGAATGAGCAAGGCAGCTAAGCCTTAGAGACAAGCAAATGCTGGCGGACAGCCAGGCAGCAGGCGCTGCAGCGCCCAGAGTACGTGTGTATTTTATAGGCCTTGTTTTATATGGATGAAAGAGAGAGAGAGAGAAGAAAGAAAGGAAAAGAACGTATTAAGGTGTGAGCGGCTGTAGTGAGAGCCAGCAGCGTGTGCTGGCTCCACAAGACACCATCACCAGCTGAAGTAGGAGGGGTTCATTTTGGTCTCTATAGGCAGGGCGGGGGCAGTAGCGGGGGCAGCAAGCGGCACCACGGGCAGAGATTACTGCATCAGGGTCAGCTCATGGAAGGCCACACCGACGATGTTGTATGGCTCCTCGCCCTCAATCTCGATGCGGATCTTGGCGCTGTCCTCGTAGCGCTCAAAGATAAACGGCTTGGTGATGAGCGCCTGCACCAGACGCCTGATAACAAACGGCATCTCGCCCAGGACGTCGATGTCGTGGAGCCGCTGCGAGGGCCGGGCATCGTAGGTGAGCTTCACCCTCTTCCCGTCGACAGTCTTGCCCTCCGACGTGATGACCACCCTCTGCGGGAGCATGTACCCGCTCCCGTTCTCGTCCTTGATCTCGTCGTGGAACTCGACCTTGTTCTCCCAAAACACAGCCTTCAGCTTGCCGTCCTGCGTCAGCCCAGCATTCGAGCAGTTGACCTTGCCGACGTTCTCCGGGGTGACGTACTGCAGGAGGTTGAACGTGTCAGTGTCCTTCTGCCCATCCGTCGCGCCCTCTCTCTGCCCCGTGAAGAAGCACATGTTCCACTGGGCACCCACGTTGTACGGCATGATGTTGCCCGAATGCGCATGGATAAACAGCCCGACGCCCTGGGACTTGAACTTTGTGCCTCCGATGTTGCACTCGGCCACGACCGTTCCGGCCGGGTAGAAGTAGTGGGCTGCGGTTCCATCCCCAATGTGGTTCTTTCCATCGCCGATCTTGTATCCATCGCTCGTACGCGTAAACTCAAAGCTGGCCTCCACGCCCTTCGAATGGCGCTCCTTTCCAGCCGTGTACTTCACGCTGAGCTTGGTGTAGTCATCGTTCCAGGACATCGCCAGGCCCTTGCACTCGTACTGCTGGCTGTCGTTCCTGACCTTCAGGTTGTGCCCGTTGTGCGTCTCAAAGACACACGGGTGGCCCGGCGCAAAAAACATTGCGTTTGTCTCGACCGTCGTGGTCAGAGCCAGATAGACCCACGCTATTTGCACGAACCCGACGCATCCGTTCTCCAGATGAAAGTACATTGTCTGCGTTTCGGAGCCCGTGCTGTCGCGCTGCCAGGCAAAGTCCTTGGGCACGGCCTGTGTGGCTACTGGGTGCCCGTCGTGCACGAGCGACGCGGCTGTAATTGTCTTCTTGAGAACCATCTTGCAAGGAAAGAAAGAGCGCAACTAAACCCCCGGCCAAGTGGAAAAAGTCTGGTAATTATATAGAAAGTACTAACACACCAACAGAAAGAGTATTCGCAGTGTGTACGGCTTTTTTGGCGCCTCGTGGAGAAGGTTCAACACAGGGCTGTTACAGAGTATGAAAAAAAAGGTGTATATGATGTGTATGGAAGAGAGCTGCTTGCAGGTCTGCTGAGAAGAGAAAGCGAAGTAGAGTACTGGGAATTGCTCTAAAGAAAAAGGGGGGGCTTCTTTTCCAGAGAAACGAGGAGCGGGCAGCGGAGTAGTAAACGAAAACACACTGCGTGATGCTGTAATAAAATTTTTCTAGCTGTACACGCAGACGCCTGTAGTGCGCTGGGATGTCCCTACAAGAAAGAGGACTGCTCTGTTGGCGTGCGTGTGCTATTTACCGCCGTAAACGCAAATATTGCGGATATGCAGTAGGCAGCGGCGGGTTTGGCAGGGCTGACGGGGGTGGGCACGGAAATGGCGTGTTTATGTGTCGGAGAGGGCAAGGAGTGCGTCTAAATTCAGCCAAGGGTGCGAATGAGCTTGAAGAGAGGAGGAAGAAGGGTGCTTTTCTAAGCAGTGGGCCGCCAAGCTCTTGTGGACATGCTGCTCCCGGCACTCCGTGGTTTGGGGGGAGGGCGGCGAGGCAGACGACCTGGAGAAATCGCAGGCTTTCCGGGCAGCAGCGGCCAGGCAGATCACGGCGCTTGGCAGAAGCTTGAGCGTGTGGCTTGCCGTTCCAGACATGACTCCCATTCCTGCACATATGACTCTGCCGGCTGACGCAAGCTGATGACGCCTGCTTCCACCAGGGCTTGCTGCCTAGACACCCGTGTCCCCCGACACCCATGTCCCCCAACATCCTCCTAGAGCAGCGGCGTGTATCCCGCCGCATTCATTTCGCGGACAAACTCCCTCGACTCCCCGACGACGCGCAGCACTTGGCTCCTGTCATACCCATGCATTGATATCCACTCGTCAGGCAAGGCAGCGGGCAGGGGAATGCGCAGCGAATGCAGCGGCTGCAAAGGCAGTGGTGGTGTGGGTCTTGGCAGCAATGGCCAGTGGTTGGACCCTGCCTTGGCCTCCACGCCGGGAAACCACTTCCTGAGCAGCGCTTCCGGGAGGCTGGCAGCCATGTTATCCTGTACAGCCGCGTCCACGGCCTGCTGCTCCTGGCGTTTCCGAGCCATGTCGCTGCTGCCCGGTACAAGGCGGCTCCCAGTATACCTGTAGCACATCTTGCCCCAGCCGAGGCGCATCACCGATTCCACGGTTTCGCTGTAAAACACGACCAGCGACTTCAGCGTCACCTCGCCCTCGCCCTCAGACCCCGGCCCGTCCATCGTCATCTGGTGGCCCCTCTCCTGCCACGCTGCCCACAAACTATCAACAAAGGCGTGGTGCACCATGAACGCAAAGTCATTTGTACTTGTCCTTGTGGCCATGTCCCCTCCAAGGCCCACATGCGCCGCGCCATGCACGGTGAACTCAATGTCCGGTCTAAATTTTGCCATGCTGTCGTCTCTCTGCAGCACCGAGCTAATGTACTCTGCTGAGTACCAGGGGTTGATGGACGACCCGTTGCTGAACGCCCGCCCCAGGCAGTGGGACTCGGGGTACTCCATCGTCCACCCGCCCTGAACTCCGTCGGAAACACACCCCTGTGCCCCTTGGCCGTTGCCGCCCAGGTACTCTGAGCTGAGCACTGGGGATTTGGCGGGGCTGCGGTAGTCGCGGAACTCGTCCCAGTATGGCAAGAAGAACCGCTGGTTGAATTTTTGGCCTGTGGATTCAAAGTCCTGCAGGAAGCGGCGATGAAACGGCAAGAACTGCGAGGTCCCGTGGATCTGGGAGAAGTGCTCGGTGTGGATATAGGAGAACCACTTGAACCACCCCTCGCGCTGCATCCACGATAGGGTGCTCTGCACCATGCCCCATTCTTCGGCGGTGAGGTCCAGGATCTCCTTGCGCTCAGTTATGCTCTTGCAGCGCGCTATATCCACAGCTCTTGCGCCCGTCACCACAGTAGCTATCACGGATGCTGCAACCAGTGCTGTCCTGATGCCAGCTGAGAAAGGCTTCATAATCGGAGTGTTGCCGGGAAAATGTGTGTGTAGTCTGAGAAGGAGGAAGGGCACAGCAGCGCGCTGCATCGTTGCTGAAAAGGGCAGAGCGTAGACATCTGTCTTGTAGCATTTTGGCTCTCTCGTCGCGAGCCCTCCGGTGTTGACGTTGGTCGGCTGCTTGCCTATCCTCAACACCAAACAGGCACAAACCCAAGCATGTAGGCTGCAGTAGCCAAGCCATTGTGTATGTTTGCAGGCCAGGCGAGTGAGTGCCAATGCTAGCCTTACTTCTGGCCCCAAAACGTTGACAAGCCCCGCCCTCGCGATCGTAGCTTGGCCATTTCAACGAAGGGGTGAGCTGGCAGTAGAGGCCTGGTGTTCTTTCAAATTAGCACCTGCCCCAGTCAATGATGCGACAGAGACAGGCGACGCCGGTCCGAGGTGAGGCCGGAGCCTGGCAAAGTGTGTTACAAGCAGCATGCACTTTTCTATGGCCAGCACTTCAAAATCCAGCTATTAAATGCTGATCAAACAATGATGACACTAAGCCCAGAGGCATGTGCGTCTGATTGTTCTAAACATTTCCGCATCCAAGACCTCTAGAGCGGTTGATACATATACGGCAATATTTATTTGGAACAACGCCAGGCTGGATTTCATAATAGTGCAGCACTAGTCTAGACGAGTGTGCACCTCGGCAGCTCGAACACGCAAGCCATTTATCAGCCTGCTGCTCCTGTTTTTTCAGAACAGCCTGCTATCCTTCTCCTTCTCCTCCTCCTCTCTTGCTTTCGTCTTCACTATCTATGGCTGCTGTCTTGTTGCATGTGTTAGCAAAATAATAGCTAATAACAAAACCTTACACTACCCGCTCCACTTCACGAACGTACAAAAAAAAAAAATGGCAAAGCTCGTACTGATGCTCGCGACACTCGTCGTCGCAGCCACACTGAGCAGTACTGCTCTTGGACAGGAGAGTCCTGCACAGTGCACGGACATAAGGGTCCGCAAATCTGCACACTCGCTGTCGCCGGACGAGTGGCAGAGCATCCACGACGTTATCTCCAAGATGAACTCGGATGGGCAATTTGATCGGTTTGCCAGCACACACCAAAATGTCTTTGGCAACGTGCACGGCAAGTCCGCCTTCTTCCCCTTCCACCGCCGCTTCGTCCTCGAGTTCGAGAACCTGGGCCGCCAGATCGACGCCAACTTCACCATCCCCTACTGGGACACGACCCGCGAGTACAGGAACCCAGCCTCCAGCCCAATTCTGCAAGAGGACACGCTGGGCGGGAACGGCGAGGGACCCGGCAGCTGCCTGACCACCGGCATCCAGGCCAACTGGGAGATGGGGTTCCCCAGCCAGCACTGCCTGCGCCGCAGATTCACGATGCAGCCCTGGGCGCCACCCGAGCTCATCTCCTCGTTCATCCAAAGAGACAGGGTGCTGGCTGACTTCCGCGAGCACATCGAGTTCAGCATCCACGGGTCAGCGCATATTGGTTTGGGCGGCGATGCCGCGACTCCCTATGCGCCAACCGATTTTTTCTTCCAGATGCACCATGCCAATCTTGACCGCCTGTGGTGGGTGTGGCAGAACGCGCAGGGCGACATCTTCAACTACAATGGCCCTGGCCAGCACGGCCAGGAGGCCACTCTCGACGACCAGATCCCGCAGGACGATGCTGTCGATTTTGGCAATGCGCCGGTCAGATCTGTCATGGTCCTCGGGTACAATGGCGTCTGCTACGCATACGACAGTGCGCCGCCGCCGCCAACCAGATACCCATCCGATGCGCCTGACCGCCTGTCAAACCTGGGCAGCCATTGGCAGCCATTGGAGTCAGAGCAGACTGTGCGAGTTCTTCACACACCATCATCGCCGCCTACGTCGCATAGCCAGGACAGCATCCAGGCTGCACCGCTGTACTTTTCAGGGTCGTCGAACCTAGCAGGCCATGCATTGGAGGCATCGGGAATACGCAGGTCGCTGAGCAGCACCATGCTGGGCGTGTACTTCCCGAAGCTGTCCTCCATAGCCACTACCCCCAAGGCTCGGGCAGCCAAAATGGCAGCATGCCCCATGTGCAGCAATGGCGCTGTGCTGCACAAGAACAAGCGCGAGAAGGCCAGAAAAAGGAGAAAGATTGCGTACCCAGGGAGACTATCACATGCCTGGATCAAGATGCACGGGTTCGACCCAATTCGGGTTGAGGAGTTCCACAGAGAAATGTGCCACCTGGTCGCACTGCTAAACAACAGCACATATGTGTCTCCCTACTAGCCTGGGGCATGCGCGCTGCGTACTTCACTTGCTCCACTTACGCCTCTATTGGTCCTTTCAGCTGACAGCAACCACAAAAATAAAACTGTACCTGGCTGTCGCGGCACTGGGGTGGTGCATGGCACTGATGCCACAATATATGTATGCACTAGTGCATACCCACTCCCCCATCCATCCAGCCCAGCAGAGCAGGAGATGCAATATGAGAATGGGCAAATTCAGGAACGAAGGCAGCGCCTGCTGCGGGTCTCTCCAGGTGCACTCCTGAGAAAGCGTGTGTGACAGCAGCAGCGAAGGGCGTCTTTTGTTTTGAAGCACATGCCGTCGCTGTCAGCAAACTTTTCCGTTTTGTTGCCAGATCGACTGCAGAAGGCAAATCCCCTTTGGTGTGGTGACTTTTCTCAAGCGCAAAACACGGCATGCGGCATGTGCTGCTGCCATTCTCTCTCGACTGAATGCTGTGCAACCGCTGCCAGCGAGCATAAACACCCACGCCCACAGCAAACAGTTCAGGCAATAGAGGCCCTCCGTGCACTGTGGCTCTAGCGCGCACATGTCCCTCGCCCCCAAGTACATGCTGTGACTTTGGAAGGCAGAGGGAGGGGATATAGGGCAACTGGAGATTGCTGATTGGCTGGAGACGCACGCCGCTGCTGTCTTGCGGAGCGCATTTTGGAGCCTGCAAGCCCTTCGCACACACATTGGGCTCAAGGGCCGCTGCCGTGTGCGCCTTGACCATGCAATTCGGGAGACCTTCATCATAAGGGCAAAAGCGCCTTGTAGCAGTCGCCCCGCACAGAGCGCACCTCCCCCACCCCCTCTTCCCCTCCCTTCTCTGATAGACAGTATTTGATATCCTACCTAGCCAGCTTGCCACAGCTTTTCCTATTGTACTCGAGACTCGCTATTTCTCTCGTACAGCTTGCGCTTTTTCTGGGCGGACAAATTTCGCAAATGAGCCAACCAAGCAGTGCAGACATGCTGCACGAAGCTGCCAGCATGCAGCCGCTTATAGCACCGAGGCTAACACGGGGCAGCGGCGGGTACGATAGCAGCGACAGTGGTAGCGACAGTGGTAGCGACAGCGGCGGCAGCCTACGTAGCAGGATGGGATTGGATGACAGCGACGCAATGCCCGCAGAGGACACCCGGAACAGGGGCAGAAGCAGAAGCAGAAGCAGAAAGCCAGGGCATGAGCGGCTCCTTGCAGGCAAGCTTTCCAACAGCGAGAAAGACAGGCAAATTCATCACTGGCGTAGCCGCCCTCCGCTACTGCCACAAAGAGTAGCCACCCTTGTCTCCACAATGTCGGAGGCAACAAGGTTGAGCCTGGAGGTTACTGCGCTTTTCTGGGAAGCTGTGTTCGAGACAATCGCCGAGAGCACCACCAGCGGACTCTGGCTGGGGTCGGCCGCATGGGAGGAGGCCAAATCCATCACGCTCGCCTGCGCCGGCATCCTCTCCCCTCTTTCCTCGCTCAACCCACGCATCGTCTCGCGCATTGTCAGCACATCGACAGCTGCCGGGTACTCGGTGGTCAACCAATCCCTGTCAGCAGCAGAGAATCTGCTGGAGGGAGGGTTCACATTGTACACAAGAGCGGTAAACATGGGGCTGCACGCGGCGGGCGAATACGTGCGTTTTATTGATGCCATTTTTGGCTCTACTGACACATCACGGGTGCTTGCTTCGTTTGTTCACATGTGCCGAAGAGAAGCTGTCGAAAAAAACCCAGAGATCCGTGCGCTTTTGAGCGAGCACGGACTCGTGGGCTTTGTCAGCCAGGTGGTCAAAACTATCGTCGCCTGGACCTGCCTCCAAGTCGTGAACCACGGGCGCCCAAGGTCGTACAGGCTGGAGCTCGTTTACACGAACGTCTCTTCGGGCACAGAGTTTTGCGCCCGCAGGTTTATCGACGGCAGTGGCAGACCGATGCCTGGAAAATCGTCGCTGCGCACGCCCGAGCGCAGATCAGTGGCTCCCTCGCCTTTGGAGCTCTCGCCACACACGCCCGCTGCTGCCGTGTCGGCTGCGCACGAGCATTTGCACCCACCCGTGCTGCCGCTGCCGCCGATAAGCGGCGCTGCTGCAAACCCACAGCCGCAGCTGCCAGCCAATACGGGTATGCAGATTCATATGGGAGTGCAGACCCGTGGAGAGCCGCATCACGAGCAAACGGCAAGTCACAGGCGCATGCCAGAGGTATTCTCAGATGGCAGCATGGGCACTGATGCAGAGGACGACGTCTATTATGCACTCAGCGATCAGGAGGTCTCTCACAGAGATCCCGAATGGGACCGGAGGTTGATGGAGGCACTGAGAAACTTGTCCATTCGCGCGGAAAGGCAAAATGCCGCCGCCGCCGCCGCTGCTGCTGCTGCTGCCGCCGTTGCTGCTGATCAAAACACGAGCAGCAGAAAGAACAGCAGCAACGATGGTGGGAAAGGTGATGGCGATACATGTGATCGGCTGCATTCGCAAGAACACAGGAAGGCGAACGAGGAGGAGAAAATGAAGGTGACGCAACGAATAAAGTCGCTGTGGAATTCTATTCCACTCATCCACAAGAGAGCTGTCGATGAGGAGCATGGCAGCGACGACAGTAGCAGTACTCCAAGCAGCCCTGATTCGTCGTCGTCTTCCTCGCTGCCACTGTCGCTCAACAGAGTGAGGGAATTCCCGGCATTTGAGTCTGCACCAGCCAGCCTGATATCGTCGCCCCAATTCCCTGTGACTCCGGATGTCGGCCCCTCAGTGTGTGTCCATGGAGCAAGCGTTGCGATGTATGACAACACAGCACCGGCGGCCTCCAGCCAACAAGTGCATATGGCACCAACCTTTGCCAACAACAGCCAAGTTTCCTGCCAGCAGCAGCAGCAGCATTTGGAGCAGGACCTGTCAGAGCTCCCTCTCCTCGACGGAATACCGCCAGTCATGCCCGATATCTCGGCGTGCACTGCGCCGACGGGCTCCAAATGGCTTCAGCAGGAGTTCCCTCGCAAGCCACTGCTGTTCAATCTGGCCCGGTTCATTTCCATCGCATCATCGGCTTACGGGCGCAGCTTCATGCAGGTCCTGGGACTGGACCACGGCGTGATAGACGCGCGAGCACTGATCGACGAGTTTGGCGATTTTGAGGTCAGGGGCGACTCTGATGGCGGCGCCAGCAACAGGACGTCGCGATCGCCCAGCCTGGGTCCAGCCGATGCTAGCATAAGTCCTGGTCTGGCACCTGCACATTCTGGCAATGGGCTGCCTGCTGCCACCAGACAGAGCACAGGCAGTAGTCCTCAGGAGTCGCCGCGTCTTGGACGGAACCCAAGCCTGACAAAGCTTCCGCGTGCACAGCCTATGAGCTCCTACCACACGCACTCGGCCTACAACCCATCTCGCCCCGGCTCTCAGCGGCAGTATGAGCGCAGGCACTTTAGGTCCCCGCGTCCCGAGACGCCTGGTGGCCACCGCTCGCTTGCCCGTCGCCCGCCGTTGCGGCGCAACCACCACCGCAGACGGCCAGTGACTGAGCATCCAAACCACTTCTGCTTCTCGCAGCACACGGGAATCCCGCTCAGCGACCTGCTCTTCTCGTCGTATGTGCCGCCTATTGTGCCTGGCGTGTCCAAGTCCGCCAGCGTGCGTGCATCGGCTGTTGAGCGCAGGCTGCGGCACAAGCAGTCGTCTAGCCATGCAAGGGGTCTCAGTGGCAAGAAATCTCGCGGGTCCTTAGCGAGTGGTGCCACGGCCAAGCCATCCGAGCAGACGCTGAAACCCAACAGCCACGGCTCCAGGGCTAGCTTGGCGGCCGATGACCCGGCGCAACCAGCTGCAAGTAGTGCTGTGGAACCGAGCAAGGGCTGGATGTCGAGCATCCCGATTGTTGGATCTATATACGATAGCATGCCGTCGCCCATGAGCGCTCTGTCTGCTGTACCTGTGATACCTGGAGTTGTCTCGCGCATGCTTCGCAAGCCCTCGGTCATCGAGCTGTCGAAAGCAAAGCCAACTCACAAGGAAGGCGAGCAGCAGCCGACGCCAAGCGCGAGGAAGCAAGGGTCCGCCGCTCCGGCAGGCGAACCAACCCTGAGCCAGTTCCGCCGGTTCGACAAGATCCGCCAGCGCCTAGTCTACCGCAACCCATCGATCCATGCCCTGGTCCACTACATTGCTGTTGACCACGCAACCAGATCCGTTGTGCTCGCTTGTCGCGGCACCCTGGGCATCTCGGACCTGTTCATCGACATGATCTGTGAGTACGAGACCATACATTTGCCCGGCCATCCGGCGACAAAGGGCGAGAGCGAGTACAGGGTCCACTCGGGCATGTGGGACTCGGCATTGCTTCTAGCTGATCAATCGTCGGAGGTGTTCAAGGAGGTGGCCGAGGCTTTGCGTCTCTACCCTGAGTACGGCCTGGTGTTAACCGGCCACTCCTTGGGCGGGGGTGTCGCATCCCTGCTCACGCTTCTGTGGTCGCAGCCCCTGTTTACACACGAGGACGAAGCACCCGCATCGGCTGCTGTGGCACCGACACCTGGGTCGAGCGTAGGCAGCAACAGGCAGTTTGCAACGACTGAGGCATTTGGGCTGGTGAGTCCGCGGCCCATCCACTGCTTCAGCTTCGGCAGCCCGTGCTCGACCAACGCCGCCTTGTCGCACTATTGCCGTGGGCTGGTTACGTCGGTGGCCAACACTGACGACTTTGTCTCGTTTTTGTCTGTTGGTGCATGCGTCGATATCCTCAACATCTCGGCTGTTCTTAGCCGAGAACGGGGAGTGGCTGAGAAGGTTGTGCGCAAATTCTTGTCGTCTCAAAGGAGCAAGCTCAGCAAGAGGTTCCGCCTGTTTGACTTTGACTTTTCAAAGCTGCGCGCCTACGCTTATGACGACGATGGCGACAGCGACAGCGACGACGACGGCGAAAAATCCGGTGAGCACGGCGAGGCAGTCGATGCTGGCGGTAGTGATGGCGATGGGGCTCCACCAAGCGGAAACAGCACATCTGCTCAGCAGCCTTCCCCGAGCAGCGGCTACTGGTGGAGCCGCAAGACCACCGAGAGCAATGCGCGCAAGGGCACATCGTCTCCGGACTCGAACAGCAGCACGTCGTCTTCGTCTCCCTCATCGTCGCACCCCTCAAAGAGGCGCAAGAAGAGCGATGGTAGTCGGTCAAAGAGCAAAGAGAACCTGGACGACTGGCACTGGTCCCTTATCAAGACCCTGCGTGCGAGCATGGACAGCGAGAAGCTCTACCCGCCTGGCGACGTCTTTGTCCTGGCGTCTCCCGGCGATGAGGAGGCAGCCGACAAGCAGTTCCCGCTAATGGACGACAGGGAGCGCGAAACAGCAGCAGCAGCAGCAGCAGCAGCAGCGACAGCAGCCAACAACAGCGACAGCAGCGCTGCAAAGGCAAAGGACCAGGAGCCAGCCAAGGAATCCCTGCCGGTCGGCCTATTCTACTGCCCTGATGTCGCCGAGCGGTTCTCGGAGCTTCGCTTCACTAGAAGCATGATAGCACATCACCTGCCGTCGACATACGAGCGCAAAATCTCGGCGCTAATCCACGAAACTCTGTACAACTAGAATTGCGTGTATCCCCACCATTGCCATTATTTTCAACCTTTTGTAACAACATGCAGAACAGGCATTTCGCTTTAATATACTATAAACCAGCAGGACGGCGTGGGTAAAGACTGACTGAAAATGAAGCATTTGGCTGTGGCATCGCTTAGTTCTTGGCAGGTGCATCCGAGCCCTGCCCAGGCGCCTTCTCTGAGACCTGCTCTTGAGCAGCAGGCGCAGCAGCAGGCTGAGCAGGGGCGGCTTCGGCGCTGCGGTAAGGGGGAGGGGGAGGAGCCGAGGTGCTAGAGCCAGCACCGGGGGGAGGGGGAATAGGGATCTTTCCAAACAGGGGCTCGCCCTGGGCACGCTTCCTCTCGGCAATCTGACGCGCGTCGTTGTGGAGCTGGATAGCCGAGTTGTACGCATCCTTGACGGTGAAGATGGCGCGCTGGCCAGTAGGGTGGCTCTGGATCTTGGCGTATGCATCCTGAGCACGCTTGGTGATGTTGAACTTGTTGTCCCACTGCGTCAGGTAGTCAGAGACCTTGTACTGGCTGTCCAGGGCTCTGGTCTGCTCCTGGGCACGGTGGGTGACGCGGTACTTGGCATCGAACTCGGACGCACGGTTGACGACATGCTCGCCCAGAAGGTAGCCCGAGGCAAGCAGCTCGTGGACGATGTACAGCGCAGGCTTGCCAGAGTAGTCAGGCGCTGAGCCGGCCGCTGCCGGCTGCTGCTGCTGGGGAACGTCGCGGGTGCCCGAGGGAGGGGTGGACGGAGCAGCATCGGGGAACAGGGGGGATACGTGAATGGCCTCGTAGTTGATAAGCGCATTGGACAGCAGAAGCGCAGTCTTGGCAGACTCGGCGCTGCTGAACTTTAGAAGTGCGCTCTGGGTTCCGCTCTCTGTCTTCCTGAGCTCCAGCGACTCGATGGTTCCACAGAACACAAAGAAGTCGCGGACGGTGGTCTCCGTTGCGCTCAAGGCGATGCCATCTACCACGACAAAGGCGTGGTCAGGGGTGGCGGGGATTGGTGTAGTCCAGTTGACGCTAACCATGGCTGTGCACTTGGAAAGGCAAAGTATTTATGTACGCTGAAGAAGCAGTAAGTAAACAAAAATAGTGTGGAGAAGAGAAAAGCTGGGTGTGGGCCTTTTGAGCGCCGTCACCTCTCGTCTATATATGGGGGATTCTCTGCAATGCAAGCACGCCAAGACGCGCATGGACTTGCATGTGGTGTGACATGCCCTCATCCTCAAGGCGGAGCGGGCACAAGATGAACTGTCTGGCTGCGTGCCAAGCCATGGGGGCAAATAGGCGAGCGAACACAGACTGCAGCGCTGCGGGTGCTTTATTTCACATGAAAGCCACACAGGGGCCGCTTAGAGGTCCTTGTTGAGTCTGGCAAAGTCGGTTCTCCAGGTAAGCTCTGACGTGTACGGAAGCCGCATGCACTCGCCAAACGTGCGGATCGAGTTGAACGCCTTTATCCACGCAAACTCGAGCGCAAACGGGCCCTCCTGGCGGTCTGAGATTGAGAACCCCACAGTCTCCATCTTTGTCGATGCCATCGATGGCTGCGAGGCAACGATGACGCTGTTGCTTGTCAGCGTAAACATGCTGAACGGGATGACCACCGTCTCCCAGCGGCCCGGCGTGCGGATCGGCAGCAGGTGCTGGTAAATATCCGTCGGGATGAGCGACTCTGACTTGAGGTTGACAAAATATTTACGCCGATCAGCTTTGACGCGCAAGGCAAGGTACCGGAACAGCGAGCTGTCCCAGCATCCGTTGGTCAGTATGTTCGACTGCGGGTCCCTTGTGCGCACCATGGCATAGCCGCTGCGCTTAAACCGCACGTCCTCGGGCAGCTTTTGCGATATGTATCCATGGAACTTTGCGTGCCCGTCCTTGGTTATGTCGAGCCAGGCATCGGAGAACCCATTGATGTCTCTGTCCGATCCCTTCACCCAGTCCTGCAAATCGCGCTTCGAATTCACACTCGCAACCACGAACTCTGTTTGCCTGTTCATGAAATCTGCATTGTACACCTTTGTTGCGCTTTCCTTCAGCGCCTGCGCTGACCGCTCGAGGTACTTCAGCATCGACATTTTCGGCTGTGCAGGCGACGTCTCCCTTCGTTATCGAATGTAGCAGCAAGAATTCGGAGCCAAGCGAACGAAAGAGGCACCGCAAGCGTGTCTGCTTCATCCGGTGCTTTCTGGCTCAAGAGCGCTATCGGGGCATGTGAGTCGAGTCGCGAGGAATGGAGCCGCTGCCTTGGCCATCGCCGTCACGCATCGCGCTGCATCTTTGGCCCAAGCGCTGCGGGGTAATTTAGCTGAAAGCGGCTAAAGCAGCGCGACAAAGCTCGCAGTCAGAAGCGCCTATTTCACGTGCATCGCTCTCCTTTCCCTGTTGCCGCTTCCAGCCTCCTTTTCATCCCTATTTACATCAATACTGCTCCACTCCCCCTTTAGCGCTCTTGACGCCGTTCTTACCGCCTCCACAGCCAGCACGCCCCTTGCCCCCCAAATGTCAGAGGAGGACAACCTGTTCCTGGCAGCAGTGGGCCAGCTGCCCAGAGAGGAGTACCCAGCGACGTGCAGCATCAACGCGGTGTTCCAAAGGCTCGACTTGCTTGTGCTGGTAAAGCTGCCTCCGCACTTGCACCCGCTGTTTGTCAGACTGCGTGCATTCTGCGTGCGCCGGACATTCACACTTGAGAAACGGCTCCACCTCAACCCAGCATTCAAGCTGCTGCTTAGTATACGCGTGGTCCCGCCGGAGCTGGCATTCGTTGCGGCAGCAGCGACCACCCTGTTTGCTCTGCGCTACCTATACAAGCACGCACTGGACCTGCTGACAAACATCATTGGCGTGGCATACCCGGCATACCAGTCCATACTGGCCATCGAATACGGTGGCTTGGTGCAAGAGCCGGTGGTGGACACTGGCAGTAAGGGAAGCTCGCTTGACAGCGCGCTTGGGATCTCGGAGCCAAACCTGGACAAGAAGCAATGGCTGATGTACTGGGCAATCTACGGCGTGCTGACGACTGCTGACCATTGGGCGGGCCCAATTCTGCGGCTGTTCCCAATGTACAGGGTTGCAAAAATCGGCGTGCTTGTGTGGGCCCAGCATCGCAGGTACAATGGCGCCACCTGGCTATACGACACATTTGTGCGGCCGCTGTTGCCACCCGCAGTGCAGTACCAGCAACAGCAGCCACAGAAACGGAAGCAGCAAAGTCCGGCAGCTAGCACTGCTACTTACGACCCGCGGCCATATATTCATGTAAACTCAAAGTACCACGAAGCACCCGCCAGCACAGCCACGCAGCAAGAGCACGAAGGCAGAGACGCTGTTCACACGTCGGATGAGGCTGGCAGCAGAGACAGCAGCCATGATCCGGCTCATAACGGCAGGCCCCCATCCACAGCATTCTCGTCGCTAGTCATGCCGTCGGTGTGGGATTCAGCGAATGCCCAAGCAGCCGTCGCCACTAAGTAATGCCAGCTCGCCCATTGCGCCAGCAAGAGGGTCGGCGTGTATGCTGGCTGCAGAGCCATCCAGAGCCCAACGAGCCACCTCCAAAGACCCGCTGTGCTTGTACTGCAATATTCCATTTTCTTGGCACCCAAATTGCCCTGGCTGCTTTTGTTTCACCCGGTTTGGTAACGTGTGCTCTAATGCTCAAATATGGATGTGTATTGAAAGGCTGCGCTTTGAACAGGGGAGGCTAGTTGTAGGACGTTTTGTGGCGCTTGCGGCTCTCGCTGAGCAGCTGGCCCATGGCCTTGGTCTTCTTAAAGTTGGGGTTATTGGGGTCGATGGCAAAGTTGTGCGAGTCGTACAGCGCGCTGAAGCGAGGGTCGCTGGCATCGAGCTTGAAGTCATCCTCGACGTCGATCTTCTTTGAACGCTTGCCCTTCTTCCGACCCTTGCTCTTCTCGGCCTTGATGATCTCAGCCATGTCAAAGTGCTTGCGTCCCGACTCTGCTCCGTCCAGAAGGAGCTCCAGCTCGGCACGCTCCTTAGCCTCAGCCTCCTGGCGCTGCTTCCTGGTGAGCTTGTCCTCCTTGCCGGCAGTCTTCTTGCCCTGTGGCTTGGCAGCAAGGCCAGGAGCCTCTTCGCCGTCGCTATAAGTGAAGAACGAGTCAGCTGCCGCCTCTGGGTCAAGCTCATTGTCCGAGACGAGATCGGTGTCCCCGCCAGTCTTTTGCGCCTTCTTCGACTCTCTCCACTTCTCGCGCCGCTCCTTCTTGATGCGGCGGAACCGATCGATGGTGGTCTCGTTGGCGCGCGCCTTCTCTTCCTCCTCGGCATTCTTTCTGTCCTCCAGGCGCGACGCAGCAGCCTCGCTCAGTCCAGGCGTGAACGTAATCTCCATCTCTTGCTCGCCGTCATCCGCGTCCTCATCGCTATCGCTGCCATCGCCCGATGTGCCCAGCCCAGAGAGCAGCAAACTGCGCTTTTGCATGCGGGCTTCCTCATCCGAGGACTCATCCGATGACGAGGCAAGCAGGTTGCCAAAGTCCATATTGTCGATCTCCTCCTGAGTGAACGCGCGCCTGGTGACCTTCATGCGGCTGGGCTCGTCGGCGTCCCAAGTGAGCTTGACCTTGGAGTGCTGCAGTGCCTGTGTGGAAAAGTCCAGGGGCTCGTATTTCTCGGGCACATGGACTGCCTCGTCCTTGGGCTTTTCGTCAAACTCCATTTCGCCAGGGACAAACCGCATGTCAAAGAAGTTGGCGCTAGCCTCGTACTCAGTGCCATCGCAGTGGCTGTACACTGCACGCGCAGTCTCCATCGAGTCGCACTCGACGACCGCAAAGTAGTAGCGCATCTTCTCGAGTTCGTACTTGCGCAGAGCGACCTGGTCAAACTCCTCGTTGTCGTCAACCTGCTCCTTAACCAGGTCAACCTCGTCGTCGCTCTCGTCATCATCACCATCGTCGTCGCTCGAGTCCCCTTCATCGCCACCCTTGCTCTTGCTATCCTTTGGCCCGCCAAAGATGTCGCGGGGCGGTCCCTGAACAGCCTCCTGTGCCATGCGCTCCTTGCCAAACTCTGACGGGTAGATCTTGACCGAGACAATAGACCCGCCATCGGGCTTGAATGCCGAAAATACTGTAAGGAGATCAACGGCACGCACATGCTCCCAGTCCATGTTCACGCAGGCGAACCGCTTGGTCTCGTCGCCACGAGGAATGGACTCTGGGTCCTCCTCAATGTCGCTCAGACCACCATTCTGACCCTTGCCGAATTTGCCCCACTCAACATCCGAAACGTCCGAATCAGACTCAGAGTCGGACTCCGAGTCAGAGCCCACGCCCTCGCCACGGGCGCGGTCAATATGCGAGGGTGCCTCGTCCTCCGACTCTGATTCATCTTCCTCTGCTTCGTCTTCCTCTGATTCATCCTCTGACTCATCCTCATCCTCTGATTCATCCTCTGATCCGCTGCTGAGCCCCTTGGCCTTTGCAAACCTAGCATCCGCACCCCTCTTGGGCTTTTCTTTTTCCTCCTCCTCTCCATCTTCAGACTCGGATTCGGATTCGGAGCTGCCGAAATCGTATGTGCTGCGAAGCTGAGCCTCAACACGGTTGTCCTCACGAACGCGGCCGTAGCGATCAACCTTGGATGTTTCCGTAAAGTCTCTGTCCTTGATCATGTGCGCAAACCGCTTGTCGACCTTGACCTTGGAGTGGTTCTTTCTTGGCCGGACAAAGCGCGGGTCCTCCTGGACATGCGAGAAGCGCGAGTCCTGCGTGACCTTTTTGGCTGGCTCGCTCGGTCTATTGCTCTTTTGAGGCGCCATCACAAACACCCTGTTTCTGTTCTATGTGTATATGCGTGTGGTTTAAAGGGGCGCAACAGGTGGCCGGGGGTGTTAAGAGCTGAGCTAGTAAAGGCGGTGGAGAGAAGCGAGAGAGCTGTGCAATGCCGCTGCTGTTCCGTCTGGCTGTACCGAATGCTTTTTCTGGCTGGTCAGGACTAGAAAATTTTCCTGGCTCGTTGCAGCTCGGCTCGGCTCGACAAGCGGGCGTGTCTGCGTTTGTTTTGGGCACATGCACTGCAATGCTTCGCAGGAGCGGCGACAAAGGGGGAAGGACAAATCCGTCTCTGCTTTCTACTTTGTACCCTGCACTCTCCCCCCATACGCTCGGCCGCTTGGCGTTTCCTGCGACCCCTTCTAAAGACATGGTAAGCCACACACTCTATTTCTACACCGTCGCTTCATGTTTGCTTGCTCAAAGCCGAATTCAGCAGCTGGAAATGCAGTCAGCTATGGCAGCCTGTTGCAAGGAGCAAGCGACCGTGGTGCGCAGCTAACATGCACATACACATACACACACATATATATACACACAAACGCCATCTGTGCTTTTGCTCAATAGTCACATACGATATTGCTGCTTCAGAGATCTAGCGCCAAGGAGTCCCGGACATACGATGACTTTGAGACAGTAGAGGAGGCACTGGAGAGCATCATTCGGATGTACGAGGCCCGCCTCAAGACGCTTTGTCCAGCGGCACTCCACGTCAACTACAGCCTGGACGACCTCAACAGGTTCATTGATCAGCACAAGGAATGCTGCATGCTGGTTCTAGATCCAGACACAAACACCTACACATCGCACGACCTGGCGTGGATAAAATCGAGCATCCACAGCCACCTGCGAAAACTCCTGCAGATGTCAAAGGGCTCGTCGTGAGAGAGCGCGCATGCCTGGCTGGTTTGCCGCCTTTCCCGTGTAGTTATGCAGTTGGCTAGTTGGGTTGTACTTTGAAATAGAGAATAACGTGGATTTGGGTGAGCGTCAAAAGTGGCATCTAGACAGAGGTGAACAGAGTCAACAGGCCCTTGAGGTACCCGACAATCTCGTTGGCACCCAGCTTCGACTCGCCGTACACGCGATCGACGAAGGTGATGGGGACCTCGGCGACCGAGAAGTTGAACTGCTTGGCGCGCACCATCATCTCCATCTGGAACACGTAGCCCTTGGAGACAGTGGCGTTGATGATCTGGTGCAGCACGTGCTTCTTGTACAGGCGGAACGACCCAGTGAGATCCGAGACACCGGGGTTGAGCAGCAAATCAGCGATAAAGTTGGCGCCACGGCTGGTAAGCTTGCGGCGGAGATCCCAGCCATAGACACCACCGCCAGCGACATAGCGAGTGCCGGTGACAATGTCGTAGTCGCGCTCCTTCTGCTTGAGGATAAACTCGGGGATGGCCTTTGGGTGGTGGGACATGTCGGCGTCCATGATGATGACAAAGTTACCCGTGGCGTTCTGGATTCCGTGGATATACGCAGTGCCGAGCCCAAGCTTGCCGGCGCGGGGGCGGAGCACAATGTGGTTCTCGCCATAGACCTTCTGCAGCTGCTTGGCGACCTCGAGGGTGCCATCCGGGCTGTTGTCGTCGATGATGATGATCTCGTAGTCCAGGTTGTTCTCCTTGAACATCTTCGTCAGGAGCCAGGTGATAATTGGCAGATTGTCACGCTCATTGTACGTGGGGAGGAGCACAGAGTACTTGTTGCCGCTGTTGGACATGTTCAGATGAGTAGCTGCGCTGGCGGAGGAATACGGGAGTGCAGATGGCCGCAAATTGGAATGGTTGGCAGATGAATGGAAATCGGGCTCGGGTGTGATCGAGACGTGGAAGCGTGACATGGAGAGTCCCACACGAGAAAAATGAAGACAGCGGAGGGTAAGGAAAGGGAGGCAGGAGGGAGGCAAGAAGGAAGAAAAGGGACGCGCGTGGGCTCGGTTTTGGAGAGCAAGACAGTGGTCGAAAAATAGGACCAAAAGCGGGGAGAGAAAAGCACAGTAAACATGGTGCTAGTCGCACAACAGCAAAATGCTGGCATTTTCGCTGAGCTCGCCGGCTGAGCTAGAAACCCTGGCGAGTCGGCTCTTGAACACTGTTTACAGCAGCACAGGGTCCACGTGCCTCAATTCACTCAAGCGGCTGCTGCCGTCATCGCTCCTCTGCTGCTCCCTCTTTCTTTTGCTTCCTCGCTCTTTCAGCCTTCTCTGCTCTTTCAGCCTTCTCTGCTCTTTCAGCCTTCTCTGCTCTTTCAGCCTTCTCTGCTCTTTCAGCCTTCTCTGCTCTTTCAGCCTTCTCTACTCTTTCTCACGCCCAAACACTGCTGTTTAAAAGCACGCTATTCAACCCAACCCGGCTCTCCAGTCCGCGCAACATCGCTTGCAATATGGCGTGGAGATGCTCAGGAAGAACGAACGCCGAGCTAGTCGACAACCTGGCCAGGGCAAGCATCATCAAATCAGCCGACGTTGTCTCGGCTATGCGCGCTGTCGACAGGGGCCACTTCACCAAAACAAGCCCCTATGAGGATTCGC
>MU603957.1:160138-173898 GCA_025201845.1 Martensiomyces pterosporus
TGGTGCTAGTCGCACAACAGCAAAATGCTGGCATTTTCGCTGAGCTCGCCGGCTGAGCTAGAAACCCTGGCGAGTCGGCTCTTGAACACTGTTTACAGCAGCACAGGGTCCACGTGCCTCAATTCACTCAAGCGGCTGCTGCCGTCATCGCTCCTCTGCTGCTCCCTCTTTCTTTTGCTTCCTCGCTCTTTCAGCCTTCTCTGCTCTTTCAGCCTTCTCTGCTCTTTCAGCCTTCTCTGCTCTTTCAGCCTTCTCTGCTCTTTCAGCCTTCTCTGCTCTTTCAGCCTTCTCTACTCTTTCTCACGCCCAAACACTGCTGTTTAAAAGCACGCTATTCAACCCAACCCGGCTCTCCAGTCCGCGCAACATCGCTTGCAATATGGCGTGGAGATGCTCAGGAAGAACGAACGCCGAGCTAGTCGACAACCTGGCCAGGGCAAGCATCATCAAATCAGCCGACGTTGTCTCGGCTATGCGCGCTGTCGACAGGGGCCACTTCACCAAAACAAGCCCCTATGAGGATTCGCCACAGTACATCGGCTATGGCGCAACCATTTCGGCTCCACACATGCACGGATACGCGCTAGAGTATCTTAGGTCGCACCTGCAGCCAGGGATGCGGGCGCTCGACGTTGGCAGCGGATCCGGGTACCTCACAGCGTGCATGGCCGCAATGGTCGGCGAGAACGGACGTGTGGTCGGCATTGACCACATCGACGAGCTCACGCGGATGTCAAACGCAGCGCTGGAGCACCACTACCCCGAGTGGGTTCTGGCCGGGAGGATCCATATCGTCACCGGCGATGGCCGTAAGGGGTATCCACAGGATGCGCCATACGACTGCATCCATGTCGGCGCTGCGTCTCCGAGTCGGCCCGGCGACCTACTAGCCCAGCTCAAGTCGCCTGGCCGAATGTTTGTGCCTGTGGGAACAAGCAGCCAAAGCATTATCATGTACGACAAAGATGCCGAGGGAAACGTCTCGGAGAGAAGCCTAATGGGCGTCATTTATGTTCCACTGACA
Source organism: Martensiomyces pterosporus (assembly GCA_025201845.1). Taxonomy (NCBI): domain Eukaryota; kingdom Fungi; phylum Kickxellomycota; class Kickxellomycetes; order Kickxellales; family Kickxellaceae; genus Martensiomyces; species Martensiomyces pterosporus. Next base: position 161,163 of record MU603957.1, read on the forward strand.
GACGAAGCCAAACAGCGCGATGGCTGGTAGCGACCACATGCGCGTACTCCTGCTTCGCTCTGCCGCTTCCAAAGAAGCAAAGCTGTAGATATGTGGGGTGTGTTTTTCTTTCTTTTTTTGTTTTATTAGTGCTGGCGAACACCAGGAGAGTAGCAAGAAAGCCTAGCGGATGCCATACCAACCAAACCAAATAATAAAAACACCAGTGCAAAAGACAGTGCAAGGTTCAGGCAGCACAGCGGGCTTTAGTGCAGAGTCTTGTAGATATTGATGGGCGAAGAGGTCGGGGCGGCAGCAGAGTACCCAGGGGTAGACAGAGTGTATCCGGGTGGGCACGGCTCGTTGGAAGTGGCAGCTGGTGGGGGAGTTGGTGCAGGGATGCTAGTGGGCTTGGGGCCAGCGGTCGAGGTAGGCGCCGGCGGGACCGGAGTGGGGGTGCTTGTTGGGCATGGGTGGAAGAGCCAGTAGGCCTTGAGAATAGGGCCGATGAACAGCTCCATCTGGTCCGGGCCGACGATCTGGAGCAGACCCAGCTCAGTGGCGAGGTCGGGCTTTGCAGGCAGGTAGAGGTGTCCGCCGAGGAGCTTCTTGATCTTGTTGAACTTGTCAAAGCCGAGGATGACCCAGCTGAATGGAAGCAGGATGGCCATTTCGAATCGAATCTCGTTCCAGGTAGCTGAGATGGCGCTGATAGTGCAGGGGCTGATCCAGTCAATCTTGGCTGTGACTGCTGTGGCAGCCGCGCCAATGACGACGGCTTGAGCAACGGTTCTCTTGAGGTTCATGGTTGGGCTTGGGCCAGCTAAAAACGAGCGTAGGAGGCAAGGGCAATCCGACTAAGATATGGAAAAGCTAGAGGGGCGAGGCGTGGAAAGTACGACACAGACGTTCTGCCACTCGCCCGGCAAAGCGAGGAACAAGCACATCTTTTATAGCGCAAATAGCCGTTTGCACCGCGTCTACCAACCAACCATCTGGACAGAATGCGTATATTGCCTGCGGACCGTCCATGGCTAACGCACATTCCATCTCCCAATGCAAGGCCGTATGAAACTGCTTGCAAGCACACATGGCCGATCCAGCAAAGAAGCTCAAGGGCTGGAGCAGGGCTGAGTTGGTAGCGCTTTCTGCTGCTCCCGACAAAGCGCGATGCCGCCAGCTCCCGCCTTTTCCCATCGCTTGTGGACTGTCACGAGTGTCGGCAGCCCGCTCTCAAGGCCAAGTTTGCAGGAAAGAAATGCATGATCACACTCCAAGGCAACGGCGAGACCGTGTCAATCCCACTGCACAGTATAAGCAAGTAGACGCCAGGCTGGTCACACGCACTCTCAGCAAACAGGGCATCTCCAGGCCGGGTTCATTTTTGTCGCACACATGTAGACATTGCAGATAGCAACAAAGCGAATTTACTTTAAGCGCTATCTAGTCGCCGTTTGGCGTCCACAGGGAGCTGATCGGGTTAATGGACACCAAATTGCCAATCTCGTCGGTGTCCCACTGGTCCACCTTGCCCAGCGACCACGCAAACGCCAAAAAGCGCGACTCGGCAATCTTGCGAATTGCATCCAGGTGCTCAGGGCTAAGGCTAGTATACGGAACGGTGGTCGTCTTTGGGTGGCTGCCCTCATCCGAGTCCTTCATCTCAACGGCGATTCCAAAATCACCGTTCTCAATGCTGGCGATGATGCCCTTTGCATGTGCGCGCTTGGATGCCAGCGGGATGGTCTTGGGCAAGTCGTTGGCCATCTTGCGCAAGCTGTGTGGGATGTGCTTCATGTGCAGAGCACTCTCAAGCGGCGTCGCCTCGCTGCTTTTTGCATCTGCACCGCCTCCGGCTTGCGCACTCTCCTCCGCCCGCTGAATCTCGTCGCGCAGGTTCAGCAGGACCTGAGCGCGTGCGCGCCAGTACCAGGCCTCAGCAACATCGACCTCATGGCCAAGCTGCTTGGCATCCAGCGACTGGTGGGTGTGAGGCGACATGAACGGATCGACGTATTTCTCAATGCTCGACGGATCAGCCGGCATGATTCCAGTGCCCTGGAACAGCCGCGCGCGGTCAAAGTTCGAGTAATACGCAGGGATCGTGTGCTGGCGCCCCAGAAGCCACTGCAGGACACCAAACCCTTCCCAGTTGTCGCCGTATACGTAGTCGTCGTACTCCCATGTCTTGTAAGGCTTCTCCAGCATCGCCTTCTCCGCCTTCGTCATGTGGTCGTCAAGTCCGCTCTCATACATGGCCGTGGCAATGGCGTCCACTGCACGCACCTTGCGGTCGTCGTCGTTGGCCGTCCTTTCGCCCTGGAGCCCCATCAGCGCCGCTGTCTCTAGCCCCCAGCGCGCCAGGACCAGCTGCAAGCACGACGTGCGCAAGGCAATCTCGAACGCCGGCCGCAGCTTGAGCTCTTGTCTGAAAACAGAAGTCGCACGGAATGCCATTCGCTTTGCGAGGAAATCAACGTACAAAGGAAAGAAAAGAAAGAAAGTAGAATGGCGGAAGCTAGCGATTGAGGCAAACAGCAAGCGCAGCGACCAGCCAAATTGGCGGCAGGAAGCCTGTCGAGTGCCAGCGTGTTCTTGGACATGCGCTCACCCATTACGATAATGGCTGTCTCGAAGAGATCCAGTGATTACGCATATGTGATAATCAAAGCCCTCTTGCTAAGACACCAGTTTTCTTTCTCGAGCTGTGCTTGGTGCTGTGAGCTGAGGCGAAGCCTGCCTGCTCGCTTGTCTCTTGCCTGTGCTTTTGCCTCTAATATTTTTCGCTTTTGCTTTTCTATTCAGCCATTTTGCGCCAGCAGCCCGCTCTGTTCTTTTATTTGCAGAAAATGCAGTCGAGTCTTTGTCGCAGGGTGCTGAAGCCCTCGGCGGTCGCTCTAAGGCAGGGTCTGGCTGGCACCACGCTGATCCGAGGTCGGCGAAGCGCATTCCGCAGGGACTTCCAGACAAGAGGGGTCCTGCACTCGGACAGCGGGGTGCTGAAGCGCTCGGCGGTCGCTCTAAGGCAGGGTCTGGCTGGCACCACGCTGATCCGAGGTCGGCGAAGCGCATTCCGCAGGGACTTCCAGACAAGAGGGGTCCTGCACTCGGACAGCGCCAAGTACCCAGAGCTCGAGGACATTCTCGGAAAACCAGCGGCAACATTCGAGCAGCTGATCGACCAGCTAGAGACACTAATCAAGCACCCCAACCCACCACGCAACTACGCCGATGCCTTGGCGAAAGAGGAGCTGCGTCGACAAGACATTCGCGATCTGACACCCGAACTGACCAAGGGTGGTGCCGATCCGGCACGAAAGATGCTGCTCAGACAGAGACCTCGACTGCTGCGACACGCACAGCCTGAGGCTGATCAGTCCATCGCCACGGAAGAGGAAGGTGCTGAAGGAAAGGGGGGCCATAGGAGGCAGGACCTTAACAGCTCGCTTCCAGAAAACAGACAAAGCGCTGAGAGCGACATAGAGCATCTGCTGGGAAGCAGCAGCAAGGCAGATGGATCAGGTGCACTCGAGGTGCCTCCGCTGCCCGAGGACGTCGCGATCAACTTGGGGTTCACTAGCGAGCAGCAAGAGAGACGGCGCATCTGGTTGACAAAGGTGGCTGGATACCGGGCTTTCCGCAACAAGCTCCTGTCGGTTGACTCCCTGCTTGATAACCTCGATGATAAGCGCAGCGCTGAAGATAGAGCTCCAAGAGATCAAATGAACGGCTCTAGCTTGGAAAAACTCGGGGCCGACGCAATTGGGGGCGCCACGCTCCTGGAGGACGATCGCGAGTTTGAGCGGCTCATTCGCAAGAGCTGGAAGCTGCGTGATGAGGACGTTGAGGCGGCAGCCGAGTCGAGCAAGACAAGTGCAAAGGAGCCCAGCAATACAGAAATGCCGGGCAGCACGCAGGAATCGTGGAAGAGCAAGCGGCCACCCGGAAAACGGTCCTACCACACGTCGCGCATACTGCCTGATGCTGCTGGGTCACCGAAACCCACGCCGATAGAGAACCCATTCACATCTCCCAGAAAACCATGGCCGCCGAAGAAAGGCAGCCGGCTTGCTAAAAAGAGCAGGCTGCCCGAAGAGCCTGGCGAGGAAAGGCGGATCAACAAAAAGATTGCACTAAGCAAGCCCATTTCGCCTGCTCCAAAGCTGCCAAAGAGCCTGGTTAGGAACGCCGATATGCCCACGGCCAAGGAGATTCGGAAGCACATTAGCCAAAGCAAGGAGAGCACTGGAGAGATTCATGTCCCGATTGACGCAACAGTAAACACTGGCGACATCGTCGAGCTCCGCCAGATGGTAAGCCCCGCGACAAGCTCCCAGTTCACCGCTGCAATTATGACCGGCGGCGTGATCCAAAAGACCACTGGTCGATTCCACATCAACGCCGTCATGTCTAATGGCTCCATCATGGGCGCTCGTGAGCAGCGGGTCGGGTTTGTGGCCAGAGGGCTTCTGTTTGACGAGGCTCTTATGCGTGCCAGCGGCGTGGATGGCGCAGACGTCGCCAGAGTGCTCGAGTATGCCGAGGAGCTTCGCGAGTACGAGGCTACGCATGGCCACCACGCACTTGTTCCGGCGTACGAGGCTGAATTGCTGCAGCAACTGCAGAACCAGTCGCAAACCCAGAGTACGTTTAGGGGCGATTTTGAAGAGGCTGCCGATGTGGCAGCTGCCGATGCCCATGGGCTCGACTCTCCCACGCACCAGCGCCTGTCTGCAGTCAATGGAAACGGCGCATCTATGATCAACAATGAAGCCACTGCAACTGACGGCCAGGCCCAGGGCGACGCGGAGGAGACGATTACCGAGGTCATGCTACGAACCATCCCGCGCGTCCTCCGTGTTTTCCAGCAGCGAGCCGAGCAGCTCATGCGGTCTCACTACAGAGAGCTGGGCGAGTACTGGAACATGGCGCTCAAGCGTGGGCAAAGGCGAGTAACAGTCGATGCTCTGGCGGAGCTCATCTTTGGCAGCGAGGGTGGCGAGCCCGTCGGCCAAGAAGCTCGGTACGCTGCCTATATGCACCTCATTGGAAATCCGCTGCATTTCATCCCGGACACCGACGGCCTGTTCGTCACAAACACATTTGAGCTGCGCTGCAAAAAGGATGTGTACGAGATTGAGAGCGTTAGGGGCCTCATTAGAGAGGATGCGCCAGAGTTTAGAAAATTCATTGAAACCGCCAAAAAGCTCGTCGCTTACTCGCACGAGCACAGCCCCATGTCGCCGCTTCGCGTCGCGCTGGACCCGGATCTCAAGTCCGCCAAGGAGACGACAGCGTGCAGGCTAACCGGCTGGGATGCCCACCTGGAGCTCACTAACCGCCGGCCGCAGCCTGCACATGTGCCCACGGAGAAGGATGTTTCCGAAATCCAGTTTGACAAGACGGATTTCTCGTTCATCAACGTCCTGCGCAGCTACGTCTTCCACCACAACACGGGATACCGGCACTTTGAAAACCCGTATGAGAGCCTGGTGTCGCCGATCATCAAGAAGATGCACTACTACAGCGGCTGCGATGTCATCAACGTAACGCGCTTTCTGGTCGACATTGGCGTCTGGCCGCACTGGTTCAACCCAAAGCTCAACACGCGCAACTTGCCATTTGGCACTCTGGGCACCAACAAGGATGTGTACACGCTGCGCAATGGAGCCTACTCCTCTGCGGCCTACTATCTGTCCAAGAGCCCGGATGGCCGTGAGCAAGAGGCGGCTGGCACCAGCGCTGACGCCGACAAGCAGCCCAATGGGCGAGCATCCGACGCTGAGACAGCCACTACGGCCACAAAGAGCGGCGCAGCCCACGACCCAAGCATCGACCCAGCGAGAATCCACGACAAGTCGCTGCCTGTGCGGGTGTCCAAAACCTTTGTTGCCTCGGCCAAGGAGATTGCGCCAAAGGTCCGCGCATCAATCCTCACAAAGCCCACAGGGGGGGTAGGAATCATCGACAAGACCAGGTACTACGACAGAGATGTATGCGAGGACATTCGGCACGATTTTGGCAACCTTCCCGTGTACACCATCGACGACTCGGCGACTCGCGACGTTGATGACGGCGTGTCAGTTGAGACAATCAAGGGCGCTGACGGTAAGGACCAGACGTGGCTCCATATGCATATTGCCGATCCAACCGCGCTCATCCATCCGGGGCACATTGCAACACACTCTGCAGAAACGCAGATGTCGACGCTGTACTACGTGGAAAAGATTCAGCACATGCTCCCGCTGAGCCTCACGCTGAGCCACTTCTCTCTGGTGCGCCGTGGCGACGGAGAGCCTGTGAAAACAATGACGTTCTCTGCGCTTATCGGCGAGGATGGTGACATTGTGGATTACAAGGTTCGGCCTGGCGTGGTGCGCAACATTGTGGCGATGCCGTACGAATCGGTGGATCAGTGCCTCTCGTATGAGTGGTCGAGTGAGAAAATCAATTCGCTGGAGAAGATCAAGGATGTCCACAGGCACTCGACGATCATCCACCCATTTGTCCCAACGACTGCAGACTTTAAGCGCTATGGCGAGACGTATGGCGCACCTGATGAGGATGCGACCAGACAGCTGAGGGACATCCAGGAGATTGCTCGTCGCCACTATGCGATGCGTGTCAGGTCGGGCGGCTTCAACCGGCTGTCAGCCGGCCGCGGTTTATCGCTGCTCTCCTCAACGCCGATAGAGCCGAGCTTTAATATTGCAGTGCCCAAGTTTGCGCTGCCGCTATTCAGCCGTCCAGAATATGACCCGCTTGTGTATCCAGGCATCAGATCGACGTTTGGGATCTCCGAGTGCTCTCCTGCCCATGCGATGGTTGGCGAAGTCATGATTGTTGCTGGCCGTGTTGGTGCTAGGTTTGCCAACGAGCACGGCCCCGGAGCTGCGGGTGGTCTTGGGATAAACGGCTCGGGTGTGGTCACAAGCGCTGGTGCTGGCGGCAACACCGGGGTGCCCATCCTGTACCGCGCGCAAGAGCCGCCCAAGCTCGACTCTCTTAGCGGCGCAGCTCTTGGCATGCCGCTTGCCCTGGAGGAGCTCAGCACCGAGGAGGCAAAGTCGGCCAGAGCTGTATGGAATGCTGTGGTTGCGCGGGCTCAAAAGAACGACGGCTACATCGACAACAGGGTGTACGACGAAGTACGCCACATGCTGAACCCTAGTGTGTTCACGCCCACTCCAACCGTGCACACAATCATGGGCATCAACGACAGGTACGGATATGCACGCGTGTCATCGCCGATCCGTCGGTTCGACGACCTGGTGTCGCACTGGCAGCTCAAGGCGCAGCTTCTGGCAGAGCACGGCGATGCCAGAGACAAGTCGCCTTGGTACTGGAAGCACGACGACATGGAGCTGCTGGCGCCGGTTGTGTTCCGCAGGAGCCTCCTATCTGACCAGTGCATGAAGCTGAGCGAGGACTTTTGGTCGCTGACACTGATGCGCAGGATGGAGCACGAGGCTCGGCGCGGCAAACTGCTGCTGCCTCCAGAGGGATTCTACGACCCCAACTCGCCTGCCTACTACGACCTGCCCTGGCCGTACTATGACCCGCGGAAGCCCGGCCCGCTTACGTGGACGGCGACTGTGGACAACCGCGACGAGTCGCGTACGTTTATCAGTTTGATCATCGATTGCATTGGCACTCGCGCCATGCTTATTCCACGGCCGGTTGATGCGACCGTGCTGCCGTTTGCGGGCACAAAGATCAGAGTGCAAGTGCTTGCTGTCGACCCGGCTGAAGGGATGCTGATTGTGAAGCTGGCTCCCGAGGAGTACCAACCGCCAGAGACGCCAAAGTTCTGGCGAAACCCGCCTGCGTTGAACAACCTGATGGACAAGTTCCCCATCACTCGTAACCCGCCCGAGAGAATGCAAGAAGACAAGTCTGCATAATCCTAGTCCAGCTCTTAGATTTCTGGTTTACAAGCCTTATTATTAGCACTAGTGCTGTAACTACGGTCCCAATTCTAGCAACACCACTGCAAGAGTTACTTTTCGCTGGCATCGTCAAACCCCGTGGCCACGTTGTAGTTGCACAGCGGACAGGTTGCGGATCTCCTGCTGAGCCATGGATCGATGCAGGGGACGTGGAAGTAGTGTCTGCACGGCAATCGCCGCACCTGCTCGTCCTGTGCAAAGTCCTCCAAGCAGATAGCACAGTTCTCCTCATGCAAGGGCGGGCCGTCCAGCCAGACTGACGAATGCGCAGCAGCAGTAGCAGCAGTAGCAGCAGTAGCCGGCGCTGCTGCCTCTGACAATGCGGTTGCCGCAAGTGTCAGATGCTGCTGTGGATCGTTGGCACTGTGTAGCGGTGTGCTCTCATTCGAAATCGCCATTCGCTGTGACGAAGCGACTGGTTCGGGGACGGTGATTGGAGTAGACAGGCTCGCCTGGCCATCTCCCGCATATCCATCGAACGAAACTTCAGGCAGAGCGTAGGCCTGCACCGGGCTATCTGCGACATGGCTCTGTCTGTCCCGTGTAGCACTGGGCTGGGGCATCGTCGTTTGTGTAGCCACGCCCTTGGCAGCCTGAATATCGTCCTGCGTCAACGTAGCGATGGGCAGGGTCCGAACCTCCTCCTCGGTCAGAAGACGTTTCTGCTTCGTCAGGACTATCCCATGGCTGCGAAGGTGGCGGCTGTGCGGATCGATGCCTTGTGCGGCAAGCCAGCGGTTCCGCCGGTATCTGCGCAGGGCCAGGTAGAGCACGACGGCAACAATGAAGAGCCATGCTATCGTGTGTACAGTCAGCGTGTTGGCAGAGCCAATGGACACCAGAGCAGCATTGTTAGCGAGAGCTAGCAGCGGAGCGGAGATGAGGGTGGGCTATCATTTCACTCATGTGGCATCGCATGCGGCAAGGCCAGCGGGATGCCTCTAAGAGCATATGCGCGTGCAGGTGTTCAGCGTGTGCGTGGCCCACCTTTTTCTTTCTCCACACCACCACGCCCTTGCCTGCTGTACCTTTTTGTGCCCATGCGTGCACCAGTGCAGAGGAGAGGGAGCAGGCAGCACCTTGGCAGGCGTTTGCTTACCTATAATGAGAACGATGTATATTATCGTGTATATGCTGCCGCCGCCATAGTCGCCTTCATCGGACCGCTTGAACAGGTCCTCGAATTGGCCCTCGATCGACGGACCTGGTAATACTGAGGACATAAGGAAATATGCGATATGGGCTGATGTGGACCGAGCTAGATGGTGACTAATGCCCGAGGACTATTAAAACAAGGCGTATAGAACAAACAGAAAAATGCTGGTGTATGAAGGAGGGATACGAGAGAGAAATGAAAGAGCGTGGCCATGGCCATAGCCGCTCGCTTAAATATGTATAAATCGCCATTACCGAGCAGCGCTGTGCAACAGGCGAGCGAGCAGCAGGCAAATGCGGACATGGAGGCCGGGGGCGAGAGAGGAACAGCCGAGTCACTGTCGGTGTAACAATTATGCCACTAGTGCGGGCCAGATTCTTCTTGCCAGTGCACCTTGAGCGTGCGGGGGAAGTAGCAAGGCACTCTCCGTCAAAGAAAGGCGATGTGGTGAAGCACGCGTGTGGTGCTCGAGTGCAAGTGCGCTGGAGAAAGGCGGGGGACGCTAGTGAAACAGACACAGCTTACCAGGATCCCACGCAGTGTAAACCGCAGGCCACCATTAGCCATGGCTGCTGCTTACAAGCGCAGGGCCATGTGCGATGCAAAAAGGCGAATGCGGAGAGGAGCACTTGGCTAGGGGCAGCAGACAGCCAAGCCAGCAACAAGAGGTGCCTGGCCTGCGCTCAGAGGCAATGGGGATCAGAGCAGCTCAAACGCAAAGGCGGGGGTCGTGTCTGATCGGCGAGATCGGTCGTGCTCTCTCTGTGAAGCCTTGCCAGCCAGCGCTTTTGCCGCTGTGTCTCGTGCACCAGTCTACTCAACATGCATTTTCTGCTAGCCGCCGGCTGCCAAGAAAGGGGGCATGGAGTTGCGGACAGCGCGCCCGCAATTGTTCGAGCGATTCACAAAGGCAGAACCGGAGTTCCCTGGCGAGGCGCCTCCTGCCTCCTGCGCCTACCCCGAGATAACCCCACTACTGGCTACGGGTCTAATTAGGCAGCACGGCATTCGGCCCATCCTGGCCAGCCGTATGTGTCGCTAGGCAGCACGGCATTCGGCCCATCCTGGCCAGCCGTATGTGTCGCAGCTCTGCTTGTAGGTTTGGCGGCAAAATAGAGCCATCCGACACGTGGCCTCTCCTCCTTTTTGCTGCTGCCCCTGCCGCAGGCGCTCGGATTATGCCGAGCTACCAGAACGGGTGGGCAGTAATTCCCTCGGGGATCAGCAGCAATGGCGCTAAACAGGGCAGAAGCGAACGAGTGCGCTCGTTTGGCTCGCTGACGCACACGCCTTTTAAGCCCCCTTTGCTGTGCCTTCCAAGCTCCACGCGCTCTCTTCTTTCTCTCCCTTCTATCTTGCCGGTGCTTACGCCTTTTGTTTTCTGCATTTTCAAGAAACTTCATTTGGTCCAATGATGAGCGACACAAAGTCTGTCAAGTCCGTCAGCTCCGCCACGTCTGGCTCCTCTGCTAGCGGAAAGACCTCTACGCCCAACGAGCCCGCTGGAAACATCGTCCCAGCCTCGCACTCTGGCGACTTTATGTCCTTCCTCAAGGGCGTTCTCTCGTTCACTGGCGACCTGTCTTCGCTGACCTGCCCCTCTTTCCTCCTTAACGGCATTTCCCTTCTCGAATACGGGTAAGCAGGCAGGCCTATGCAGTCCATGGGAGGATGGCTGCCGCTCGTGTTTGGCCTTTCTCATGGCGACATATGCGCGCTTCAAGCGCACATGCTGGCGATTACTAATAAACCTGCTGCGCCCTGTGCTGCCTTGGTGTATTTTGTTGTGCGTAGTGCCCACTGGAGCGATTATCCCCACGTCTTGGCTGAGATTACAAAGGCCGAGGATTCTGCTGGTAGGTCCCTTCTGATGCTCACCTCCTTGTGGCGGCACCTGCACTTCTGCAACCGCGGCGCCAAGCGGGGCTTTCCTCTGCTTGCTTGTTTTCTGCTGATGTTTACACGTTGCTGGTTTTCATTTGCGTGTGCTTCGGGCGCATTAGCCGGGATCAAGCGCCATGCTGATTTGTAATGTCGATCCTTCTGAGAAGAAAAGGCAGCGCCAGCAGCAGCACGGAGCAGCCCTTTGAGAGCTGGCCATCCGTGCACCTGGCCCTTTCCTCATACTCGCATCTGCCCCGATACTGCGGGCTGCATTCTACACACCCGCGCACCTGTGCATGTGCCTGTGTGGGGAAATTATGCGCACAGCCACACTAAACCCGTGCACACAATGCCCCCTCCATCTCTTGCCAAACACGTGCATAGAGCGCATGAAGCTTGTCGCGCGGTGGTTCGTCTCGACGCTTTACGGAAGCTACAACAAGCGCGTTGCCGAGTCCAACACCGGCGAAAAGAAGCCCTTCAACCCCATCCTGGGCGAGCAGTTCCTGGCGTCCTGGGATGACGCTGAGTTTGGCGAGACCACGTTTATCTGCGAGCAAGTCTCGCACCACCCGCCCGTCAGCGCCATCTACTTTGAGAACGCCAAGGCCGGGATCTATGGCAACGGCCATTTCTCGCAAAAATCAAAGTTCAAGGGAACCACCATGAAGGTCGTGCAGGAGGGCCGTGTTACGCTGCGCATGAAGAACACCGACGAGGTTTACTGCCTGTCCCTGCCCAACCTCAACATCTGCTCGATCTTTACTGGAAAGCCCTTTTTGGAGATGAGCAGCACCACGTTTATCCGCTCCAGCAAGGGATACACTGCCGAGTTCCACTGGCACACCAAGCCATGGCTCTACGGAGAGTACCACAAGTTTGACGGAAGAATCTTTAAGGACGACTCGCTCAAGTACGACGAGACTGCCAATGGCAAGGAGCAGCTTTATACCATGAAGGGCAAGTGGGTTGCCGAGTCCACGGCCACAAACCTCAAGACCGGCAGCGAGGCAACCCTGTTTGACGTCGCTGCCCAGCCCTCAGCCGATATCATCATCAACCCCCTTGAGGAGCAAACCGAGATTGAAAGCCGCCACGTCTGGCACAAGGTCACTGAGGCTCTGGCCAATGGCGACTACGACGCTGCGTCAAGGGAGAAGACCGCCATTGAGGAGGAGCAGCGTGCCTTGCGGAAAAAGCGTGCGGAGGCGAACGAGGTGTGGACGCCCAGCCTGTTCGATTGGATCGATGACGCTGATGATGCTGATGATGTCAAGAAAAGCTATGCCTATCTGTACTCGGCAAAGGACAGCATTGGCACCGGCAGCTGGGTGTACAAAAGCTCGGTTCACAGTGCCCCGAAGAGCGCTCCCAGCAGCAACCAGTCGGGCTCTGAAACTCCCTCGGACGCCTTCAGCACCGCTGAGAGCAGCGTCGCCTAAATAGAAGAAGCTGGACGGTCTCCCCATCTCTGTGCCTCGCACCACCTTTTCCATTCGCATATCTCTAGCGCCTTCCCCCCCCCCCGCCTATAGCTCGCTGCATGCTTTGCTCCTGCTTGCTCTTGTCTACAATGTGCTATCTTTCCTTTGCCCAGGCAATTGACTTTTTTTTTATTTATACAAGACTGCCACATGCCTGTCACTCGAATGGCGGGCAGTTGGTTTGAAACTGGTCGTTGTACGCAGGCCCAGCGCCGCCCAGCTGCTGCTGAAGCTGCTGATCGCCGGCCATCTCCTGCTGGCTCAGATGCGCGTAGATTGATGAC
>MU603958.1:0-20796 GCA_025201845.1 Martensiomyces pterosporus
TTCTCCACAAGGCGCTTGATGGCAGAGAAAATATAGGGCTGCTCGTAATAGTTGATATAGGCGCCCAGGTTGTTTCGATAGGGAGCGTGTATATCTGGTATTCCCTCAGGATTAAGGTTGACAAACGAGGTGTACAGGCGCTCAATCAGCATGCTGTCCACAACGCCGCCGCTGCGTTCCTTGTCAACCAGGGCAATGACAGCATCAGAAAGGCGAGTATGGATGCGCGCAAACAGACGGCTGTACCACATCTGCACCATAGTCACCTCAATCGGGTACACGTTGCGCGTGGGCTTTGCACGCAATATCCATCCTTCATTCAGCGGCCTGAATGCCCGGTCAACCACCTTTAATATGCCCGCGTAGTAGCTCCACTCGTCAACATACATCCTTAAGAGACTCTCGCCAGATGCTTCGTCGGCTTTGGCCAGGAACCCCTCCAGGTAGTCGGTCAAGTAGTCGACAAGCCAGTAGAACAGCTCCTCCTCAAAGTACGATGCAGCTTCGGTAGTCGAGCTGCCAGGGAGGATGGCTGTGTTGGCAAGAATGGCTTCGCTTATCTTTGAGGATATATCCATGTACTCGTCGATGGTGATTCTCGTTGTGTGGTCGACGAAGAGTCTATCCATGTACTCCTCCAGATAGCCAAAGAACGCTGGTGTATTGGCGTCAGGCACAACAGCATCCTGTCCCATTTTGCGACTGAGTGGAAATGGTGCCATAGACACAGTGCAGCAGGAGGAAAAGGTAAAGTTCGAGTCAAAGCAAGCAACAGCAGCACAGAAAGAAAGGGAAGAGAAAGCAGCTGATGCCCTCCCCTGCCATCGGCGTTGGAGGAGCGGATATTGTCACTGCCTTCATGTACATGCTGCATTGATTTACAGGATCTATTGTAGCTGTGCAAGCACAATCGCCTCTTACACATGTTTGGCTAGTCCAGGACTAGCTCTGATCACGACGGATACACTCAAGAAGTGCTCCCGTTCGTGTGGTGCTCTGATGGCTGGTGCAGCAGGCAGTTCTTTACGCATCTGCTGTATCAACTAAAACAGAAGAGTAGCATCAAGCGGTTGAAGGCACTGGGAGGATGCGAGATAAAAGTGTGATGGGTAAGGCGTGCTGCTCTGGTATCCCTCGAGATTGGGAAATGGCAGGTGTGAACGTGTCAGGGACAAGGCAAAGGATACAGCGGGAGGCACGCTGCTTTTGCTTGGTCACACGCAGCAAGAATGTCAATTTCCTCCATGCACATGCATGCAGCTGAAGGAAAGCGCAGTGCCAATAACGTGAGCAAGTGTGCTGAAGCGAGGGCTATGCAGTGCAAGCGAGAAATGCAAGCGCAAGCAGGGTTAGATTACAGCATCAAGAGAGCATCAACAGAAAAATAAATTAACATACACCAGAGCTGCCACGGATACAAGCACCACACTAATTAAATGAGCAGCCGGTTGCCCAGTGCCTCTTCTTCCTCCTCTTTCTCGTCGTGAGTCTGCCACCTCAGCGAACTATCGTGCATTGGCTCTGGATAGCTGATGTGAGACTGGTACGGCGATGTGGGTCCAAATGAAACAGCATGGGACTGTTGTAGCGGCGACAATGGCGGCGACGAGTAGGTGCGGCGCGGGATTGTTGGGGCCTGGCTATTTGCTGCCTGCCTCTTCGGCCGCATGAGGCTATGGTGGATAGACCACCGACCCCTGCTTGCCTTGTCATTGCTCCTGATCGATCCAGCCACTGTGGTAGCTGGAGACAGCGGCGACAGGTCGACGTAGGATGGCTCATCGATTGGTCCAAAGTTCAGGTTAAGCAGGGTCAGGTTGTCCACATGCGTACTTGTGCTCACTGGCTCCGCTTCGCTTTCAGAGTCCTCATACTTGGCGTTGTGCTTCTCAATAGTCGGGCTGTCCGGACGCTGCATCGGCACAAATCGCTCTGCCTCAAATGCATTGGCGCCCCACCGCGTTTCCGCAGCATAGAGGGGGTCCTTATGTCTGCTCGCAGTGTTCCTCCTGCTATACACACTAGTGGCATTCACCGTGGTGTCGATCTGGTACTCGCGCTGCAGCCCATCCCTCTTCAGCTTCCGAATCCAAAACTCCAGATACCGCTCTCTGCGGAACAGGCAGTTGAAGATCGGGGGACCCATGATGGTCCACCACACGATGTTAACAGCCACATGGTCCAGACTAGTCGTGACGATCCTTTGCGTCAAGTTGAACGGGTAATAGGGAGCGGCGAACTCGATCACAGTGGAGTAGATGAGCACGGTGAACACGATGAAGCAGGCAAGCGCCATTTCCTTGCTCTCGTTGAACGAGCTCTTGATGTTGCGGATCTTCCAGTTGATGAATGCCACAAATAGCCATGTGGCCCAGATGAACGCCAGCAAAGCGCCCTTAAAGCCGTTTGGATAGAAGCAGGCTTCGAGTTCAGGCACATATCGAATGGTGCTGGTGGGCGACATGAACTGTATGACGATTCCGTAGGCCAGGAGGCATGCGCAGTAGACCATGAATGGCAGGTAGAAGCCGAATCCAGTGTAGGGAAGGTTGGCGCAGAACACGCGGTACAGCCCGTAGGATCTAAGTGCGAATAGGGCCGAGATGGCGCATACGCCTAATAGCAGACGCAGCCAAACACCAAACGCCTTGCAGTTCGACAGAACGGGTCCAACCATGTGGATATGGCCGTCAATCAGGTAGTCTCCCAACTTCCAGGCAATAGCCGAGACATAGGCCGCTGCCATGATCCCCGGGCTCTTGGACTTTATTGGCGGATACTTGCGATTGACCAGCATGTATATTACGGCGACCAAGTCGATGAGGTATATGGAGCTAAGGAATATGATCAGGGCCAGGTCGTGCTTTCCAATGGGATCCAGATGGATGCCCAGCGCAGCAGCAAAGTCCACACGAGCCTGTTCGTGTGGTGTGAGCGAGAACGACATTCCTGAATCTGGGTCTGCGTGTGTTTCTTGGGTGATATACAGGAGGCGCTTGAGAATTCAAATAGCATACAGCAGAGAAATGGCGTACAGAGTGGAGGCGCTGGCCAGAGACCTTTCTAGCCCAGGCCACAAGACCAGCGAGATAAAAAGGGAAAATGGAGAGGAGGGAAACTTGCCAGAGGAGCGCACCGTCCATCTCAGCCCACACCAGCGCTCTTAAGAGATGCTTTCGCCTACCAGACAGCATCTATGGCTTTAGCGCACCCCGTAGGTGGACGATGCGTCAAAGCAGCAGATGCAGCAGTGTTTTCACAAGGATATGCATCAAGTGGACAAATAATTACCAAACCACGCGCCAAGGCGGGCTGCAAAGGAGCGAGCTTCGGAGCGGCAGGCCCGGAGGGTCGTAGGAATAGGGGAGAGATGCATTTTTCTTGCCCATGTGTCTATGCTTGCCCAAGGGAGACGTTGCCAATTCAGTCGGCCCAGCCCGAGAGCGGGCAGGTGAACACACTCTGCAGAGGTGCTTGCCTCGCCAATCTCCCTCTCCATTTCCTTGCTCACATAGCCATGCAGCTTCATATGGGCCGAGTGGATATATAGTGAATCTTCAAACCTGCTTTCCCGCAATGGCAGCGACGGCGGAAGGGTCAGCTGGCCAGAGCGCTGGTTCAGGCATTTAAGGTCGTGCGTGCAAATCAATTCGAGTCAATGACTCACGCTCGAGTGATCCCGCCGCCTGTGTGCTGCTGCAGAAATGCCCGCCGCACCGTCATCTTTCATGCGGCATGAAGGAAGGAGATATGCATGTGCCTCGACATGCTGTGCTGCTCGCGAAAAGCCATGTACAAATCCGTGTTTGAAACAAAAAACCCAAATGCGTAAGTATAGAAACAGAGGGGGATAAGAGGTATAAGAAAATGGGAGGTGATTACATATAAAGTAGGGTGAGCTTGGGCGCCACAGGGGGTCTCTATCCCTCCAGCGGCATGCGGCGGTCGCCCGCAGCATTGACATAGTAGTCCTGGATCCGCTCCATGTCGCTACGCTTGCCGCGGGTCATCTCAATGCGCTCCTTCAGCCCATACCCAAAGTTCGCCAGGCACACGACGGCCTGGTACAGCGTGGCCGCAATGACCACCAGCGATATAATCGTGTAGTACGTCATCATCGGCCTCTGCTTTGCATACTTTTCCTCTTGCTTGGGGTCATACATCCGCGCACACTTGTACACAAAGTACGCAGTGCTTCCGCAGAGCATAAAGATGAACGTCCACATGGTGATGTGCGACTCCCTCCTCAGCCCCCAAAACGCCAGGACCAGGACCATCAGCGTAACAGGCACAAGCACAACTGTAATGGCAAACTCGGGGTCCGTCGACTTCAAAATCAGAATGATGTACGAGACAGCGAACCCCAGGAAGACAAAAAAGTCCATCTTCAGCAGGAGCACCAGCAGCTGGTATCCAACATACATGCGCCTAATCTTCATATCCGCTCCGACGCGCTTGTACATCTCCCAGCCAAACGAGTGGTACAGGAAATACGTCATGACGGCGAACACCACGGTCATGAACGCCATGACGCCAATGCTCGCTAGCAGCACGGGCTCAATCCTCGCAAACACGTCGTCGTGCAGCACATTGCTCAGCAGCCACCCGCGCACCTGGAAATACTGGAAAATCGCCAGCGACATGGCAAACAGGTTGAACACGCAGAACCCGATAATCTGGATGGTGTCGCCGGTCATCACTCCGCCGACCATCAGAAACAGCCCGTACACGGAGGCAATAACCAGGAGGAGGAAGTAAATGGCCACACTCTTGTCGCTCGACCAACTCCGGAATACATTCTCGACGTTCTGCAGGACGATTACCAGAATCGACGTCTCCAGGCCGATAACTGCTAGGGCTTGCATGCCTGCCAGCCAGCAGCACAGCCTGCCCACTAGAGGCATTTTTTGGAAGCTCTCACTAATGGCCATTGTTGCTCTTTTTCTCGACGTGCTTGTGGCCACAGAATGAGGCTGCAGTGGGGGACGGGTGGAAAGAGGAGGGAAATGCGGCTGCTTAAGGAGAAAGGCCAAATCGGCACAAATAAAGCAAAAAGGATGCAGAGGCAGAAAGAGGGAGAAAGCCAGCCAAAGTCTCCCCCTATTGTGCCTTTTCTCAGCAGGTTGAGCGAGAGTGCGCCCACCGCGTGAGCCCTGGGTGCACATGCCCCATTTATCGGCCAATCACAGCCGCCCCAGGGTTGTTGATCTGTGTGCTTTTTGGGTGCCGCTTGACTGTGCGGCTGCTGCAGCGAGAGCACATCCGCCACAGCACTCAGGGCGAGATGCGGGCATCTACAGCGCTGTGTGTGCTGTGGGGCCACCTCGCTCACACGGCGCGGAAAAGGCCCGTGTCTGCAGCTCTGCTGAGTTGCGATTCTCGATGCTGCGCCGGAAATCAGCACCCTTCACGTGGAGGCGCCCCACAAATCAACCAAGTCTCGTGGCGGTGTTATTGTGGCAGTCTGGCTCTGCGAAAGCCGGGAAAGGCACACCCCTTGTTACTATCGCTTTTCACATCCGAATACGTGCAGCACAGAGAACTGCAGCGACTGGCACAGACAACACCTCGATGACCATGGACGATGTAAGCGCCCTGTTTGTGATATCCCCCTCCCGGGAGGGAGGCAGTAGCCCAGACAGCGCTTTGCTCGGACTACTACTTCCTGCCGCTACTACCATCCCACATGCTGCTGCCATTCGCTAATCCGCTGCATCGCATTGGATGAAATGCGTGTTGTGAAAGAGTAGGAAGTAAAGCTGTTCAGCACCTCGACGGAGCGCGAGATGTACGAGAACCTGGCGGACTTGTACGCGATTATAATGTCTCTGGAGAACCTCGAGCGCTCGTTCATCCGCGACTCCATCTCGCCCTCAGAGTACACCACCGAGTGCTCCAAGCTCCTGTCGCAGTACAAAACGGTTTCCCAAATCGTGCACAAGCCCGATCTGCGGCAATTCGCGCACACATACAAGCTCAGCTGCGCCGCCGCACTGCACCGCCTCGAAGTCGGGGTGCCCAGCACCATCGAGCACGAGACCGTGGACATCTCAGGCAACAACGTCAAGCACGTGGCCAAGACGGTGCAGGAGTTCATCACGGTGCTGGATGCCCTGAGTCTGGGCATGGCGGCAGTGGACAAGCTGCATCCGCTGCTGGCGGATCTGCTGCAGAGCCTGAACAGCGTGTCGTTTCTGCCGGCGGACTACAAGTGGAAGGCTAATCTGAGGGATTGGCTGATCGCGCTGAACAAGATGAAGGCCAGCGACGAGCTCGACGAGGACCAGAAGAGGCAGCTGACGTTTGAGGTCGAGCAGGCATACGCAGATTTCCACAAGTCGCTGGACTCCAAGGAGTAGCTTTCTCTGTATTTTGTTTTTGTGCGGTATCCTGTTTTGCTGGAACTTTCTGTTGTTTGCTTTAATTAGTTTGGGTCTAATTTTAGGCGCGTGTGCCTTGCCAAGACGCCCCTCGAGGCAGTGTTTTGGCCTGGATTTACCTGGGTGTTTGGGATCTTGGCGGAATCTCGCTGTGCCTTCAGATGTGAGAAATGCACTTAGCAAGGCTGGCTGCTGAGCGATAACGCTCCATCCGAACGACACTAGCACTTGCAATCGGCAGCCCGAAATGCATCTGCGTATCTCGCATTCTCCACGAGGCGGATGCTGCATATGGCAGGTGCTGCACGCTGGCGCAGCTCGTGGTATGGAAGACAGGTGTGAGGTTGGTCCTGGAGGCGGGCGCAGAGCAGAGCAGCACAGCGATGCCTCGCCGATCACCGCCTGCGTTCCCCCATTCACGCGCAAACAAAAATGCCTCATTGCATGTGTGGGGATGGACAAAGGCTGCTCAGCGACAGACAGGACCTGTGCTATAATTAAACAGCGAAAGGAGTTTCATACCCATGCGTGGGCGACCGCATTCTGCCTAAGGCGTTCCATGTGGAACTCCTTTGCGCAAATTGCACGCAAATAACCAGTCCCAATGAACGAGCGGCTCTTTGTGCGGTGCCCAGCACCCAAGCGCTCTCTTTGTCGCGTGTATTCTGGAGACGGTATAAAGGAGCAGACACATGGGCGTCCTTTTTGCTGAGGTGAGTTCTTTATCCCTTGTGCATTCTCCCTTGGCGACATCCCCCCCATCGCTTCTCGTTTCTCGCTCCACTACAAATAAGCAGGACCGGTTCCTACTATTTGAAACACCACATCTCCCCACATCCTTCCTCCACATCCCACATCCCACATCTCGCCTCACTTCTACGCCATGCATTCTCGCTCGTACCTCGCTGCTATCTGCCTCCCTTTCTTCGCTGCCTCCCTGGTGGAGTCGGCTCCCGCGGGCTACTCCGCTGTCCCTCTGCCCTCGGCGCCCGCTAGCTACACGTCGCTCCAGACACCGCCGGTTCCCACGCCCGTCCTCACCAACACCAGCTTCAACCCGGTGTACAGCCGCCCCACCTCCTCCGCGCAGGCCACGTCTGTTGCCGATGCGAGCAGCTCCGTCCCACTGTCAAACTTTGTGTCCAAGCCAGCTGGGTACACCACGTATCCTGCCAAGGAATCGGTGGTGCCCACAACCTCGGTTCCCCTGTCGAACTTTGTGTCCAAGCCAGCTGGGTACACCACGTATCCTGCCGAGGAATCAGCGGTGCCCACAACCTCGGTTCCCCTGTCGAACTTTGCGACCAAGCCAGCCGGCTACACCACGTATCCTGCGGTCCCCGAAACCACGGTCCAGTCGTACGCCACCACCAACTCGGTCCCCAGCATGTCGACTGGCGGCCCTGTTCCCACCCCGGCGTACTCCACCCTGCCCATGACCACCGTGCAGTCGTACTCCACCAGCGCCGGAGCCCCTGCTACCACCACCACGCACACCAAGGCACACCGCTGCCGGGCCTAATCAACATATTTCCATTTAATGTCTCTTTTTTATTTTGAAGCCCGCACTGTGCCAAATAAACACTGATGACATTCCTCAGCACCTCAAAAAAAGCGCGCCAGTCAAATGGTGGCAATTAGAACCCTAAACAGCTTTTCCTCGAACGTCTTGGCCCTTGCGACCTGCGCCGCCATCCTGTGTCCCTTGGGCAGCGGGAAGCACGTAACCCACGGGATCCTGGGCGCCATCTTGGCCAGCTCCTGCGGAACATCAAACACCGTGGGGTGCTTGGGCCCAAAGTACAGGCTCAGGTCCCACTCGCCCGCCGCATGCTCCTCGACCAGCTCGCCGTCCCCGCCATCGGCCCCGTCCTTGGTGGACCACTTGGCGACTCCAATGACCTGCCTATGCCGTGTGCCTTCCCACCACTCGCCCACCACACACAGCTGCGACTGGTGCACGTACCACTGGCCCATCTGGCACCGCTTGCCCTCTCTCTGGTAGCTGCACCGCGACAGCGCCGCGGCCACTCTCAGCAGCGCCAGGGACTGCAGCTCGCGTCTAAGCTGGTCGACAAACTCCGCAATGCCGCTGAGCGGCACTATGCGGAACACCCGGTTAATGTATATCTGGCTCGGCCGCGACCCCATCACCATCCCGCCCTCCGCATCCCCCGCCTGCTTGTGGCTCGCAGCTGCATCGCCCACGCAGTCCGTGACGCACTCAATGGTCGCATTTGGAGGCGCCGGCGGTGGGAAGTACCCCTTCGCAAACAGCAGGTTGCCATGCGTGTCCACCCTGAAGGCCATCACAGTGCCTCCCAGGAACCTCATCCGCACGACGTACGCCATTCCATCGCAGCTCATTTCAGCAAAGGGCAAGCCATCGGTGTCCAGCGCATTCCGCCTGCCCGACGAGAACTGCCTCCACTCGTCCATCTCCCTTTCCGTCATCTTCCCTCCCTGCCTGGCGCCAGAGGGCGTCGGGTAGGTGCGCCCGAAGTGGCTGATGACCTCGATGGGCTCCTCGACTAGGCAGCGCCATGCCGCACAGGCTCTTTGTGTGTTGACTGAGAGGATGTGCTGCCACCTGGCAAACTGCACGTTCTGCAGCACGGGTGCCAGGACGAGGAGCTCGGGTTTGGCGACTGCAAAAGTCGTCGAGGAGTGTCCCCCATCCGCTTGGCTTGTGCCTGTGCTCGGCGCGGGTCCAGCAGCCGAGGGCGTGCCGCTGCCACTTCCCGCCGCAGCGCTGCCACTGCCTGAAGCTGCTCCCTGCGCGCCAGCTGCTGCTGAGCTGCTGCCAGCTGCTGCATTAGCGGCGGCTTGCCCATTTGTCTGGCCCTGGGGCGACACCGACGGCACGACAACAAACGGATCAGGGATCTGCCCGCTGCTGCCTGTCGCAGGCACCAGAGACTTGCTCGACAGCCCATCGCCCAAATAGTACTGCTTGACCTCGCGGTGCAGCCTGCGCTGGTACATAGCCGCCATGACGAGGGCCAGTCCCGAGTAATACTCGCTCTGCCACTGTGCAAACGCCGCTGGCGTGCTGTTCTCCGCATCCCCCGCCTCTTTTCGCTCCTCCTCGCTGTCGTCACCGAGCATCCACTCGAATCTGACCGCCACATTGTCGCGGCTCAGCGTGACCATGAGCACGTCGTGCATCTGCCCCTTGCCATCTGCCTGGGGTGCCACGATCGATCTTACAGACCCAAGCTCCAGCACTCGGGCCTCTTTGCACAGGCGGTAGTACAGCTCGTGGTCAAACATCGCCTTTCTTGCGTGCAGCAGCCTGGCGTGTGCGCGGTCCAGCAAAGTCAGGGACGAGGCATCTCTCCCCCTGCCATCCTCCTTGCTGCTTGTGAACTCAGCTGCAGCGCCTTGGGGCTGTCTCCTAGTCGAAAACAGTCTTACACGCAGCGTCCTACCATCGTTGCGCGACAGCACCAGCGGCACGCCCCCAAAATCCCGAGCGTGCTCTTCGTCATCCACATCCATTGCCTCTTCCCTTGCTTCTACTTTCTCTTCTTTCTCCTCGTTCTCCTCGTTCTCCTCGTTCTCCTCTTCGTCGCCGGCACGCACAAGCTCCGCCACTCCGTCCTCGCTGAACGTCGACCCTGCGTCCGCATAGCCATACCTTATGAAATACCTATCGCCAGGCAGTGCCAGCCTCCTGTTGCCTCTGACCTGCAGCAGCTGTCGGTGCTGCTGCACGACCCAGTTCCTCCTCCTAAGCTCAAACGCCGTCCGCCAAAACACCGCCTCGTTCTTCGCTACTCTCGCGAGTCTCTCCGCACCCAATTCCAGGGTGCTGGCTGCATCGCTCAGCTGCTGCTGCTTGGCGCCCAGGACGAACTTCATCCTATCCACCTTCTGCTGCTCCTGCATGCGGGGCTTCTCTGTCCTCGTAGTGCCCAGCACACCCACGGGCAGGGGCATGTTTGGCTCGCCCCCTGCCGCTGGCTTGCTCTCCGCCGCTCCTATGCTGCCAGGTGCCCCTGGCTGGTCGTGCTTCTTCAGCACCCCCGGCGTGGAGCTGCTACTTCCCTGGAGCGCCTGGTTGAACGCCTGCTTCTCCGCCGCCAGCAGCAGTTGGACCACGTCGAGTGCTACCATGATTTCCGACTGCGCGTGCAAAAAGCGCTCATTTACAAGGGCTCTAACCGCCAATGCATCCATTTCCCCCTCGCCGGGCTTTTCTTTCTCCTTTGCCTCTGTCTTCTCCTCAGCCAGGGAGGAGGGGCGCTCTTCTGCATCGCTTTCCGAGGGTGGGGAGGAAGAGGAGGAGTAGGAGTCGTCGATGTCCTCGAGGCCCTGGAAGTTCGTGTATGTGTCCCACAGCTGCGCTATCTGCTTGGTCATTTCCTGCTGTGCGTCAAGGGTGGGCTGCGGGATTACGTGGCCGGCGTCCTGGATTTCATACACCGTGTGCTGCTCTGCAACGCTCTCAACAGCAACACGCCTGTCGGCATGCGGCCCTCCCTGTGCTGAATCCATTTTGCTCCAGTGTGATTTTGGTGTTTATGATGTGGTGGTGGTGGTCGTGGTGGTGGTGTAAATGAAGCGCTGAGGAGTGGCAAGTGCAGGACAAAGCAGAAGGGGAGCAACGGCGCATTTTCTGAAAGAGACAAAGCCATGCAGATCGGCTCGAGCCGAGTCGTAGCAAGTGGCGGGACGCGTTTCTCCCCAGTGCTTCTTGGGGCACGCGAAACAGCTCAGCAACACACGCGATTTTGCCGCCTTGCCAGAACGGCGCTGGGAAAGGCAGCCAGAAAAAAAAAAAAAGAGATGGAAAGAGAAAGAGAAATAAAAAAACAGTAAACACAGGTCCTCTCTTCGCTTTGGCACACTCTCTGCACGGAAAGCAGCCCCCCTCTTCTTTACTCCCTTCCTGCATTTCTCATTTTGTTGCCAACAGCTGATACACAGAAACCGACGCGCGCTGAGGGGCAGCCATACTTGACCAAGGCACGCAAGGCACAAAGAGGAGCATGGTCTACATCCAAAGCACACGGTACGAAGACGCGTACCGGCGGCTCCAGCAGGGCGCCCACTCCACGACCGGCGGCACCTCTGTGCTCATATTCGTGTCCATGGATGCGGACGCCCTGTGCGCCCTGCGCATCCTGATTGCGCTGCTTAAGCGCGACACGATCGGACACAAGATCATCCCAGTGAACAACTACGCGGACATAACCTCGATGAACCAGGAGCTGATTGAGCGCAACATGCAAATCAAATCGGTGGTGCTCATAAACTGCGGCGCCCAGGTGGACATCCAGGATTACATTACATTGAGGGACGACCTGGCGGTGCTGGTTGTGGATAGCCACCGGCCGTTCAATCTGTATAATGTGTATTGGAACGAGCAGGTGATGTGCTTTGACGACGGGGACGTGGAGACCAACATGGGCGAGCTGAGAAGGGCATTTGAGGATATTGAGTTTGGCAACGACGACAGCGACGATGACGACAGCGACGGCGGCGACGGCGGCGACCTTGAGGAGGACACAGTCGCCGAGGAGTTTGACGAGCAGCTTACGATAAACGGCAGGAAGCGCGGCTCGGATGCGATGCTCGACGAGCCCGATGAGAATGCGGGGAAGGGGAGGCGGCGCAAGACCGGGCTGGATCCAGAGGAATTCATCCGCATCCAGAATGAGCGCGCCAGCCGCCGGCAGCTGCGGGCCGAGTACCAGGCGCTGATCCAGGCGTACTATAGCCAGGGCTCGTACCACGGGCAGTCGTGTGCGGTGAGCATGCTGAGTCTGGCCGAGCAGATGGGCCAGCCCGCCACCCCCGATCTGGTGTGGTGGGCGATCGTAGGAGCCACGAGCCAGCTCCTCCTGCAGCAGATCGATGCGGACG
The DNA here is from genome assembly GCA_025201845.1 of Martensiomyces pterosporus. Taxonomy (NCBI): domain Eukaryota; kingdom Fungi; phylum Kickxellomycota; class Kickxellomycetes; order Kickxellales; family Kickxellaceae; genus Martensiomyces; species Martensiomyces pterosporus. Next base: position 12,252 of record MU603958.1, read on the forward strand.
GGTACCAGCTGGTGGTCAAGAGGATGAAGGAGACCGTGCGGCGCATCTCGCTCAGCGCTGCGCCGCTGCTTGCCGCCAGCTCCTCCACATCAGCCAATGGCAGTGGCAAGCGGCGGGGATCGTCAGCACCCACAGGCGCTAGCGACAGCCTGGGCTCGTCGTCGTCGTCGTCACAGCCACTGCTTGACAGCCAGCTCGGAGGGTTTCCCGGAACCACGGACGGCGAAGCACAGCCGAATGGGCGCGAGCTCGGAGGGTTTCCCGGAACCACGGACGGCGAAGCACAGCCGAATGGGCGCGACAATGCCAGCTTGTTCAACCCCTACCTGGAGGCCATCGATGAAGAGGACGACGAGGGCTATCTCAAAGCCCGCGCAGGCGTCTCAACCTCTGCCGAAGCAGGCCTCCTCACAAGCTCCAAGCAGATCGCGCAGCGCACATCGATCCACGAGTCGGACGAGCTCTCGTTTGCCCTGCTCCGCCACTGGTCTCTGGACAGCGCCATGCGGTACAGCCCCTTTGTGGCCACGCGGCTGGCAACATGGTCCAGCCGAGGCCGCGCCCGCCTCGACCTGCTGCTGGCCAAGCTCGGGCTGTCCAAGGCCGAGGCTCGCGAGCCCTACGTGCATTTGGCGCCGGAGCTGAAGCGGCAGCTGCATGCGCGGATGGAGGAGATTGGCGCTGACTACGACATGGCCGACGCAAAGTACCCTGGGTTCGTCAGGGACTACGGATGGCGCAAGTCAAGCGTGTCGGCGGCAGACATGGTTCTGTCGATCCTGGCGCTGCTGCAGAGGGGGCGCAGTGCACCCGAGGTGGATGGGCGCAGCGGGGGAGGGGGCGGCGAGGCCCGAGAGGTGGAAGCGAAGCAGCACCAGGTGACGGCGGATGGGTTCTACGCCGCATACGACGCCCTGGCGCAGTTCAGCGTTCTCAAGGCGGGCATCGGCAGCGCGATGGAGCTGCAAAGGCTGATCGTGGGCCAGGGCGTGGCTATGCTCGAGCGCCGGGCAGTCAAGACGCTGCGCACGTTTCGGCTGGCGATGATCGGGGACATGGACGGCGGCACCTCGCTTGTGTTCTGCAATGGGTTTGCGCTGCGCCAGCTTGCGCTCTTCTTGATGCAGACGCTGCGCGAGAGGAGCAAGTCGGCGCACGCGCGTCTTCCGTTCGTCATTGCTGCCCCGCTGGCGCCCGGCTCAACCGGAGAGGACAGGCTGCTGGTGTTGGGGATTACGCCGCTGGATTATGCGATTGCTAAGCCGCAGGTGGACAAGCCGTTCAGCGGGAGCCTGTACTCGGGAGAGTCTCGCAACCACTTTGGGCTGGTGTTTGAGGAGGTCGCGCAGCAGATTGGCGCGCAGGTGAGACAGGGGTTCTTTGACTCGTCCCTGCTCGAGATTAGGAGGGCGGATATGACGAACTTTGCGGATAGACTGAGGAGGCATCTGTAGAGGCGCTTGTGGTGGTTTGTTCGTGTACACTAGGCCAGCCTGCAAATGTCTCCTCGTGAAAGCAGGCGTTGCGGCAGAACCGCTGTGCGCCCGATGGCCACAAGCTTGGCGATCGCCAGGCGTGTGCAACGAAAAGCCCACAGGACAATGGGCTTTTTCTGGGCTTTTCCGGATTTTGCTCCACAATGGGAGTTTCAATCACACTGCCTTCCAGCCAGGGGGGAGATTCGTGACCCAATGGGGTCCTCCTTGCGTGCGTAGAGAGAAAAGGCCTGTGGCATTCGGCGTGTTCCTTTCTCCCTCTCCGCTGAACGCCGTATCCGCTCTGCTTGCTCTTAAATAGCACACGCTAGCTTGCTGCTGCTGCACCTCTTCTCTGTTCTTTCTAAATACATTTCTGCCGGGACAATTGCACCACCACCACCACCACCACTTTTTATTATTATTCTGTCTCCACGCATAGCCTGCACCTCACTCATTCAGTTCTTTCCCTGTGAATGGACCTTCGTCTTTCGTAAGTATAGTGCATTCCTCATTTGCACATGAGGCACCACGGCAGCAGCAGCACCACGCCTGCCAATTTGCGCTGCGCAGGCGCTCTTCCATTCTGTGTCTGCCAGACGCACCCCAGCTCATTCTCTGTGCATGCTCCCCTGTCATTTTGCCCCAATGTCTCCAAGTAGTGACAAAGTTGCGCGGACAGCGCCTGGTTCAGCGGCTGGCTCACCAGTCGCAGTGCCGCGCGCAGCCAGCGGTGCCCTGCGGACCCAGGTGCCTCTGCCCTCGCCCCTGGAAGTCGTCGGCGGAGGCGCGCCTGCTCGACACAGCGGCGCGCCAGGCTCGGCGGCAGCGAAGGCAGCGGCGGGCCATGGGAGCAGCAACAGTAGCAAGAAATTAACCCACAGCGCAGCGTACCCGCATGGCCCGCAGAGCGCACCCATGCTCTCCGCGCAAACGGTGACAACGACCACCGTGACCACCACAACTGTCACAACATACCCGCCGCTGAAGCTGCCCAGGGTCGAGAAGCAGAGGAGGCTCAGCCCGGACATGTACCCGCTGTCGCAGATGCCGGCGCCGCCCGCGCTGGAGCAGTTTGCCCTCAACGTGGGCGGGCAGAGACTGTACTTCTCGCAGAGGGATGTGGAGAACTGCCAAAGCGAGGTAAGCGGTTTTGTTTACAAGGAGGCTCTGGGCTCGTGCCTTTTTGGCTTTGTTTATGCTGCCCCTTCCCCCCCCTTCTTGTCTGCTTGGGCGTCGTCTGCTACAGCAATCGCCTCCTTTTGGCTGCTGCTGGATTGTTCGGGTTGTTGTTGTTGACGCCTACGGTGTTTGCGCTTCCCAGCCTGGGGGGCATTCTCACGCACACACGCCTTATTGTTGGCGTGGCCCTCGGCCATTTCCTCTGAAGCGAAAATAAGCGAACAATGCGCCTTCTACGCTCCCCTAAATTGCCTTCCAGCGGTATTCTAGCCTGTTAATCTATGCTAGCCATGCACTGCGCTCATGCACGCATGTCTGCAATCAGCGGGCTGTTGTGTCTATCAAGCCTCCTTGCTGCTCCCCACCACTTTGGCTGTGCGCTCGGTGCGTGCACACAAGCTAACGCCATCTGCCACTGGGCGTGCGCTTCATGCTTCCCTCCCTTGTCCTGTAGGATGTCCTGGGCTCAATCACATCAAACATAACCGCAACAGAGCCTGCCGGCGCTCTGGGCTCGGCCGGTGCGCCGCTGCCTGCCTTTCCAGCGCAAAATGAGCTCCAGCGCGCCATCACCCCGCTCTACACGCAGGACGACGCCCACCACCACCACCAGCACAGTCTGCTGGCCACGCCGACGCCCAACACATCCTCCGCTCTGCAGACAGCAGACGCAGATGTCGGCCACCAGCCATGGCCAGCAGACACCTCGAGTCGGTTCGTCGACCCTATAGAGTACGGGCAGCAGAGGCGGCACTTGGGGGGCGACCAGATGCACAGGTACTCGTCGCCGTCCAGGGAGAGCAGGCAGCCGTATAGGAACCGCCGGAGCAGCAGCCCGCCGTCGCCCGACCAGCACAGGCACTTCCAGCAGCGCAACGTGTACTCGCCCTCGCCACGTGCAGCACACGTGCACACTCATTACCCGCAGCAGGGCAGGGATTATTCGTCCATGCGCTTCAGGCACCTCAACACATCGACGTCGGCCGACCAGCTGGTTGCTGGCGCTGAGGGCGCGCCGACCACGAGCTCGGCCAGCCTGGCCGCTTCTGCAGTGAGTGCCGCTCCGATGATTGCCACGGCGCCTGCAAGCGAGCATGGCGGCACCGCGGCCGGCGCTTCCATTGGCGCCGACGGCACCGGGCATCCATCGGAGAACAGCAGCAGCAACGGAGACGACATCATTGCGCTGGACGACCCGGCTGGCGGCACAGGCGGCGGCGGTGTTCTGCCGCTGCCTTCGCCGCTGCTCTCCCCGCGCGCGCGGCCCGAGTCCATGGACACGGACGAAATGAGCGATGGCAGCGACGGCCATCCGCACAGCCACTCGGCCGCGCGGCGGCGGCTGCGGTTCGACCACGACGGCGCGGACATGGACATGTCGCCCCCGGCGTCTGGCCGCCACAGCGGATCGTTCGACTCGCACAGCGGACTGGTCCGCTATGTGGGCAGCCAGGACCCGTTCTGCATATCGGACGAGACAGCCGACCAGAGCAGCGACGAGGTGGACGAGTACCATGGCGTTCGGAGACACACGTCGACCAGGACATCCCGGACGGTGGCCGACAGCCAGATGTCCAGGGGCATGGAGGCGATGTACAGCCTGCCCTCCATCATGTCCACATACGACAACCTGCCCGCCAGCATGCAGACGTTCCTGCTGTACCAGCTCCTGCGCCGCACCTCGCGGCCCGTGCTGCAGTTTGCCTCGCAGACGATCCTGCCCGTGCTGCACCGCGACTTCATCACGGATCTGCCCGTGGAGGTATCCCACCACATCCTGAAGTTCATGGACACCAGGACGCTGTGCAGGGCATCGTGCGTGTCAAACAGGTGGCAGGACGTCGTCAATGGCAACAGGAAGGTGTGGAGGGCCCGGCTGGAGGACGCCCGCTACGTGCCCGAGGCGCAGCGGATCCACCCGCTGAGCCACACGCACTTTGGGCTGGGCAAGGAGCCCCCGCGGCCCATCACCGCGCACAAGCCCACGCGCGCCGAGCTCGACCTCTCCTCGCTGGCCGAGCGGCCCAGCAACACCAGCGCTGCGCAGAAGCTGGCCCGCGCCATTGCGGACGACACGCAGGGCGGCGACCACGCTGCGTGGAATGCAAGCGCGTCGCCGATCCTAACCAACCCGTTCAAGAGCGAGTTCGAGCACGCGTACCGGCTCGACCGCAACTGGCAGGAGGGCCGGTGCAAGCACCTGAGCTTTATCAGCGACGCCGGCAGCGTGGTCACGTGCGTGCAGCTGACCGACGACCACATAATTGCTGGGTTTGACACCAAGGACATCTACGTCTTTGACATCAAGACCGGCGCTGTGGTGCGCCAGCTGGTGGGCCACGATGGCGGCGTGTGGGCGCTGGCGGTGGTGGGAAGCACAGTTATCAGCGGAAGCACGGACAGGACGGTGAGAGTGTGGGATCTGGACACTGGCAGGTGCACGCATGTGTTTTCCGGGCACTCGAGCACCGTCCGGTGCCTGCAGGTGCTGCTTCCGGTGGATGTCAGGACGCCGGAGGAGCGCGCGCGTGGAGACCCCGTGCGGTACGAGCCGTCCGAGCCGTACATCATTACAGGATCGAGGGACACCACGCTGCGGATGTGGAAGCTGCCCAGCCCAACGAAGGACGCGCCGTACATTACACGCACCGGTGTGGCTGCAAGAGCAACGGCAGCAGCGACGCCGGCACCAGCAGCCGCTGGTCCTGCCACAGCAGCCGCGGGCACGGCGCTGGTGGAAGACGGAATGGCTGTTGACCAGGGCTCAGATGCACCAGCTACCGCGGAAGAGACTGCTGCTGCTGCTGAGGACGAAGAAACCCAGCAGCAACAGCAACAGCAGAGGGGCGAGGCTGCAGCTGCCCGGGCTCAGACCGACACATTGCGCAATATACGGTCGCTCCGCAGCGCCACCACGTCCCTTGCAGGCGCGCGGACGATTGGCACAGCACAGAGCCTGTTCAGCCGGCACATGCAGAACCTCCATCGCGCGGAGGGCCCAGGCGGAGCCCTGGGAGGCAGCCGGCCGTTCAGCTTCCTGCAGCAGCAGCTCCAGCAGCAGCAGCAGCACGCCACCGCCGCCCAGGTGCCACAGGCCGATGTGCCCCTGCCCCGCGTCAACCCCTACTTTGTGCGCGTGCTCGAGGGCCACACGGAGTCGGTGCGTGCGGTGGCGGGCTTTGGCAACATGGTGGTGAGCGGGTCGTACGACTTTTCGATCCGCATCTGGGACCTGCAAACGGGCCAGTGCACGCACCAGCTGGAGGGCCACACAGCGAAGGTGTACACCCTGGTGCTGGACACCGACCTGCACCTGATCTTCTCGGGGAGCATGGACGGCACGATCAGGGTGTGGAACTGGGACTCGGGTGCGTGCCTGCGAATCCTCCGTGGGCATCTGACTCTTGTTGGTCTGCTGGCCATGGATCACAACACGCTGGTGTCGGCGGGCGCCGATGCGTCGCTGAGGATCTGGGACCACCCGATACGCCCGCAGGAGACCCCAGCCACGAGGCAGCGGCCGTTCAGCAACATCGAGGGAGACACGATTGACAACAAGTCGCCGCCGCTCTCCTCATTCGCTAGCGGTGGCGGCGCGGCTGCCAACCCGCTCGGTGGAGCGGCGAACCCCCTAGCTGCCCCGCATGCCATTGCCGCTGCTGCCGCGATCCAGCAGGCGGGCAACATCCAGCAGATGAACCTGCTCCAGCAGCTGCAGATGCAGCAGAGGGCCAACGACCAGCTGCACATGCAGCAGATGGCGAACAACCCCGAGATGGTTCCGTCGGAGCTGCTGCGCACGGAGCGGTTTGTTCTGCGGCAGCACACGAACGCCATCACGTGCTTCCAGCACGACGGGACGAAGATTGTCAGCGGCGCGGACAACACGGTCAAGCTGTGGGATGTGAGGACTGGGCTGTTTGTCAGGGACCTGCTGTCGAATCTGTCTGGTGTGTGGCAGGTCAGGTTTGACAAGAAGCGGTGTGTGGCGGCGGTGCATCGCAATGACGTGACGTACTTTGAGATCATGGACTTTGACGTTGACGTTGACTCCAGCGGCGAGTGAAGAGGAGAGGGGCCGGGCCCGCCTTTTAAATTATTGCCTGCTTGTGGGTGTGCTTTTTCTTCTTGTTGTTTCAATAGGTTCAATTTCATCTCCTTTTCCCTTTTCCCTTTTCCATTTGGTTTGTAAAGAAAAAGAAAAAGAAAAAGAAAAGAAAAAGAAAAGAAAAAACGCACGACTACAAGCTTTCATCCACGGTGGATGTCGGACTCGTCTTTGGAACAGCGCTGCTGGCAGTCAAGGCGGCTCGCGGCAGGAAGGGGAAGGGGGGGAAGGGGAAGGGGAACTCGGGCATCTCTGGCTTGGTCTTGGTGAAGTGCACGATGATCGGTGACGGAATCATAATGGTGTCCATGGGCGGCGGTGGGCTGGTTGAGTGCGGGATGGGAACGGGAGCGGGACTGGCCGGGGGCCGCGGGCTGGGTGTCTGTGCAGCGGGAGTGGTAGCGGGTGGAGGGGGAGTGGTAGTGGGTGGAGGGGGAGTGGTAGTCGGTGGAGCGGGCGAGCTGGCTGGATGTGTGGTGGGGGCGGCAGTGGACGCAAGCGGCGCGCTCACCGTGGGAGCGGAGCTGGTTGGGATCGCGGGGATCCCGACCATTTTGCCTGTCTCAAGGGTGGTCTGGAAGTCGCCAGTGCTGAGCACGATGTGGGTGGAGAGGGAGACCGTGGGGGCGGCCGTGGTTTGCACTGGGGTGGACTGGATGGAGCTGGGCGCTGTGCGCGGAGCCGAAGCCGAAGCCGAAGCCGTGGGGGGTGTGCTGCTGGAGGGGAGCTGGTGGGTGGTGGTCTGTGGGTTGGTGCTTTGCCCCGTGGCAAGGCGCGTGGTGCTGAGGGCTGGCGAGGGGGTTGCCGGCATGGTGGATGGCTGAGACGAGGGACGAGTGGCCCTGCTGTGCTCTGAGACAGCAGCAGTGGCAGACGCGGTATTAGCAGAGGGCGTGGGACGGGGCGCGCTGCTTGCAGGGGCTGCTGTGTTGCTGGCAGGGGCTGCTGTGTTGCTGGCAGGAGCTGCTGTGTTGCTGGCAGGGGCTGCTGTGTTGCTGGCAGGAGCTGCTGTGTTGCTGGCAGGAGCTGCTGTGTTGCTGGCAGGAGCTGCTGTGTTGCTGGCAGGAGCACTTGGGTTGCTGCCATTGCCACTACCAGGGGGGTCGCCACTGCCGGGAGGAGGAGCGCCGGGAGGAACAACGACGGGGGGAGGAACGACGGGGGGAGGAACGACGGGGGGAGGAACGACGGGGGGAGGAACGACGGGAGGAACAACAACGGGGGGAGGAACGACGGGAGGAACAACAACGGGGGGAGGAACGACGGGAGGAACAACAACGGGGGGAGCAGGAATAATAGGAGGAATAGGAATAATAGGAGGAATAGGAATAATAGGAGGAATAATAGGAGGAATAGGAGGAATCCCAGGGCTGCCGCCTCCAGGTGGCACATCTGGGGGATTGCCTTCGCCCGGATTGCCAGTGGGCTCGGGGCGGCCAGTAACCGAAGCAGTGTTCGAACCGGGGTGGCGGGCTGACGAAGTGGGATGCCCAGCAGAGGCAGTTTGTGTTGGTGCGCTGGAGGCTGTAGCAGGCTTGGTGCCGCTTGCCGCAGAGGACACACCCTTCGAGGACCCATGAGTGGACGAGAACAAGGATTGGTGCGCTGACGAAGGGGCCACTGAGTGCACGGACGAAGCAGTGGGCGAAGGAGAGGAGAAGCGAACAGATGTCTGACTAGACGCATTGTTTGACACGTTTGTGGACGGGTGTGTAGATACGCCGGTCGATGGTTGATCAGATGCACCAGTGGATGGCTGAGTGGACATGTCAGTGGATGG
>MU603958.1:21637-35737 GCA_025201845.1 Martensiomyces pterosporus
TCATCAGCGGTCGTGTCGGTGGTTTCATCAGCGGTCGTGTCGGTGTTATCGTCAGTGGTCGTGTCAGTGGTCTCGTCGATGTACTCAGACGACGATTCCTCAGACGACTCATCAGGCGAATCAGTTTGAGTCAGAATTAGCAGTGAATCAAAGCCAAGCTCGGAGCCCTCTGGGCCAAGCTCGCCATTGCCGGCAGTAGCGGTCTGAACATCAGTGTTGTCACCGATAGGAGCAGGAATCTCAGTTGGAGGAGGCAGTCGCGAATGCAGTGTTGTCACTCCGCCGCGGGTCTTCTCTTTGGCATGAGCCAAGGAGGCGGCCCCGACAAGGAGAGCAACTGATAATGCAAAATTGTGCCTGATTTTCATCTTGACCAGCAGAGAAAATCAGAAGTTGAAGAAATGCAGATGAATGCAGGAGTGGTGGATGAAGGGGATGCAGCGAAGGGTGAGGAGGGAAAGGGATGCTAACTATTCAAAATGTGCCTTGCTCTGCTCCTGGGGCTACATTTATATGAGCCCACGGTCACCATTACTGGCGAGCACTTTGCATGCAGGACGCATGGATGCGCAGCAGCGAGAGAGCACCTGTGCCGACTGCCACACCTCGGCGGGAATGCTACGGTGTCAGCGATTGCCCAGTGCTATCTAAAAATATGCGCTAGGAGTTCTAGAGGCGAAACAAATGCCAGTGATTCCCTCTGCGTATCAAGAGGAAGTGAACACCAGTCAAAGTTGGAAGAGTAAGAAAAACTGCTAACTCGAAACCCCTTTATTTTTAGAACGTTGAGGGTTGCAAAGGCTAGGCAATCCTGCGTGTGCTTTGTCCATATTTGCATGCTTTGACAAGAACATTCGAAAGGAAAAGAGTGTGGCTAATTTCGGATATCCACAAATGGCACCTGCTGATTTTTCAATATGCTACCGAATCTGCTCGTGCACATTTGCATCCCCGGCTTCTCCGGCGACCTCTCCGCTGTGGGTTCAGAGCGTTGATATCCTGATCCCAAGGAGCGCACTTGCTTCTTTGCCTTGCGTTGACTGGAAATACATGTTTATTACGCTCAAAGCACTGGCAGTAGTTTAAGGCAATCGAGGATTGGGGAAACGAATGTCATGCAGTGGCGGGAGGCCACCGTTGGGTGCTGGCACCGGGTTCCTGCGGCTGCTTGTGCTGCTGGTAGTCGTGGCTGGGCCAGGAATATTGACGGTGAGCGTTGATGGGACGGCGGAAGATGTGGGACGCGGTGGTGCCATAGTAGGAGCTGAGCTAGCTGCCATGGTGACCACGTCGCCTGCGGTTCCTACGGATATTGTCAGCGAAATTGTCGTCATGAAGCTGGTGGGGTTGTGAGGGAAGTGAGGTGAGGGGGCGGAAGGTGAGTCTGATAACGTGTACACAAGTGTTGGCGCGGAGATGGTGCCATGAAAGCTAGCGGTGGCTGAGGCTGTAGAAGAGAGGGCTGACATTGGGATGTGGCTAGGCGAGCTGGCACTGCTCTGCGTGTGGGAAACCGAAGGTGAGGGGTGGGTGGTGCTGCCGAGGGAAGAGGGTGGGTAGCTTGTGGTCGTGGAGGAGAGCGAGTTCCTGGGAGCAGACGACACATTGCTCCGGCTGTGAGATAACCAGGTGTGTGTTGTCGTGGGTGAGGGTTGGCTACTTGGGGTATCTAGCGAGTGAGTGCGCGTGGCAGTGGTGCTACCACTGGGACGAGAATTCGGAGGAGCGCTGTTTGTGGGGCCTGCCCAACTGATGGGAAGCTGCGGGCTGACGCTGGCACGGGGCGGTTTACCACTGGGAGGAGGAGGCCCATCGTTGTTGCCCGGGAACCCATTGTTACCTGGGGATACATTGTTACCTGGGGATACATTGTTACCTGGGAATCCATTGTTACCTGGGGGCCCACCGATTGGTGGGAGGTTAACAGGTGGGAGGTTAACGGGTGGGAGGTTGATTGGAGGAAAGCCGATTGGAGGAAAGCCGATTGGAGGAAGGTGAATACCACCTCCAGAGGAACCGCCGTGGTTTGAAGTGTCTGTGGGCTTGGGGTGGTCAGGGGATGGAGCAGTATTCGTCTCGGGGCGCTGAGCTGAGGAAGTTGGGTGCACAGCAGTAGTGGGAGTGGGCACACTAGAGCCGGCTGGAGATTTGGAGCCGCTCTCCGCAGAAGAGGCACCCTTCGAAGACACATGCGTGGATGGGTGACTCGATGAGTGGGCTGACGCAGGCATGGAGGTGTGTGCCGGTGTCTGGCTGGGCGTGTGGGTAGAGGTAGGGGTGGGTGTGCGAGTGGGTTTATCTGTAGACAAATGTGCAGATGAGTGTGTAAATGAATGTGTAGACGAACGTGTAGACGAATGTGTAGACGAACGTGAGGAGGTGCTGGTAGAAGACTCAGTAGACTCTTCGGCTGACATATCAGTCGTGAGCTCATCAGTAGATGCGCCAGGGGTGGACTCCTTGGTAGATGTGTCAGTCGACTCTTCGGTTGGAGCATCGGTGGAACCTCCAGTTGGGGTATGAGTGGTAGCTTCTTCGGTTGGAGTACTGCTGGAATTATATGAGGATTGGTCCGACGGCTCATCTGTGGACACTAGAGTTGAACCGCTCGTTGAGCTACTGGTCGATGTTTCAGTGGCTTTGTCTGTAGTCTCGTCGGTTGTCGTGTCAGTGGTCTCATCAGTGTACTCTGCTGAGGATTCATCAGATGACACATCGGAGGACTCGGTCTGGGATGGGGGAAGCAGAGAATCTGCATTGGCATCGGTGTCGTCTGGACCAAGCTCGCCACTACCACCACCAGCAGCAGCAGTCTGAGTGATATTGTCGTCGCCAATAGGGATTTGAATGTCAGTGGTACGAGGAGCACCTAGACCTAAGGTAGGTGAGCTGCTGTTGACATCACTGCTGGCTTGTGCTAGAGAAGCAACGCCAGCTAGAAGCGTAAGTGCGAATGCAAGAGAGCGTGTGGCTTTCATTCTGGCCAGCAGAAAAAGTCAACAAATGAATATTCAAATATGTGCAAGGCAAATGGATGTGGAAAATGCAGTGTAGAACAGAAAAGGGGATAAGATGCGACCCGCTTGGCATGGCCCTTAGCGCGCCGTGTTCCTGGCACTGCATGCATATAAATTGGCAGTCCCCTCGTTGGCGCGTCTCTACATGTAGGGCATGCACATACACTGCAGCAGACAGCTGCCCCTAGGGTCTGCCTGTGCTTCATGAAAATAGCGTGGTTTCGACACCCACCCGCTGTGACCTAAAAATACACTGGTTTCTACGTATGTCGATTAGCAAATATCAACGCTGACATGAGTGTGCCCTGGACCGCAACCCTTGATTTTTAAAAGCTGCAATCCCTTTGGACCGTGCTGTATTTTTAGTGCTTTGTAGACTGCAAAGAGCAGTCCACTCTGCTCATGATGCTTGATTTCAACATGGCCTGTGAGGTGTTTTTATAATAGTGGATTGATAAAGGAACTATCACCAATATTTTTTTTTGAATCGGGGCAATCAATGCTAAACAGAGCGCGCAGAGTACACGGGCTTGTGTTCGCTGGTCACAGCGGGGTTAGTGGTAGGGACAGCGTGTGTAGAGTAGTGAACTGCAGGCGAGGTAGTGGGCAGGGTGGGTGAGTGAGCGGAGGTAGCAGGAGGAGTGGGGGCATGAGTAGGAGGCGTGGTAGGAACAGCGTTCGTGGTGTAGCGGATGGCGGAGGTGGTGGGAAGCGGAGGTGCCGAGTGGCTAGACGGCTTGGGAGAGACGGTGGTTTGAGCAGAAGCCAAAGTAGGGGAGGCATGCGTAGAGTAGCGAATGGCCGTGGTGCTGGAAACTGGAGTCACCGAGTGGCTAGACGGGTGGGGCGGGGTTGACTGGTGGGTAGAGTAAGTAGTGAGGGTTGCGTGAGTTGAGTAGCGGTTGAGCGTGGTGCTGAAAGCTTGGGTCGACGGGTGGCTCGAAGCGGTGGATAGGCTAGGGGCGTGGGTGGAAGTCAGGGTGGCGCTCGTGGGGTGGGTAGAAGTCGGGGTAGAGGATGCGTGGGTGGAGTAGATGTTTGAGTGGGTGGTAGGTGTGGTGTGGGCAGTACCGGTGGAGTAGCGAATGCTGGTGCTCGCAGGCTGGACGGATGAATGGGTCGAGTGGGTCGAGTACGCATGAGTGCTGGGCGATGAGGCATGAGTAGTTTGTGACTTCGAAGGAGATGCGGAACTGCTGCTTGTGTGGGTAGAATAGTGTGAAGGGGATGGCGAGTGGCTGCTAGTAAGCGAAGCTACACGAGTGCTGTAGTGCGAGGGGCTAGCTGTCGTCGTGTGAGTGAGGCTGTGGGTAGCGTGCGAGCTACTCTCAGAAGCATGGGTAGTAGTGCACGAGGTTGAGTACTCGTGTGACTCGCGTGACTTGGTGCGAGTGCGGGTGTGTCTCGAGTGAGTGGACTCGTGCGTCGAGTGCTTGGAGGGAGACGGCGATGGATGGCTGCTTGTGTGCGTAGTGTGCTCCGAGTTGTGGGTTGAGTGGTGGCTTGGCGACGACGTGTGGTGGGATGTCTCATAGTCCGAGACATGCGACGTCTTCGAGATGGTGTACATGCGACCCGACTCCTCGGTGCTAGCATGGCTGATGTGGGTGGTGTGCTTGCTTGGCGACGGGGAGTGAGTGCCGGTCGAGTAGGGTGGGTGGCGGGAGATTTTGGTGCTGTAGTGGTCATAGCTTGATTCCTCACTGCCAGTGTGGTGATGGCGAGTCGTGTGCTTGGTATGGTGAGTTGAGTGCTTGCTCGGTGACGGAGAGTGAGTTCCAGTCGAGTAGGTCAGGTGGTGGGAGGTTTCTGTGCTGTAGTGGTCATAGCCCGATTCCTCGCTGCCAGTGTGGTGATGGCGAGTTGAGTGCTTGCTCGGTGATGGAGAGTGAGTGCCGGTCGAGTAGGGTGGGTGGCGGGAGATTTCGGTGCTGTAGTGCTCATAACTCGATTCCTCGCTGCCAGTATGGTGATGGCGAGTCGTGTGCTTGGTATGGTGAGTTGAGTGCTTGCTTGGCGACGGAGAGTGGGTACTGGCAGTGTAACCATGGGTGCCAGACGCTGGGATGCCTGAACCGGAGTGACGGCTCCTACTGTGATGAGTCGAGTAGTGAGCGTTGGTTGGAGCGGAAGAGTAGTCCGTGGGAGATGCAGATGGGCTGCCAGAAGCACGAGTCGGCTGATAAGTAGTGTAAACATCCGATGTGGGTGCTGGCGGAGGCCCATTGTTTCCGTTGGGAGGAGGGGTGTTAACAGCAGGTGGAGTGTCGGCAGCAGGTGGAGGCTGAGCAACAGGAGTGCTGGCAGCGGTAGGAGAAGCACTAGCAATAGGTGAGTTACCAGCAGGGGGCGGGTTAACAACAGGAGGGGTACCAGCATTTGGCGGAACGTCAGCAACAGGAGGAGTATCGGCAACAGGAGGAGTATCGGCAACAGGAGGAGTATCGGCAGCAGGAGGAGTATCGGCGACTGGAGGCGTGTTGTTATACACAGGTGTGTCAGGCACAGGCGGGGGGTTAGACGAGGGTGCGTCACCCACAGGCGGGACATCACCATTTGAGGGAGTGTCGGCAACGGGAGGAGTGTCAGCAACGGGAGGAGTGTCGGCAACGGGGGGAGTGTCAGCAACGGGAGGAGTGTCGGCAACGGGGGGAGTGTCAGCAACAGGAGGAGTGCCGGCAACGGGAGGAGTGTTGGCAACTGGTGGCGAGTTGGCATTTGAAGAGTCGTCAGCGACTGGTGGTGTATCTCCAACAGGAGGCGCACTTCCAACAGGGGTGTCAGGACCAGCCTGAGTGGGGGTAGGAGGGGAAGGGCCACCCGCTGCAGTAGGTAGATCGGTAGGCACTCCAGGTTCAACGTCGTCTGCTACCGAAGACAGGTCGTCGACAAAATCGCTGGAGCAGTCGCTTGAGGAGTCTTGCGAGGACTCATCCGACGCCTCATCAGACGAATCCAAAGTACCCGTTTGGTATTGGTCGTCTGAGCCGTCGTCATTGCCCAACTCAACATCGGTAGTGGCAGTCTGAGCGCCATAATTGGCACTGCCGGTGAGGATGGGAGTTTCAGCACCGGGGGAAAGATTCGAAGACAAAGCAGCTACTTCGTATCTGTCGACGTAGTCTGCCTGAACCAGCGACATGGTGCCGATGAGGCAGAAGACAGCGCATGAGAGGGTGGAGTACGTAATCTTCATTTTAGGCGCTACGGTGGTGTAGGTAATTATGCAATTAGCGGATATGATGGAGAAAGGAATGGAGCAGGGAGTTGTGCTTTGCATAGAACATCAACTTTCCAATTCCCTGGCGCCGTATTTATATGTGCATTTCGGTCCCGAGTGTTGATATAGAAACTGCAGTTGGAATACGTGAGGTCTGGTGGCAAATGGTGCGGTCGGTTGTGTTGGTGACCAACCGTAGCCATGGGCTGCTGCAGCTTGGAGAGAATACAGAGCGTGCATTTTCGCAATCCAAAAATAGGACACGGGTGAGCACGCCCCTTGCCCCAATGCCAGGCTTGCATCTGTGATATGTTGTCATATGTGCCTGCTAGCGCATCAGCCGCGAGTTGCACATGCATGCATTGTTTACGCGTTGGACAACATGCTTGATGTCCGGTTCAGTCATTAGCAGGCGTTGCTTGCTGATGCTAGCACTACCTACATGCCTCAGTAGCTCAGAGTCTGTTTCTATTTTTATGTTTCAGCGTGTTTTTCTGCACGAAAAACGCAGCTACGCCGCCTCTCGCGAAGCTGGGCACGCTTGTTGGAAGCATGTATGCGGAAACAGCAGCGGGTTGTCAGTCCCACTTCAGCCCATGTATCCCCAAACACTCTGCCCGCGTCCTGGGTGCTTACGTGTCTCAATGGCATGTCTGCGGCCCTTCAATTTACCTGGATGGTTAATTGCGGGAAATGGCTCACTGGCAAATAGAGTAAGCCATCTAAAAATAGAAACTACCTGCGTGACGTAGATATAGAAATCCGAGTGTGCGCTCTTGCTGCATCAAAATGCATGCTTAAAGCAGCATATGCACATCCCCCAAGCACGGTGAGGCGAGCACAGCATTTCAACGACGCGTTGCGCTTGCTGGGAAGCAGCTTGCTCAGAGACGCCCTATTTTTAGAAATTTCTGTATGCTGTAGAGCTACCCTTAGCAGGGTCTAAACCCGTTGCCACGAAAGGCTTGATTTGCTGCTCCCAGCAGTCCGCATAGGAAGCGCAAAACGAGAAGCGCAGCGGTCTTGAATTCTGTGGAGACCGTTCCCTGTTTGCACCCAGCATGGTCTCGGTCCACCGAAAACGCAAAGTGGATATTCCCACCGAATTATCTTGATTCTCAAACGACAGAGGACACACCGCAAAATGATATAAATTGGAGGAGGTCCTTCAAGTGTCGTGGTCCACTCACCATCAATTGCAGTTTCCCACATCGCATTGACATAGCACCAATCCACCCCCATCCCCTCCCGCTACCACCCACTCGACCCACCTAACCCTACATCAAACCCGCCTCACTTCCACCACCATCGCAATGTTTGTTAAGAGCATCACCCTTCTTCTTGCCGCCTCGGCTCTGGCAGCCGTCTCTGCGGCACCCGTCAGCACGCCCGGATCCGCCGCCGGCACCACCCAGAACAACATCAGTTTCCCTCTCTCCGACCCCACGAGGGCCGCCTCCTTTAACGACGCCATTCAGAGGCTCTTCCGCGCTGACGTGTCCTCCAACACAACCGCTGTTTCCACTGATGAGCACCACGTCATCGCCCGTCGCCGCGTCACCTCCACCAGCGCCGCCAACATCGTCAAGTACGCACGCTTCTCTGGCGCTGCATACAAGATCAACAGCCTGAACTGGAACTGCGGCAGCATCTGCACCAATGCCGACACCCAGGGCACCAACGTCGTCTACCACTGGAACAAGGGCGGCGTCAAGCCCAGCTTCGGCTATGTTGCGCTCAAGAGCAACACCAAGGAGATCATCGTCGCCTACCGCGGCAGCGAGACTGCCATGGACTGGGTCACCGACGCCAGGGTCGTGCAGAAGGCCTGGCCATCTGCTGTCAAGAACTCGCACGTGCACTCGGGCTTCCTTGACGCATACAGCTCGGATGCCGCCAACATCAAGAAGGCGGTGCTTGGCCTTGTCAACTCGAACCCCACGTTCACCATCGTCATCACGGGTCACTCGCTGGGCGGTGCCGAGGCCACCCTCGCTGCTGCTGACTTCAGCCTCTCCTACCCCGACTGGAAGAGCAAAATCGCTCTGTACACGTATGGCTCCCCTCGCGCTGGAAACCCCGAGTTCGCCAGCTGGGTCTCCAGCCAGCCATTCCCCATCTTCCGCGTCACCTACAAGGGCGACCCCGTCCCCCGCATCCCCCTCAGGTCGGAGAACTTCAGGCACGTGACTCAGGAGGTCTACTATCCCAAGTCTGGCGGCCTCAAGTTCTGCGGAGATGTTGCTGAGAGCAACAAGTGCATTGACGGTGTCTCGAGCCTCTTTGGCCTGAGCACTGGCGACCACACCAAGTACCCCGGTCTTAACGCCTAATTCTAGCAAGCACTGATAGGACTCGCATTTTTGCATTGCACATTTAATACACACTGCCCACTGTTAGTGTCACTCCCTGCACCGGCAACACATGCTTTTATCGATGTGCTCTGTTGTCTAAATAAGCCAAGAGAACTGCAAAACGGAGGTAAACCTGAGAAAGCTGGCAAGTCTTAGTGGCTGGGCGCTGGAACATCAGTATTCGGCGTAGGGGATGGTTGGGTCGGCAAAGGTGTGGATAGGTGGGAAGATGACAGGGCCAGGACCAAAGTGAAGAGACCTGGTATGAGTAGGAAGAACAACCGGTCCATGGCCAAGGTGGAGGCTGTAGGTGTGCTTGTGGCCCTCAGAGCTCTCACTGCACTCAGAGTGCTCGTGGTGCTGGGAGTGCTCATGGTGCTTCGAGTGCCCGTGGTGCTTCGAGTGAACAGCTGAGCCATGGGTATAGAAGTGAGTCTTGGTGATAACTGGGCCATGCTCATAGGGTGCCGACGACGTGTACACAGGCTCAATGGTGAGAGTTGGCTCTGGGAGAGCAGTCGAAGTCGCAGTGGTCGCTGCATCGACATCAGTGCCTGAAGTGGTCGTTGCAGCATACTCGCTGGCAAGAGCAGTCGAGGAGAGGCTGGCAAGGGCGCAGAGGGTAGATGCAAGGAGGGCGATGGTCTTCATGGTAGGGTGATGCGTGAGTTGGAGATGATGAGGGTGAGGGGTGGTTGTTTCGAATGGGATGCAAGTTGGTGCTGTTCCAAGTCAGATGTGCTGGATGCTGGTGCTTTATATATGCAGCCGAACAGGCACACCAGCCACGGTAGCATGGGGCTGCTGCTTCTTGTGTTTCCATCAGTATACTTAGAATTCTGTGTGCCACTGACGTGTGCTGGAAGATGGAATAAACAGAACCAGTGCACTGCCAAGAATGCAGTTCTATGTGGAAGCGCTTTTGCCTTCGCTCTGCCGATATCACCACCGCTAAATATAGATGCAGATGTGTTTTGTTTGTGTGCTGGAGCTGGCTGGGACTACAGCCTGTGTTTCCTTGGTAGCATGCATTCCCAAGACTATTTAAAGGTAATCTAGACGAAAACAGGTTTTCCCATCTGCGATTCCGATACACATCTTGCGGTTCCGCCAAGACTGGATGCAAAGCACACAGCAATCGCCGCTTCCTTTCCAAGCCAGTCTATTAATAATTGCGAAATGCAAAGCATCAAGCGCTCGTCGCTGCAAACAGATCGCTCCAACTACTTCTTGGTGTTCCGAGTAGCGCATACCCTATAGATTGCAGGTGCCCGTGCTAAATGCCGTGGATATTTGCAGCACATGCAGCGGCGGCTCTCTTTGTCTTTGTTTGCTTTCTGGGGATATTTCGTTCTTGTGCTGCTATTTATTATACGCTGCTCTGCACTCATGAATAGCACTTGTGTTCCCTCCGGTTGTTTCCTTTTTCCTTCTGGCATTTTACTCGTTTCCGCCCTGCCATACAGCTCGGCCAAAAAATTACTTGCTGTTATTATGTACACTAATCTTCGCTTGGGCGCCCTATTGCTCAGCTATCTGCCATTCACACATGCCAGCAACACCACACTCCAACGAGACAACATCACCTACAGTGACATAATCAGAAGCTCTGTTGGTGCCCTCCTTTTCAAGGATGACATGCAGACGAGCTGCGAGGTCGTGCCCATCGACACAAGCTCCGGCTTTGTATCTGCCAACTGCCTTGATTTCGCCAACGGCAAAGTCAGCACAGGCACCGAGTACAGGGTCTACATTGACAACAACAAAATTACGCCGCAGAACCAATACACGGTCGAAAAAATCCACATCCATCCGTCCTACGATTCCAACAGCTTCGCCAACAACATTGCGGTCCTTGAATACAACACACAAGCAGACAGGTCGTGGACCAACGTGTTTTCACAAGACAGGAGCTCGTGGCAAAACATCTCGTTCATACGTAGATCTATACGTGACACCACCAAGCCATGGTGGTTCAACCCAGCATTGCAGACGCACAAGGATGTGGGCGAGGATGCGTGCGGGGACAGCGGTTTGTTTCGCGCTAACCCGGCTGCGCTTGTCTGTGGGCGATGGATGGTCAGCTCGATATACAACAAAACGTGCAGCATGCCCTACAGTTCGGTCACTGCATACACTGGAGGGAATCTGGCCATAGCAGCCCTCTACAGCCACACAGCTACGCGCGGGTCGGATATGTGCACCGACACCCCGCAGTACAGCTACTATACAGTCCTGGTCAACTACTTTGCATTTGCGAGAAGCGTGCTTGACCGCACTCCAGGCACACTAGTAAAGAGAGACGGTACTGCGGTGGACTCCACTTTGGGGTTTAAAATGAATGTGACAGGGATAGACAACAGCCCAGGGGTGGCTGTCTATGGCGGTGATTTGTACCGTCTGCAGAACGCAACAGCAACTAGTACAGATACTAGCTCTCCTGTCCCGCTAATAGACACCGCTGCAATTATCGCAAGCACAACGCTGACTACACAACAAACAGCACCAACTGGAACCACGTCGGCTGCCACAATGACAGCCGCGATGCAACCACCGACGCAACAGCCTGCTTCGGACACGGACGATGGGCTGACACGCAAGGACACAATTATCATCGCTACTGTTGTGCCAATACTCTCGATAATCCTCATCGTGCTGCTGGTATTCGCATACAGAGCGTGGAAGCGCCGTAGCAGCATGGCCTCGGAGGGTGGATATCCTCTGGAGGAGCGGCAGAGCACCTACTCGCGGATCATTGTAGATGATCGGACAGCTATCCGAATTGTGCCCGATCAGCCTCCGCAGTACGGAAACAGAGGGTGCGACACTGTAGTTATGAGCACACCATTTACGCCTTATTTTTATCCTGAGGATGAAGAGCACATCTAGAGCACATTTGCGATCACATAAGACGGCAACATGAACGGCAGAGAGTAACACCTGCTCGGTGCTTTTGGGTTTATTCCCGAGTTTACAGCTGATTGCTGTCTGTCCATAGTCGACATTTTGTGGGCAGGTTACAAAGTCAGCTCCAAGCCAGCCAAGTTCACTGATATAGAGTTTGGGGGTCGTTAAAGAAGTCGTTAATTTCAGGCAAGAAAACCAGGCGAAAGCTAACAGGGACAGGGAGAAAGAGCTTGCTTCTACTGGTAGTAGGGCTCCGGAGTGATCTTGGGGTGCGAGCCCTTGGTATTGTAGATGGGGTGCTCGCTCTTGGTGCCGTAAGGGTGGTGGGTTCCGCTCTTGCTCTTCGGAGCACCCTTGGTCTTGTAGTGGCTGCTTGGCGCACCGGTGTGGGTAGGCTGGTGCTGGCTGTAGGCAGGGGCGCTAGAGGTAGGGGGCTCGGGGACAGGCGCACCAGAGCTGGGCGAGCTGCCAATGCTGCTGCAGATGGGGGGTCCTGGAATTGGGTAGGTGGTGAAGGGCTTGTTGTGGTTGAAGAGGATTCCGGGGTCGTTGGTCTTGTAGATGCCAGGAATGGGGTAGCCCTGGGGAGAAGCCGAGCCGCCACCGCTGACAGAGACCTGGGCGCAGTTGACGTAGTACTGGGCACCGCGCGATGGGTTGGTGGCGTAGTCGTCCATGGCCTGGTGGAGGGCGATGATCTCAGTGCGCAGAAGGTAGTCGCCGGCCTTGATATCGGCGGGGAGATTGACGTCGAGCTTGCCCTGGTTGGCGCGAATCCTATCCGTGCACCACTTCTTCGAGGCAGTGTCATAGCCCTCCTCGAATATCTTGAACCACGCATCGCCCTTGCCCCCGCTAGCGAGCGGCGCCATGTAGACGAGGCAGGGGCCGACGTGGGAGGCAGAGATGATGTCGTCCGTGGGAGCGTCGGTGTTGTGGCGCCACTCAACCGTGATCTTGGAGCCGGCCTTGACAGGGCATGTCTTGGCGGCCTTGGTGTCGGCGTTGTTCAGGCCGCAGGTGAGATCGGCAGACGCAGGGTTCTTGACAGGGTTGTTCTTGGCTGCGGGGTAGGGCTTGATGCAGACGCCCTCGCCGTATCTGGTGCCGTCAAGAGTGAGGTGGGCAAGGTGGGTGTGGGCAAGAGCCACGGAGCCAAAGCTGGCAGCGGAGGCGAGGATAAGCGAAAGCTTCATTGCTGGGAGGTTGCGAGGGTGAAATTGATTCGAAAGTGTTTTAATGGACCAGCCAGCGAGTTCGTTTTTGGGATGCGTGAGCACAATGCAGAGTGAGTTGGATGCGGAGGAAGGATGCAAGTGGGTGTGTTGATGTTTCTGAAAGCGCCGAGGCAGAAAATGCCTCATTTATATAATCACTCGCCACTCGCAGGATGGGGGTTTTCTTCTGGGAGAATGTTTATTCTCGGATGGACTCTGTTGCAGGCCACATGCAAATCACTGGAAACCCATGGAACCTGTTTATCTAAGGAATCCTGTAAAGACAATGCAGCAGCCGCATGTAGAACTCTTGGCGCTTCATGTAGCCAGCCGAGGATTGCCGCTTACGAGGTGCCAGCTGTATCTAAATATATCGTGAGTTGGCGAGGACATGGGTTGGCTTCTATTTTAGATGGTTGGTAGATGCGGCATCTACGCCATTTAAGCTTTGTGCGTGTACTTGCGCACTGATGTCAGGTCCGTGTTGGGAAATACCAAGCATCTGTGAACGCCAAAACAACGCATCTCGCATCCGCGGTTCAGAGGTGTCGATGCATCTCCGATGGTCTCGCAGCACTGCAGTTTACATGTTTTGGCACCGATCCTTGGTGCCAAAGTCTTGGCAAGGCAACAGACTGAACCGCAGTATTCAGGATTTGCAGGTGCTGGTGCAAGCTGAGGACAAGCGGCATAGACAAGTCGGCACTTGTGAATAAGTAGCATAACTATATGTGTACGTTGATTCCAACAAAGAAAATCAACTAGGAACACCACTTAGGAAAAACGCATTTGTATAACGGCTGTTTCTAATGACGGCGGGGGGGCTTGGGATGGAAGGTGACCTTGGGGGGAGAAGGATGGGGCACGGTTGGCTTGGGAAGAGGAACGGCAACGGTTGGCTTGGGAGGGGGAACGGCAACAGTGGGCTTGGGAGGGGGAGCGGCCACAGTGGGCTTGGGGACTGCAACCGACGTCTTGGGGATAGCAGGAACAGTGTGGGTAGGGGGAGGAGGAGCAACAACAGTCGACTTGGGTAGGGGAGGAGCAGCAGTCGAGTGAGGGAGAGCAACGACGGTCGACTGGGTAGGGATGATAGCAGTGTTCTTGGGAACGCCCCCGGTGGTAAGTTGGGTAGGAATTCCGGTGCCCTGAGGAGGAGGCGAGTGGGCAGACAGGCTGGGAGGAACCGAAACATGGGTGGAAGGCGAGGGGGCGTGGACGCTGCCAGTGGGAGTCGCGATGAGCGTGGACTTGGGGCCAATAAGCGTGTCCTTGGCAGTGGAAGCGGTGCCTGAGTGAGCTGGCCCGGTACCAGTAGGGGTGTGGCTAGCCGAGTTGGTAGGCGAGGGAGCGTGGGTGCTCTGAGTGCCCGACTGAGTAAGGAG
>MU603958.1:35747-72541 GCA_025201845.1 Martensiomyces pterosporus
TGGGGGGAGAAGGATGGGGCACGGTTGGCTTGGGAAGAGGAACGGCAACGGTTGGCTTGGGAGGGGGAACGGCAACAGTGGGCTTGGGAGGGGGAGCGGCCACAGTGGGCTTGGGGACTGCAACCGACGTCTTGGGGATAGCAGGAACAGTGTGGGTAGGGGGAGGAGGAGCAACAACAGTCGACTTGGGTAGGGGAGGAGCAGCAGTCGAGTGAGGGAGAGCAACGACGGTCGACTGGGTAGGGATGATAGCAGTGTTCTTGGGAACGCCCCCGGTGGTAAGTTGGGTAGGAATTCCGGTGCCCTGAGGAGGAAGCGAGTGGGCAGACAGGCTGGGGGGAACCGAAACATGGGTGGAAGGCGAGGGGGCGTGGACGCTGCCAGTGGGAGTCGCGATGAGCGTGGACTTGGGGCCAATAAGCGTGTCCTTGGCAGTGGAAGCGGTGCCTGAGTGAGCTGGCCCGGTACCAGTAGGGGTGTGGCTAGCCGAGTTGGTAGGCGAGGGAGCGTGGGTGCTCTGAGTGCCCGACTGAGTAAGGAGGGTCTCCGAGCCAGAGTGAGTAAGGAGGGTCTCCGAGCCAGAGTGAGTAAGGAGGGTCTCCGAGCCAGAGTGAGTGAGATTGGTGCCCGAGTGAGTAGGGCGAGCTCCGGTGCCGGTGTGGGTTCCGCGCGTCTTGGTGCGAGAGGCACGGGTCCTGGTGCGAGAGGCGCGAGTTCCGGTGGCATCGCTAGCGGCACCCGTCGACGGCGAAGGGGCAATCTCGGTGTTGGTGGGCGAAGGAGCGATTTCGCCATTGGTGGTGGGAACCGGTGGGTTGTTTCCAGGGTCAGCGTTGGACGTGTGGTCACCATTGATATAGCTGTTGAGGATATCGCCGCCAATGCTGATGAGTGTGTTGATGATGCCACCGTTGTCGCTCGTGGGGATAGCAGTGTCAATAGTGTTAGGGTTGTCCGTGGGGAAAGCAGTGTCAATGGTGTTAGGGTTGTCCGTGGGGAGTGCAGTGTCAATAGTGTTAGGGTTGTCCGTGGGGAAAGCAGTGGCGTTAGGGTCGTCCGTGGGGAGTGCAGTGGCGTTAGGGTCGTCCGTGGGGACAGCAGTGTCAACAGGAGTAACGTCAATAGGAGTAGTTTCGAAAGGAGTAACGTCAACAGTAGTGTCAGCAGGGACAGTATCAATGCCGTCATCCGAGGTAATGTCGATGGACTCGGAATCTGAAACGTCAGCACTGATTTCGGGTGCGCTGCTGCCGTCAACAATAACACCAGTATCAGTGGGAGCAGGAGCGTTAGCGTCGGTGGTTACAGCGGTGCTGGTGGGCACAACATCGCGTCTAAAGGCAATGGGGTTGTGAGCGACGTCAAGGTTGCCAAAGTTGGCGCTGGGGTTTGCCTGAGCAAGGGCAGCAATGCCGACAAGCAGAGAGATGGTTGAGGCGAAGGAGGCGGTGATCTTCATAGCTTTTGTTTGTTCAACGGGAGTTTGAGGCGAGGGAGTGAGAGTGCTTTGGTCCAGCCAGTTGAGTTGCGTGAGAGGGTTGTTTCGTTAGCTGAATGCGTGTATGCAAGAATGCGAGTGTGAGGGGGGATACGAATGGGTATGTGGGTAAAGAGAGGGGCCCGGATCCGGCGCGGTGTCGTTTTATATATCACGCATACCAGCAGGACTTTGACGAGTTTTGGTCAAATCTAGGCTGAAGCTAGCGGGCTCTATAATGGCGCTGCTTGTACGGCATCAACGGCCGAAAGTGATTTCTTGAGAGGAACAGACGGCTATGTCATGTCAATCCGTGTCTTTTAGCCAGTCTCCTTTGTGGCCTTGGATCGCCGCCAAAGCCGACGGATTTCTGTGAAGTGACAGCATCGTGGTCCCAGGCATTGTGTCTTTGATCGTCATGCGTGCTGTGTGTGGGACTGCAGCTGGTTCTATTTATATGGAAGCTGAACCAAAAATAGTGCAGGCCAAAAGTGAGATTCTTCGAAGCTGGTATTTATACACGCACCTTGGCATCGCGGCAAGAAAGAGGAAAACACGTCTTCGCGCCACTGGCAATGGCTTCTTCGTGTATTTTTGCCACCAAGATGATTCGATGTGCAAGTTGTGCCATCCTAGCAGGCTATGGGGCCTTCACCTCACCAATTCTTGCAGGCAGATGGCGCACACTTTTGACACGTCCTTCTGGCGCATGCATTCTCGCTCAGCTTGCTTAGAGAATCGCCATGCATAGCTGATTTCTGCGCCAGGGAACTTTCCAGATGTAAACATGCCGCCAAGGCGTGTGGTTGGGATAGTCTGCGGATCCCGATGCTGATGCGTACACTCCCCGCGATAGCCGAAGAAATCCTGAAAATAGCCTGCCGCAAATGGGAATGCACTCCTTGGCAGCATGCATTCGTCATTCACCATGTCATCCAAACAGGCTCGGATCGTGGTGCGCGACGATTGAGCGAATGGATCGAAGCCAGATTCAAAGATGCATGAGGTCTCGTGGTGTGGAGACAGAAGCCCCGAGATCTCCTGAAAAGTCATAGCTGGATCAGGATTTAATTGTCCACGGAATCGCGATCGCACTGCCCCAGAAACCGAAATATGCGGTGGCGAGAGGCGAGCGAATCCAGCAGGCATCTGCGACACAAGGGTGGATACATGCATGTATAGATACTACTGGGGTGCTGCGATTCCACTGCCTGCTATATGCACCCAGTAATAGCCCTTGCCATGCAAAACCATGCTGACGAAAAAAATGCATATTCGCGTTCTGCCCCAGCGCCTCTGAAATTAGCCCTAAGCAGGCGGAATCCGGGAAACGAGGGCGCTCTTGCCATGTGTGCTGACAACAACATGAAGCATTGGGTGACATGTGGAGAAATCGGACAAGAAATGGCTGTTGTTTTTCAAGAACACTCAAACATGGCCGACTCGGTGGCAATCCTGTCTGTTTACTCCACACCCCTTGAATTTCAGCAGCATGAAGCACATCGTGTGATTTACGCATCTGCTTGTATTGTGCCACAGTGAGAGACTTGCGGCACGGAGCACATTTTCGTAGCCGCTGCTCACCAACGCCCACATATATAGCGTGGTCTGTCCTTGCCTTCAGCTACCACATAGCTGCTTGCCACACCACTGCTACTACATATCCCTCTATCGCACCGTTTCTCGCCTATATTTTTCGTATGGTTGCTGTAAAGTCCGCTGCAGTTATCCTGTGCTCCGCCCTGCTTGTCCAGGCAGCTGGCTTCCAGCCGTTGGCCAGGCGCGACGGAAAGGCATACTGGTCTTCTTCGTTTTACACGAGGGATGGTGACCAGTTTGCAAGCGTTCCGTATGGCAAAACGGTCAACCCGTACACTTTCTCAGAGAGCATTGCCAAAGCAGAATACCAGGCAAGCTACCACAATGGTGCACCAGGTGACTGGAGCGAAGGCTACTACCAGCTTTACATTTACCCTACATGGGCGTACGGGTCAGGCAGCTGGTCTGGCGCCGTCTTTAACCAGGACACCGCCACCAAGGGACTGCACACATACAAGAACCAGCTGCGCAACATAACCTACCTCGCTCCAAATTCGCCAACGGGCACTCAACATGGATCAACGGGCACATACAACCTACCGCTCCTTTCTGGCCAAAAGATCTTTACGGAGAAAGGCGGGCTGCAGCTTCCAATTACCATGGGGGGACACGTGGACTATAAGGCCCCTGAGAATGAAGGAAGCATCGACTACACAGACTTCAACAACGGCACGGTTCAGATCATTCCTTGCGGTGCACTGTCTAGCACCCAGCTCGGCATCGATGCAGCAGACTGCAGCCCAATCGTCCTGGACATTGTTAACGGCAAGGTCATTAGTGGACGAGCAGTTGTAAACGAGTTACACCTGGAAGCTACGACGTTCACTCTTTATCGTGGCAACTACTCTACAAGGGTGCGCACACAAACGATTTACAGGCTGGAAAAGCACACAAGGGGGGGCGCGATTGCTGGCATTGTGATAGGTGTCGTTGCAGTTGTTGCCATTGTCGGCGGCTGCATGTTCTGCAGTTTTAAGCGCAAGCATAGATACTTTTGATCGCTCTTTCGCAAAGCCACCAATCCTGCCGAATAAACTGGCCAGTGCTTGCTGATGCCAGCTGTGCTCACTTGGCTGCGCGAAGCTGCATCAGAGAGTGCGGTGTATCCTGCCCTTAAGCAGAGTCATGCGTGAGCAATACGCATCTGTGACATGACCATAGCGAGTGATCGGAAAATTCCATCGCTGGTGGTCTAATTAAATTGACGTTTTGACAACCTCGTCTATATTTAACCCCAAAGCCCTTGATTTCAGCATTGTTGCACGCTACACGTGGTTGAAGTCTCTGCTTACATTGTACCGCAAAAGCACGGCAATTCAAACCACAGCTGTACAATGGGCTGCTGTCCATTACAGTGCATGCGGCGGTATATATACAAGGGACCCTGCCCCTCAGTCCAGTGCAATCCATCTGCTTCCTCATCTATCGCTGCTGCCATCATTTTATTTCTCGTCACAATGCTCTCCACCAAGCACATTGCCGCCCTTCTGCACTTGGCCATATGTGCCCAAGCTATCGAATTCCAGCTGCTGGCAAGGCGCGCCAGCAAGCAGCTTTGGACCTCCTCATTCTACGCCCCCGGGAAGGGGCAGTTTGCTGCTATTCCATATGGCCAGACCGTCAATCCACACACATTCCCCAAGAACACCATAACGTCGGCTTACCCAGAAAGCTACCACAATGGTGCTCCGGGCGACTGGAGCAAAGGATACTACCCCCTTTATATCTATCCCTCGTGGGCGTATGGGCCGGGCAGCTGGTCAGGCGCAGTGTTCGAGCAGAAAGCCATCAGCAAGGGGCTAAAGAGCTACACGAGCCAGCTGCGCAACATCACATTCCTCGCTCCAAACACTTCCAACGGCAAGCCAGCTGGCTCCAAGGTTGTGTACAACCGCCCTCTTCTTTCTGGACAAAAGATCTTCACCTCTGCGGGTGGGCTACAGGGATCGTCTGCAACCGGGGCCATCGAGGGCTTCAACGCACCTGGCAATGAGGGGAGCATTGACTATACAGATTTCAACAACGGCACTGTTCAAATAATCCCCTGCGGCGTGCTGACCAGCTCCCAGCTCGGCATCAGCGCAAAAGACTGCAGCCCGATCATCCTGGACATCAGGAACGGCAAAGTAATTAGCGGAAGGGCGGAAGTGAACAACTTTAACTTGGAGGCCACGACGTTCACGCTTTATCGTGGCAACGTGTCGGCTAGAGTCCGCACGCAGACGATCTCCAGGACCAGCGAGAGCACCAGAAAAGGGGTTATTGCTGGAATTGTCGTTGGCGCGATTGCTTTCGTAGCCATTGTCGGCGGAGTGGTGTTTTGCTTCATCAAGCGCAAGAGAAGCGCCGCTGCCTTTGCTTAGCCATAGATGCGACTAGCGAATCTGTATATCCAGCATCTATCCACTACCGTCATTTTCCGTGTTGATAATCAATAGAAGCACTGTGTACTCGACCAAACTCTGCCTGCACTGTAAGCCCCGCAGACTGCCACTCGCTCTTTCAAGCGTCTTTTTTGGCCGGTGTCAGCGTCCCATTTGGCAAATCAGCAAACCCTAGATACTCAAATTCAGCACAAAGGATGAAACGAACCCGGGGGACTTGTCCTTCTGGGGCTGGCTGCAGCATGGTTTCATCGAGCTGACTTTGCACTGACGATGTTGAGCCATGTAAGCAGTTGTGTGAATTCTTCGTGCATCATCTGCATGCGCATCGCCATTGCTATTACATGTCCTGATTCAATCGCAACGCTTGCATTGAAAATAAAGCTCAAAAATGGCTGCCAGCCCATTCGACCCCAGCACCAGGACTGCGAGTGCAGCAGAGAAAGCAGCCTTCCTGCTGCCGTGCAGCGAATACAAACCCCCCCAAAGCAGGCTCGCCTGGAAATCTTGGTCGCCGTGTGGTCCTACACGCGACTTCAATGCAGAGACGAAAAACTCGACGAAGCACAGCTGACAGAGTGATCTACAAGAACGAGGATATGCAAGGCGTGAAAGTGGGCAGCGGAGGATACTTGTTGATTGGCATGCAATTATATAATGTAATCTCGGGGAGGCACATATATTTGTTGACGAAAATCCTATTTTCGGAGGTGGGGACCGACGACTGCGACGACAATGCTCGGGAATAAGAAGTGACAACTGCTCACTGTCGGCTCCAGCAGCCTCCAGCAGCCGTCGCTATCCAAAAGCGGCACTGCTTCAAGGAATAAATCAGTTTACAGAGAATGCAGCAGTGGGACCCATCTCCTCTCCACGTCACATATTTTGCACTTCATTTCAACCCCCACTCACTTTCCCGCTCACATATCCCTATTCACCCTTATCCCGTTCCTTGCATACCTCATTTGCATTCACATCCTTCATACGGCTCTACCCGTACTTCTGGTGTTTCCAATGAGCCATCTATTGCATTTTATCACCCTTGTATTTGCACTTTGCATGCTTCGGTCCACGAGTGCCGTGTCCACCCACCTTATCAAACGCACTGTTAATGCCACTGAAATTGCCCAGTATCGCGGCGGTATCCTGATCAAGGACGGCAGGCAGACCACGTGCGAACTAGCGCTCTTCGACAACCGCTCCGCATTTGTAGCCGCCAACTGTCTGGACTACCAAGACAGCAGCACTCTGAAGAACAGCACAGTGTACGAGGTGTACATTCAGGGAAGCATGGGCTCGGATTCCGAGAGGCACAAGATCGAGGAAATCACCGTGCACCCGCTGTACAACTCGACGCTGCTGACCAACAACATTGCTGTCGTGAGCTTCAACAGTCGCAAGCAGCAGTCTTTGTTCAACTACATTGCTGCTGACCGCAAGGAGTGG
Organism: Martensiomyces pterosporus; assembly: GCA_025201845.1. Taxonomy (NCBI): domain Eukaryota; kingdom Fungi; phylum Kickxellomycota; class Kickxellomycetes; order Kickxellales; family Kickxellaceae; genus Martensiomyces; species Martensiomyces pterosporus. The sequence goes on from MU603958.1 coordinate 42,654, forward strand.
AAGGACTTGTACTATGTTCGCCGCACAATGAAGGACGTCGCTGCCATGTCCTGGTACGACCCCATTGTCCGGTCAGACACGCATGCGTACACTGAATGCTCGCAGCTGTCCCAAGTCTTCAAGTCAAACACCAACAGCTTTATATGCAGCAATACAACAACCGTCTCGGTGTACAACAGCCTCTGCTCGATTCCCTTTAGCAGCATCTACGGCGTCGTCGGTTCCCAGATGGCTATCGCTGCTCTTTACAGCCACACAGCAGTGATTGGCGACAGTATGTGTGGAAGCAGCGTCCAGTTCAGTTACTACACTGTGCTCAGCAACTACGTTCCTTGGGGCGAAAAGGTTCTGAACAGCCCCATATACGTGCTTACGGTCAACAGAGCGTTCCAGAAATCCACCAATGTGTCGTTTGCAATGAACCCCGTTTCCTCGGATTCGCCTAGATTTGTTACAAGGCTCGGCGGCGACATTTACGCCAAACAGGGCACTCTTCAAAAACCCTCGGCTACAAGCGATGACCAGAACTCCTCCCTATCGACTTCAGCTGGCACGCCCTCGAATACACCTGGCAATCCTGCCTCCTCATCCACCTCCAGCGGCCTTACACGTGGCCAGATTATCACAATTGCTGTCGCTGTTCCGATTGCGGCTATCTTGGCCGTCGTTGGGCTGTTCTTCCTGTACAGGTGGTGGTCGAAGCGCAAGATAGCAGGCTACTGGAACTCGAGCAGGAACAGCGTCCCCGCACATGGAATTTCAAGGGAGCTGTACCAAGGGGAAGATCGCAGCAACAGCGGTTCGCGCTCTCCTACACTAAGGAGGGTCATATGAATCCCTCCACTCCCTTCGTTTGATGACAAGAATTAATGAAGCACCATTCTGTTACGTGTCCCTCCTTCACTACACAGCCCCTACAAGTATCCTGGCATTGGTGTGCCTGTGCATCCTCGCTGCCTGAAATTAGAAACGATTTTCATCATGCGCAGGTATCTCCAAGCAGTCTCCAAAAATAAACACGTGTGGATCTGCCAAAATAGGTCGCGGTTTCCACAAAGGAGTTTGGACTATGCAGCCTCTTTGCAGGCCAGGTTGCCCTGGTTGCTTGGTACTTCTGAGGGAATCGGCAACGTTGGACGGCTGGTGGAAAGTGCTACTGTGGATTCCAGGAGCAGAAACACCAAACATTGACACACAGAGGAGAGGGCAAATACTTCTATAAAGAAGATTAGTGGACAAGAGTCCACCTGCCTTGGCAGCTTGGTTGTTTCGCTTCATCTGTATCGCTTTCCAGTCAACACAGCATACCAGTTTCATTTTCGCATTTGCATCCATTTCCACTGCCGAGCCATGCTGTTTAGAAGTGCCCTCGTACTTGCATCTGCCATACTTGCTGCTGTTTCTGCCTCGCCAATTGACACCAGGCAGGACACCGCGCCCTCGCTCAGCTATAAGGCGCCAGTGCTGGATGCTGCATGGGTGCGGACACTCGAGGATTCGCTGAGCAAGAGGCAGCTTGCTGCGGCCAACGCAGAGTCCCTTGTCAAGTACGCACGATTTGCTGGTGCTGCCTCTGTGCTGACAAACACTACCTGGGGCTGTACGCCCAACTGCGAGGCACCCGAAACACAAGGAACGGTCGTTGATCTCTTCTGGGGCACAGATGACAAGAGCCTGAGCCACGGGTTTGTGGCACACAAAAGTGATACCAAGGAGATCATCATCAGCTTCCGAGGAACAAAAACCATCACCGACTGGATAACCGATGCCGACTTTGCTCTGCACGACTGGCCCAGCGACATCAGAGATTCGAAGGTCCACAAGGGCTTTCTTGAAGCGTATACGAGTGTGTCTGTGCAGGTCAAGTCCGCTGTTCTGGGTCTGATTGAGAGGTACCCCGACTACTCTGTCGTGTTCACCGGCCATTCCCTGGGCGGCGCACAGGCTGCCATTGCCCTCACAGACTTCCTTGTGTCGCATGCAAACTACAAGTCCAAGCTCTCCCTGTACACTTACGGACAGCCTAGAACAGGCAATGGCGCATTCGCCGGCTGGCTGTCGGCTCAGGGAGTCCCTATTTACCGCACAACCTACCACTATGACATTGTGCCCCACATCCCACCCAAGATCCTCGGGTATGCGCATCACACCCAGGAGGCGTACTATGCGCCCAACAGCAATAGCGCGGTCCTCTGTGGCTCGTCAAGCGAAAACAAGAGCTGCTCTGACGGTGCGCTGTTCTTCAAGCTTACTCCAGCGGACCACAAGCTGTATCCAGGACTCCACAACTGATCTATTTGGGCCATTGCTTATCGTTTACGTCATGCCCACGTTTAAATATATGCAAGGCTCTGATATTCATACTTTCCGTACCAAAATGCATGCCTATTAATAGCGAATTTGCGAAATCCCAAAGAAGGGGTGCTACAAAGAAGGGGCAGCGAGGATGTGCGTCGGTTTCCAGAAGCAAGCATCCAGTCAGACGGAAATCCACTTGAATATCACAACGAGATCCACACAGCACCTGAACGAGCCTGCATTACAATATTGACTGACAGGAAACGAGGGAGCGAACCCATTGCGTGCAGTATCAGCCCGAGGCCCAATCCCAAAATCCGGGGGTCGCCACTACTGCATTCGCTGTAGGTAGACGTCTATAAATTGGATGCTATTTCCACACAAGCTCGATACACTCACCAACCCCCTTGCATACCCGCATCGTCTACCTGCATCACCTATTCCCATCCAATCTGCCGCCATGTTGCTCAAAAGCTCCTTCCTTCTCTTTGCCGCTACAGCGCTGGTTGCTGTATCTGCATCGCCTCTTCCTGCGGGCGCCGGCAATGCTCCCTCTTCCTTTGACTCGTTCCCCGACCTCCACTCTCCCAACGCACTGAAGGTCCAAGGTGATCTTCTCAAGCTGCTTCAAGCACAGGCCACCTCTCCTGCCACTGCCAAGCCCACTACCTCAAACCCTGCAACTGGAACGCCCGTGCTCACAACAAAGCCCACTGGTACCAAGCAGCCTATCGCTACTAGCAAGCCTGTTGCCAAGCCCACCAAAACAACCAGCAAACCCCCCGTCAAGCCTACCAAGACAGCCAGCAAGTCCGCTGTCAAGCCAACCCAGACTCCCTCCAAGAAGCCGAAGAATAGCAAGCGTGCTACTGCAGACGAAGTGGTTGCCATCCACAAGTACGCCGAGTTTGCTCGTGCCGCATACCAAATCAGCAGCAAGGCATGGAACTGCAAAAAGTGCACCACATCAGACAACCTGAAGGACACCGTACTCGACTACTTCTTTAACAACAAGGAGGGTCCCTCCTACGGCTATGTTGGACACAACGACAGATCCAAGGAGATCATCGTTGCTTTCCGCGGCACCACCACCATTAGTGATTTTGTTGCCGATGCAAAATTCGGCCTGACCGACTGGAAGGGAGCGCGCAACGGTGCAAAGGTACACACTGGCTTCAACAAAAGCTACAGGTCAGTGGGCGAGCCCATCAAGGGCATGGTTTTGGCACTGCTGACAACATACAGGGACTACAAGGTCGTTTTTGTTGGCCACTCGCTGGGCGGCGCACAGGCCTCTCTCGCTGCTGCTGACTTTGTTTACGCAAATCCTAAGATCCAGGACCGGATCTTCCTGTACACTTACGGCCAGCCCCGCACAGGCAACTCGGACTTTGCTGGCTGGATGAACAAACAGCCGTTCAAGAAGTACCGCACCACCTACAAAGCTGACATTATCTCCCAGTCCCCGCCAAGGGCGATCGGCTACGAGCACCACGGCGAGGAAATCCACTATCCCATTTCGGGATCGCTGGTGTCCTGCGGTGAGCGCGACGGAGAGAACCCGAAATGCCAGAACAGCATTTCGATCGCCAAGCTAAACCTGAACGACCATAGTCTGTATCCTGGTTTGGACAAGTAATTGTCTGCTGCCCTCTTATACATTCAATTTATATGTCTTGGCAACCACAGCAACACAAATAGCATACAAGGATTCCTCGCTAATGTCCCATGCAAGTGCATGTCAAAGCCCATTTGTGCAGAAATGCCGTCGCAAATACACAGAATATCAGTGAACCAGGTTCATAGCAGGGCTCATACTAGTCTGCTGATCGTGATTCTAAATCTGGACCGCGCGCCATGCATACCAGCAAATCAGGACTGCACAAAGTCAGCAGCAATGCCTTTGCACAGATTGCAGCATCAATAATATAGTTTTAGCGGATGCAGAAATGAAAACAGGCATGGGGATGGCGACGAGCAGCACCAATGCTCCAAAATGGGAGTATATAAAGCTTGCATTTTGGATGTCACCGTCCAGCTCCACCCATCTCATACCTTCCATCCACACACCCACTATTCCCTCTTTCAGCACTTGCATTTCAGCATGCTCTTCAAGGATTTGTCTTTGCTTTTCGCCGCTGCTTTAGCAGCTGCTCCTGCCTCTGCTGCTGCAATTGATGTTCGCAGTACCCCGTCTTCCTCCGCCAATGAGTACCTGCTGTTCAATGCGACGCAGATAGCTCGCCTGAACTCGCTGTTCCTTGAGCAGATCAAGAACAACATCTTCTCGCACCCCCCTCAAGCACAGACAGCCGGCAGTCAGCAGACCCATACCACAAGCCAAGACAACATAGTCAAGTATGCACGCTATGCCGGAGCAGCATACAAGCTGGAGGGACCCAGCTGGGACTGCGAGTCCAACTGCCAGTCACAAGACACTAAAGGCACAATCGTCGACTACTACTGGGACAACATCGTCTACCCGAGCACTGGGTTTGTTGCTCATAAGGATGACACAAAGGAAATCATTGTCAGCTTCCGTGGTTCGACAGTGCTGTTCGATTGGCTAGCTGACGCTCAGCTCCTGACTCTGAACTGGCCCGAAAGCGTGCCTGGCTCAAAGGTGCACTCTGGTTTCCTTGCTGCCTTCAACAGCGCGTCAGACAAGATCAAATCGACGATAGAAACGATCCTCAAGCAGCATCCAGACTACAGCATCGTCATCACCGGCCACTCCCTGGGCGGTTCAGAGGCATCCATCGCCGCTGCAGACTTTGCAGTCACACACCCGGAGTGGAAGAGCAAGATGGCGCTATACACATACGGTCAGCCTCGTACAGGCAATGACGTCTATGCGAACTGGCTATCCAGCCAGCCATTCCCCATTTACAGAGCCACTTACAAGGGCGACGTCGTTCCCCAGGTCCCGTTCCGTGCTATGGGGTTCCAGCACCACGGCCAAGAGGTCCACACCTCGCTGCTGGGCAGCACAACATTCTGTGGACCCAACCCCGAGAGCAGCAGCTGCCAGGATGGTGTTTGGACCATTATGCTGAACCCCATTGAGCACCTGCTGTACCCTGGACTGGACTACTCGCTGGTCAGCTGGATCAAGGCAAACATCAAGTGGGCACTACAGGTCTAATTCTATTCCATCTGATTGTTACCAGAATACACCTTGCCAACAATATACACGACAAAATGTGGTCTGCGATGCTCTAAGCCGCCTCACAGACACCCTCGAGTATTCCGTGAAGCGTGGTGACGATGGAAGATAGACTAGCACCACTTGCAATAGCGTATGCGAACTGGCGAAGGTAGCTTGCCCCGCTCTGCCGCTAATGAAGTAGTGCCAGCTGAAATCGTGTGGAACGCCGTGCAAACCCAAGACCTGTAGCGACGATGCCAGAATGAACGGGGGCGGGTTTTCAGCTTTGGTACCAGGACTAATGCGCAGGCTAGTGGCTGCTGTCGAGCACGAGTGTCCGCATGACTGCGAGCTGCACATGTGCAGACATTTGTCGAATATCAACCCGTCGACTCGGCTCTGAGCTAGTCGCTGAGCATGTGCATTTGGCCAATCTACACATGCCTTCGAGCCATACTCGCAATACACAACGAATGACTGCACAAGCAGCATGCGCATTGTAGCGCTGATTTTTTGTCTTAAATCAATGCAGGTGTGTACCCAGGTCTCGCAATGGATCCCCAAACATCACGCATGAGTGTAAGCCATGGCCGCCTGAGAGAGAAGGTTCCTCGGCGTCTGCAATAGCTTCTATTGTTAGGAGGGGCGAGTGAACAAGCGAACATACAAAGGAAAGGATTAACACTCAGTGATCGCTAATGTCCCTGCTGTGTTTCCTGCTGGCCGCATAAGCTTCCAGTTGGAGCCCGCTATTTGCAGAGCGGCTTCTTAGAAACATCGAAGTCACTTTGTGTACAGGAAGTAGCAAATACGGGCGGCACACACACTGTCATTCCTCACTCGAGCACTTTGCCGCTTGTTCTGCCGACAGAGAAAATTTCTACACCTGTCTGGACGAGTATAAATCGCAGCGCATATCGCCCACTCCATCCGACTCGAACACCACACACATACCCACCCCACTCCCCGCATTCAATTCGCACTGCATCTCTCCTACACAGCAAGCATGCTGCTCAAAAGCTCACTCCTTCTTCTGGTAGCCCCAGCACTGGTTGCTGTCGCTGCCTCCCCCGTCCCTGCCGCTGCCCCCAATGCCGCCACAAAGGATGCATTCCCCAACTACGACTCCCCTCAAGCCCAGCAGGTGCTGCTTGACATGGAGAACCTCATCAAGCAAGACGATGCCCTGACCAAGCCCGCCAATGCCAGTAGCGCCGTGTCCAAGCCGACGAGCACTAGAGCTGGCGGATCCAAGACATCTGCTGCAAAGTCCGCTCCCACCAAGACCGTGCAGCCAACAAAGCCCACCAGCACGCCAACCAAAAACAGCACGCAGAAGCGCTCAAGCCGGGAGGATGACCTCGTCAAAATCCACAGGTTTGCCCAGTACGCCCGTGCTGCCTACCAGCTCACAGGCGTCGACTGGGACTGCCCCAAGTGCAAGACATCGCCCGACATGAAGTACACCAAGGTCGACATGTGGTGGGACCGCATCATTGGCCCCAGCTACGGGTTTGTCGCCCACGACGACAACTCCAAGGAAATCATTATTGGTTTCAGAGGCTCCACCACCATCATGGACTGGTTCAAGAACGCCAAGTTTGCGCAGACCAGCTGGCCAGCTCAAGTGCCTGGCTCCAAGGTGCACATCGGATTCAAGGATGTGTACACCTCCGTCGCGACCAGAGTCAAGAGCGCAGTTTCCGACCTCATCAAGAAGTACCCCACATACTCCATCGTGCTCGTTGGGCACTCGCTGGGCGGTGCTGAGGCCACCATTGCAGCAGCTGACTTTGTCGCTACCAACCCTGCGTGGGCCGAGAAGATGTGGCTGTTCACGTACGGCCAGCCCAGGACAGGCAATGACAAATTCGCCACCTGGCTGAACGGACGCGGATTCCCCATCTACCGCGCTACCTACAACGCCGATGTCGTGCCCATGATTCCGCCACGCAAGCTCGGCTACCAGCACATCGCCGAGGAGGTGCATTTCCCCGGTTCTGGCAGCCTCATGTTCTGCGGAAAGAACCCCGAGAACCCCGACTGCCAGCTCAAGGTGCCCACGCTCAAGATGAGCATCAAGGACCACGGCCGCTATCCCGGCATGTCCAAGTAGGCACGGTTCTCTTGTGAGCATTTTGCCTTGCTTTCCTTTTTACGAATACATCAATAAGCTTTGAACCAAAAAAAAACGCTGCTAGCAGTAGAGCACCGCAGGGATATATTTCCCAAGGGCCCATAGCCACAGTCTGCAGGATAGCAGAGACAAAACAAGCCAGCTCGCTTCTAGGACATCCACCAGGGTAGTGTCCGCTGGCATTCAGGAAGAAACAGTGACGGGAACAGCGGGGGTAGAACGAAATAAAATTGCGTGGCCGTTTGCTACTTGACAAAGTAAACCATGTAAGCAGTCGCCATTCTGCATCTGCCTGAGAATACTGGGCTGCCGCATACAAGAGCAGATTACAACTGCAGTGCTTAATTATGTGGTCGTGAAAACATTCATCTATTGACGAGCAAATACTAGCAAGTGCAATATACATCGATAGAGAATAGCAGGGGGGCATTTAGATCTTGGCAAACTCCATGGTCCAGTAGATACTGTCAAGTCCAAAGCCAACAATGTTGTAGTCGCCCATCATGTTTTGGAAGTGGGGAGGGCTGTTGGTCCAAGCCTTCATAGCATCAGCAACATTCTTCGACCCGGCGACGACATTTTCGGCAGCACCTCTCCACTGGATCCCAGCAGCGCGAAGGCGGTCGCCAACACCGCCACGGGGGTCATCGTGGGTCATCTTGTGGATGGAGTTTTGGTATTGCGAGTGCTCCTGGGCGAAGTTGTTGATCGTTGTGTCCAGTCTGACTGCTGGCTTGCCGTTCTTGGCACGAAGCGCGTTCAGCTGGTTGAGCATGTCGGCTCTCCAGTCGCTGGGAGCAGGCTGGCCAGCAGGAGGAGCGGGCTTGTTGGGAGGAGGGTTGTTGTTGCCAGGAGCAGGGACATGGGGCGCAGGAGTAGGTCCGCTGGCGTGGACAGTCACCCAGATGGTCTTGGTGACGACGGCGCGCTTGAGGTTCAGGTGGGCTTCGGTGCCATCGCGGATGTCTTGGGGAGCAGCGTTAAGGGGAGCAGCGCAAACCATGGCTGCGATGGCAGAGGCGAGGATGGCGGCAGAGAAGAGCTTAACCATTGTATGCAGATTGAAGGTAGTTTGTATGCGGCTGGTAGTAGTGGAATCTGGTCAACAGATTTCGGTATGTGGCAGGCGGGGGGAGAGTGCAAGGGGTGCGAGTATGCGTGAGTGGGAGGTGGGAGGTGAGATTATGATGATAGCGTTCGATTGGATTGAAGCTTCGCCATGCCATTTATACTGCGCTTCTTGCCTGCTGTCCTGCGATGGCCCGTGTAGAAATTGGAGTGCGGTAAGAGTGCTGCTTGCTATGATGATGCACTGCACTGCACTGCAGCACATTCGCTAGTAAGCAGCCGCTTGCGATCGCTCACAGTTGCAGACATAGCGAAGACAGCATGCGAGAAGCCAGCCAACACAAGGCAGAGCTACAAAGAGGAAATCATAGAGTCTGCTGCTTATGCTATTTTCGGGATGATGGACCTGTCCGCCGTCAGCGGGCACACCCACCCCGAACAAGCTAATCGCCATGCGGCCATTTGCATATTTGCTGGTTTAGTGTCCCCCTGCCTCCGCCCTACATGATTTTTCCCCAGGGACCGGGACGGCCAGTGCTATTTTTGAATATGCGTGCACTTGGGCCGGGATGAAACCGAGGGATACCGTGCAAATCCACAAACAAACAAGCACCCCTGCCATCTCGCTTCCGAGTTCATTCATGATGCATTTTACAGCTTCTGCGAAGCAGCAGCAACCAGCATATCAGGCGCCCCACCTTGTTCTGCCGGGTGCCGTTTGCTATTTGTGTACAGACACGTTGATGATGCGATGGAGCCGATGTATTTCCAGTAAACCTAACCAAGAACCAAGAAACGAGAAGTGTCCCCATAGCGGGGTCGGCTAAGGAGCACAGGAAACCATGTCGCCAGAGCGACAGGAAACCAAGCAAACACGTGCTGTCTCTCACAGGCGTCCACTGGAAACCTGTGAGAGACAACCACTGCACATGAAAACCCATGCTATCCGGGAGGGCTCGTGAATAGAGTTACCTAGACACTGTTGTGACTCCTTGCTGCCGGCCTCGCAACATGGACCTGCAAAACTCCTTGAACGCTGGGCCGCGGTTGGCGAAGGTTCTTGGAAAACCCGGCACACCATCTGCTGTGGCTGTCTGGATATCTGCGTATAGACACGTTTCATTGATGGGCCAAATACTTTACAAAAATCAAAACTAAACGTCAGGGGTTATAAGGTGGCTATCAGACACCACCAACCTGCGCGACAAAGGGGCATAGCCTCACAGAGGTTAGCACACCCTCGCCTAGTTGCAGAAAACCTGTGTCCAGTAGAGCATGTTGACACCAAAGCCAACCTTCTTGTAGTCGCCAATCATGTTCTTGTAATGTCCCTCGCTGTGGTACCAAGAGTTAACAACATCAGTGACATCCTTCTGGTTCCAAGCGATGTTCTCGGCAATACCCGACCACTTGACACCAACGTTGTTGAAGCGGGCACCAAGGCCTCCCTTAGCGTCGTCGTGGGTCATGGTCTTGATCGAGTTCTGGTAATCCGAATGGTCCTGAGCAATCTTGTTGAGCTGCTCGTCGAGAACAAGGGGTCCCTTGCCGGCCTTGGCACGCACGGCGTTGACCTGGTTGAGCATATCGGCTCTCCAGTCTCCATAGGCCGGCTTTCCAGCTGGGGTGGGGTTGGCGGGAGGAACGCCGCCTTGCTCCTTGGGCTTGTTGGATGTGGGGGTGGGGGCGGGGTTGCCGTCGTGAACGGTCTTGGTGACGGTCTTGTAGATAGTCCGGTAGGAAGTGACGATCTGGGGCTGAGCTGCATAGTGGTTGACCTCCTCGTAGCTGCGGCGCTTAAGAGAGCCGGCATTAATAGGGGCAGCGCTGACAAAGGCAGCAAAGATGGAGGCGAGGACGACGGCGGAGGTGAACTTGACCATTGTGAATGAGATTCTTGGAGCAGTAGCTTACGTAAAGAAAAAGCAGTGGAGTGGGCGTGGGCGTGGGCGTAAGGGTATTGATAGTAATGTCCGATCAACAGACGACAATATCAACAGAGTTTGGCGGTAAGGCACGGAGAGGGGGAATACAGGAGAGGTAGGACGTAAAATTCAAAGCTGAATTGGATGCGTGAAGAGACACCCACGAAAGCAGCGGTAGAACGCTTCTTATATACAACTCCATTTCGCACCGCCGAAACGAGCATCTGGCAGTTCCAGCGCATCTCCGCACACCTTTGCGGGCTGCAGTGCATAGCGGCGTATTGTGCGCAGCCGAATCAAAAGCAGCACCGAGGTGTTTGGACTCGCACCACACAGGCGAAAATGAAGGCATGCAGCCAAAGTAATACTGGAAGGAAGGCACTGTCGCAAGCGCTTAGCGGTGTGCTATTTTTGGAGCTTCTCGCTCGAATGTTGACGTGAGGTCCCTCGCATTCGCCCTTCCCCAATCCGCCGCTTCCCCGCTGTCCATCAGGGCAATGACAGGCTCTTTTTTCATCTGCCTCCAAACCGGACTGCATCCTCGCCCTTGCATTGGATCACTGGAGTGAGCGGCACCGAGCGCATGCAGAGCTAGTCCGTTTGCGTTTGTTTTGGACCAAGCTCGAGCCCGCTTTGTTTGTTTTTGCACCAGCATAAATAGCACGCGAGGTGTTCGCCGTTTCCCATACCGTGAGGATTGCCGCGGCGGGCTGAGCGGACGACACTGCCCACTGGGGCCGCAGAACACAAAACAGCCTCCTCAGAGGCATTTCACGTGAAACACGTGGCTCGCTCATATTCCTGAACTGTTTGCTACATATTGATTCAAGCTAACAGCATCAAAACGGTCTTTAGGCGGTGCCAAGGAAGTCCTGGGTCCAGTACAGGTTGTTCTCGCCAAAGCCAGCGTAGGTGTAGTCGCCGATCATGTTGGCGTAGTGGTCGGGGCTGTTGACCCACGCCTGCACAACAGCAGAGACATCCTGCTGGCCGACAGCGACGTTCTCCGCGGCACCGGTCCAGGAGATGCCAGCAGCAACGAAGCGCGTGCCGAGGGAGCCGCTAGGGTCGCTGTGGGTCATGCTCTTGATCGAGTCCTGGTAGTCCGAGTGCTCCTGCGCAAAGCTGTTGAGCTGGTCGCTGAGCTGCAGGGCAGACTTGCCGGCCTTGGCACGCACAGCGTTGACCTGGCTGAGCATCTCGGCTCTCCAGTCATTCGACGAGGAAGAGGCAGGGGCAGGGGCAGAGGCAGAGGCAGAGGCAGAAGCAGCAGCGTAGGCGGCAGGGGGTTGGGTGGAAGGCTGGGTGACAGCAGCAGCAGCAGTGGGCGTGGCAGCCTGGCCGCCATAAGTTACAGTGACGCCGGCAGTCTCGGTGACAGTGACAACGACGATCTTGCGGTTGTAGGCGGGCACGTTGACGGCGTTATAGTCGCGACGGGCCAGCGTGTCGACATTAACGGGGCGAGCGCCAGCAAGGGCACCGAAGATCGAAGCAAGAAGAAGGGTGGACGCGAACTTGACCATGGCTCTAATAAAGTTAAGGCGGAAAATCTGATCAACAGACTTCAAATACGTTAAACAGAAAGCGCGTGTAGGCACAAAGGAAGGGGGATTGCGGTGAGATGTTGAGGCTTCGGTCGTGGGACCGCGGAAGCCAGCCCTATTTATCTTGTCGGTTTGGTGTGCTACACGGTCTCTTCGCCCTTGGTCCCTGCTGGAAAATGTGCAATCTTTTTTCCAGCAAGCCCATTCATGCTGCCAAGGCGCGCACCCACTTGTCCGCTCCACGGTTCAGTCATTCATTCGTTCAGTCACAGTCACTTTTGGATTGCCGATCCCTGCTGTCAATAGGCAGGCAGCTCAATAAGGCCCGTTGCTCTTGGCAGCTGGCTTCTGCAGGCAAGCGCCAAGGCGTGCTTCCTGTTGCTGTCTGTTGGCCAGGTTACGATTGTCGGCATAGCGGAGGAGCAGGAGCGATGGCTGCGATCGCCCAAGGATCGTCCCAGTTAGCAGCCAGTCCAGCAAGAGGCAGAGGTAACGACAGTGCCTTTTCATCGAATCACCAGCTGCCCCCACACTCGACACACTCTACAGCGTCTCCTGATTCGGCGCCTTTTCCACAGTGTCATGCGGAGCGAGGAGAAGCTAAAGGGGACTGGGAACGGCAGCACAGCTGATAGGGAGCCCCGATTGTGCCTGCCTCTCTATTGCTTGCAGCTGGAGGCAGCTGAATCATGCGTCCACCTCCCTCGCCAGAAATAGAAATCATGGCATATTCCCCCACGGCGCACTGACGATTGTTTCTAACTGTGCAGCAGCAGCTGCTGCTGCATGCAAAATGTAATTAGTAAACGGCCACAATGGAAGGGATGCCAATAGCAGTAATATAAGGCTCTTCTGCAGAGATTCCAAGCAATAGAAAACAACGAGCCAAGACTATGACTTGGTCAGCTCATCAGTATTAACTACTGGAGCGGCGCTCTGGCTGTATTCCGGAGCAGTGCTCTGGCTATATGCTGGCGGCTGCTCTTCTGACTGGTCTTTTGGCTCCTCGTTGGCACCGCCAAGCTGATTGGCAGCCTCGTGGATCTGGAACATCTCGGTGTCAGGATCCCAGGCCCTTTCCTTCTTGTACCGTTTCCAGCGCTTGACTCCAAACACGGCGCCAATAGCCAGCAGGAACGACCCAAGCGACGTGCCTACAGCGACACCAATCGTTTGGGTCTTGGTCAACCCGCCCTTACTTGAAGACGACGAGGAAGACGGCTCCGCGCCGGTGGTGATTGGCGCGGGCACCTGATTGACTCCCTCACGGGAGTAGACGTCACCGCCAAACACAGTCATGTTACCAATGTCGCCGGCCGTAGGTGTGTTCATCGCAAACGAATCGCCGCTGGACCTGCTCCCCCACCCCAAGTTCGACATCGTCCGCACTGGCCGCTTTAGCACGCTGACCGCAAAGCCAATGTAGTTTTCCAGCACTGTGTAGTAGCTGCGAGCGGTATCGTTGCTGCAGAGGTCCTGGCCGTATATAGACGTGTAGCTGTACAGTGCGGCGGGAGCCAGCGCCGTGCCAACAACTCTTAATACCGAGCCAAAAGGCACGGAGCACTGATCGTTGTATATGGATTTCAGCGTATAGCTGTTGCAGAGGAATCGATCCTTGTTAGCAGTGTACAGGGTGGAGGTAAATACACATGCAGGTTCCTGCTGCGGCAAAAACGCACTGGCTGGTGCGTTCCAGTCCATGCGAGTCACATTGTTGAGGGTTCTGCGCACATAGACGATGTTGTCCCACTCGGTGCGGTTGACTGCGATGCATCCGTGCCACTCGACATTGTTTTTCTTGTTGAACTCTACGATGGCGATGTTGTCTCCTAGCGAACTTGTGTTGTACGATGGGTGGATGTGGATACCGTTTAGCGCAACGAGGTATTTTGCTGGATTGTTGCTGCTGGTGCTGGTTTGTAGGTACACCTCGTACGCAGTATCGTTGCTCACTTTGCCGCTGTCCTCGTAGTCAAAGCAATTGGCCGCCACAAAGGCCGCTCGCTGGTCAATCAGGACAACCTCGCATGTCGTCTGCACTCCGTTTTTAATCAGCAGCCCGCCGCTGTAGGAGGTGATGTTGGCGGTAATGTCAGGACCAGTGACGCTTACGGCCCTCTTGTTTGCAGGCGCTTGGTCGCAGTGTGACGTGTGGAGGACGAAGAGTCCAAGTACGATGGGCAGCCAGGATACCATGAAGCCTATATTGAGTCGCAGCTGAGGAGAGAATATTAATATAGAGCGCTGGGTGTCAATAAAACAGAGTTTATAAAACAAAGGAAAGCTGGCAAAACAATCGAAGGAAAAAAGAGATACGGATACAATGTCCGCACACGCCCTGACAACGAGCACAGCGGAGATCTACCATTTCCACACGTCAATCTCGATTCAAGCGGGAGCTGTGCACCACGCATGCTGGATGATTACTTTGCAGCGGTAATTTGCCAGCAGGCATCGGAGCCTTGGCATGTGCTGCAAGCGCAGTGTTCGCGGACTTGCACTGAAGCCGCGCGGAGTTAGAATGCAGTCGCAGTGCACGCAGACGGACGTTTCCGCACGGTGATAAGCACAGGGTGAACTCAGAAGGGGGTAGTGAGCGGCATGCACTCTTTGCAGAAGAGAGACAACCCGTGCTCGTCCGCAATTACAAAGAAAGACAGCCGGCGTATGCTCCTGCTATGTGTTTTCATCCTACAACCTACTCTCTAGCCTGTAAATATCGATTGGCGCCCTACCGCTCTGTTCTCGATAGAAAAAGGCATATAGGAGTGGGTGCCAGAAATAAATGGCTGAGAGACATGCGCAAAGTATCCTCGCAGTTGCTCGGTGCCGGCAGACAAAAGGGACCGCTTCCCAGCCTTACAGGCGCTGTACAAAAAAAAACGTGTCAGCAGGGTGAGCATGCTGTGCAGCTCTTCCTTGCGCACTCAAGCACTACAGCTCCTCTACTTGCAAATGCGCCCACACCCTAGCTGCCGCCTATGTTTCAGCTACATTCATTGGCATCATGGCATTCAGAGGGAGTAAGCCAGACAGCACAAGCACATCCAAATCATCTCCAAACCAGCTTCAAAGAGGGGTAGAAAAAGGGACAAGGATGCTCGACAACGGGCAAAATGCCAAAAAAGACAAAGCAAGCTCCACACGGCTATCCTTTGCTGCTTCGGGGCGTTTCCAAATGTCTCCCGAGCAAGCGAAGACGTGTGTGTTTCTTCGCAAGTCTACCAGCACAGCCTTTGCACCACGGCTGGCATGCCGCTGAACGGATATGCCAAACACCCGTCGCACGTGCAGGATCACCCGATCAAGATCACATCAAAACTTTTTGCTCTTGCCATTTGAGGGTGGAAACGCAGACAGCCAAGCACACCGCTTTCTCCCCTTCCGGAATTCGCCCTGCCTCCTCCTAATTCCCTTGTAATATACATTCTATGGCCCTCCGCCGCCCACCTCACTCCAATCACACATAGCGCATTCACGATAAGCAGGTGATGTCAGACACAGACACTGCTCCGACGCCACCGCCGGCGGGAGTGCCTGGCACGCAAAAAGGCGACGGAGAGGATATCGAGGTGGTGTCCAACTTTTGCCGCATCGACGAAATCGGCGCCAAGCGCATATACTCGTACAAGGTGGTGATCGCGGATCTCAGCGCCGAGGGACAAGCCGGGAGCACGGGGGCGATGGGTGCAGCGGGATCAGCCCTGTTGGGGCTTCCAGCCACCGCGAAGCGCGAGGTGTTCTCAAAGGCGGTGCTCGACCCCAAGCTCAAGGGCAGATACGTGTTCTACGCAGGCAGCGAGTTCGCATATGCGCCCAAATCCTTGCACAAGAAGGGCGATGGCGACGGCGACCAAGTGGAGGACATTGTCGTTACGGTGATGCACACCCTGGGCGAAGGCGAGCTGGCTGACCTGCGTCGGCTGCAAGTCAGGCTGGTCTTCCAGCGCCGGTACGAGACAAAGCTTGTTAAGAAGTACTGCAGTGGAGACAAGTCCGTGCCAGACACATATGTGCACGAGGTCATGTATGTGCTCGACTGCCTGTTCCGCCTGCATCCCACGACCAAGCTGAGGTTTATGGCAAATGCATATGTGACCGATCAGCATGCCATCAAGACCGCCAATGGGTTCGACATCTGGTGGGGGTACCAGCAGACTGTGAGGCCCGGGGAGGGATCGCTGTTCCTGATCATACACACGAAGCCGATGCCCGTGGTCACGTCGGCTACGCTCAGCGAGGCGGCTCTGATGTTCTCGCGATCCAAGACGGTGCGAACACTCGCAGACATGACGCCAAAGGAGTGGAACAGCTTTACGCCAGTCGTGCGCGGCCTGCAGGTATCGATTCCTGGCACCCCCCAGGTGTGGCTCGCTGGTCTGTCGCAGAACCAGGCGAAGAACGAGCAGATTGATGGCGTGCCAGTGGCAAAGTACTACAGCGACACGTTTGGCGTGACAATTAGGAACCTCGAGTCGCCGTGCGCTCTGACTGCACTGGGCGTTCCTGTGCCCCTCGAGCTGTGCAGGATCTTGCCGGGACAGATGCTGCCCCGAGTGAGCGGTCGGCAGCTGAACCAGCTGTGCACGCATGGAGCAGCGAGCCCCGAGCTGAGGCGCAGGATCATCGACATTGGAATAAACGACCTTGACTTTGCTAGCAACCCGGACCTCCAGGCATTCGGGATCCGCGTCAACCCACAGCCCGAGAACTTCAGGGCCCGGATCCTCCCGCCGCCCCAGCTGCTGATGCATAGGAATGGAGCCAAGCACCCCGTGCAGATAAACGAAGGCAGGTGGGGCATCGGCGGACACAAGGTGGTGGATACCACGCAGCTAAAGTCGTGGGCGATCGTCTGCTTCGCCAATAAGAAGATGTACCCGCCGGCGGTGGTCAGCGCCTTTGCCAGCCAGCTCATGAAGACGTGCAAGGAGATTGGAATAGACGTGCTCAACGTTGCGCCGCAAATCAGGTACGACACAATCAGCAGCAATATAGACCAGGCCCTCTCGCATGCCTGCCACTTGGCGGAGGCGTCGAGCGGGGGAGAAAGGGCGCAGATGGTCCTGTGCATCCTGCCGTCGACATCGGCCTCGCTGTACGGCGAGATCAAGCGTGTGGCCACCACCATCGTGGGTGTGCAGACGCAGTGCATCCAGGCGGCAAACATCGTGGCGCACAAGCCAAAGATCCTCAGCCTGATCGCCTTGAAGATGAATGTTAAGCTGGGCGGGTACTCGACCGAGCTATCGGATGGGGACCGGCCGTGCATCTCGGAGCGCCCGACAATGGTCATTTCGGCCGACGTCAGCCATGCCACGGAGTCCGGAAACATGTCGGTGGCCGCCATACTGTCGTCGGTCGATCTGCAGTGCAAGAGGTTCCAGGGAATCGTCCTGCAGCACCCGAAGAAAATGGAGTTTATCGAGAACTTTGACGTCATCATCCGGCAGTGCCTCCGCCTGTTCTACAAAAACACACAGCAGAAGCCCGAGCGCATCGTCTACTTCCGCGACGGCGTCGGGGACGCCACGATCAACAAGGTGAAGGACCTCGAGCTCCAGGCCATATACAAAGGCTGCTCCCTGATCGACCCCAATTACCGGCCCAAAGTCACGGTGCTGCTTGTGCGCAAGCGCCACCACACCCGGTTCTTGCCTGTGGAAGGAAGCAGCAAGTGCTGCAGCCAGGAGGGAAACGGGAACTGTCTGCCGGGCACTCTGGTGGACAGGGGGGCGGTCAACCCGACAATGACCAACTTTTACCTGCTCTCGCACACCACCAAGGCAGGGACCGCCCGCCCGCTCTACTACATGATGCTGCACGACGATAGCGGACTTGACCCGCAGCAGCTGAAGACGCTGACGCACAACCTGAGCTACACATACCCAATTGTCACGAAGACGGCGACGATGCCTGCACCCGTGTACTATGCGCACCGGCTGACGGCGCAGGGGCGGTTCCACATCAACCAGCCGTTCAACAGCCTGCCAAAATTCACAGCCAGGCCGGGCACCAGGAGCAGCCAGAAGCAGAGGGGCCAGCAGCAGCCACCACATCTCGTCCCCGTCCACAGGAACCTCCAAGACACCATGTACTTCATGTAAACGCTTCCCAAATAAAAGCAAATGATGCATTAGATCAGCCTTTGCTGCCAGCACAAACAGAAAACAGCAGTCTCTCAGGGGTGGTCGAGCTGGTACTTGATCTCGGGGAACACCGCGGCAACAGCAGCGTCAAATATGCCCAGAGCCAGGTTCAGGTTGGGCCTGCGGTACTGCACAACATCGATGAGCCTTCTGGCGCCCTCCCTCGCGTTCCTGCGCCCAACCATGCCCGCCAGCACGCGGGGGACGTACCACAGAATCTGCCGCCTGGCCCTCCTCTCGCTCTCCTCCTTCTCCTCCCTCTCTCTCCTCCGGAACCCCTGGAAATGCAGCACCAGGCCAGGCACGGTTTTGGACGTGGGCCACAGGGTGTTTCGCAGGTTCGCCACCAGCCCCGCCAGCAGCTCGTCGCGCAGCACGCCGCCAACAATGTCTCTGACCCTGCGCTCCACCGCGCCGCCCACAATGTGCCTCAGCAGAATCGAGATGGCCTGCCGTCTGAGCCAGTTCCTTCTGTTCTTCAGCCCGAACACCTCGATAAACAGATCGCTCAGCGGATCAATAAACGCCGCCGCCTCCGCCAGCTCGCCCTCACCCTGGGCGCTGGCAGGCGTCTGCTGCATTGCCACCTGCGCGCCCAGCTCCTGCACGATGATCTCGAGCATCGAGTCGGCGCCCGTTATGCCCTCAATGTCCTCGCCCACAGTCTTGTATATCTGCGCCATCCACCCGGACGCCACCGGGGTCTCCGCGCCGTCCGAGGGGCTCTGCGACATTGGCGGCGGCGGATCGAGTCGGCGCCGGTTATGCCCTCAATGTCTTCGCCCACAGTCTTGTATATCTGCGCCATCCACCCGGACGCCACCGGGGTCTCCGCGCCGTCCGAGGGGCTCTGCGACATTGGCGGCGGCGGCGGCATGGACGACAGAAACAGTCGGAGCGGCCTCGCGCTGCACACGGCCGGCTCACGCAGCAGCCCCTGGAGGTATTTCTCCAGGCCCAGGCGCCTCTGCTCAATGTCCCTGTCCCTCTGCAGGCGAATCAGCGGCGTGCGCGCGGGCAGCTCATGGGAGCGCATCTCGGCAGGCCACATTGACTTGAGCTCCCTGTGCATCGCGTAGAACTCCCTGTATCTCCGCGCGACGACCCACCCGGTGGGCGCGTAGAGGCCCTGCTGGCCGACTGCCTGGTGCTCGCGGGGCATGCTCTGCTGCAGCTCAATCAGGTAGACAACGTGCGACTTTGCATCCGCCGGGTCGCCGCTGCCGCCGCCGCTGCCGCCGCTCTCTCCCTCGCTTGTGCTGATCGCCCTAGGAATGTGCACGAGCGTCCGAGTGGGCGACAGCTGGTGGTCGTCCAGACAGCTCTCGTACTGCCGCTGCTGCTCCCCGCTCGCATGCACCTCCCTCCTCAGCCCGCGGTACGATGCCCTCAGCACCCGCTGCTCGTGCGGCTTGTGTCTCGACTGCGCCTGCCGCATCAGCACGCGGACGATGGCCATCTGGTGCGACTTGCGCTCGAGGCCGCGCGAGAGCTGGTTCAGCCGCTCGTCGAGGAACAGGTCGCCGGGCACAGGCGTCTTGATCACGCGGGCGATCACCAGCGACTCGGCCTCGTCGGCAGAGGAATCCCCCGTGTCATCTGACCCGCCCTCCTCCTGCGACTCGCCGTCAGTGGCTGTCTCCACGGCGGGCTGGCTGCTGTCGCTATTGGCGGCGGGGGCCAAGAGCGAGTCGATGGCTTCCATCTGCACGCCGTCGTCGATGCTCGCCTGGTTGTCGCTGCTGGTGCCCAGCGTGGGTGTCTGCTGCCTGCTGTGGTGCAGCTGGTCATTGGCGCCTGGGGCCATCGAGGCAGCGCGGTCTAGCGACGCAGCGTCTGTCAGGGCAATTGACCTCAGCGAAGCACTGAGCCTGCGCACCTCTGACCTGCCCACGCGAATGGATCTGCGAGG
Organism: Martensiomyces pterosporus; assembly: GCA_025201845.1. NCBI lineage: Eukaryota > Fungi > Kickxellomycota > Kickxellomycetes > Kickxellales > Kickxellaceae > Martensiomyces > Martensiomyces pterosporus. Next base: position 62,841 of record MU603958.1, read on the forward strand.
CAAACTCACTGCCGCTGCATGCAACGCGCTGCTTGCAGCCACTGGCTTCTGGGGCGACTTGGGCATGCCGCTGCCGTTGTCCTGAGAACCCAGCGCCACAGCAGGCGCATCAATCAGCCGCAGGGCAGGCGCAGACGATCCCGCGTGCTCCCTGCCACTGGCCTTGCTCAAGACCAGCGCCTCCGACCGATCGGTGCCCACAATCGGCGCCTCGGGCTTTCCGCGCATCGCAAAGCTCCACTTCCGCGGCCCGCCCTGCTTGTCTTTGCCTGACCCCACCGAGCTCGACGACTCGCCAGACACCGAGCGCTTGCCCAGCGACCCGGTCATGCTGCGCACGAGCGACAGCCTGCGGGGCATCTTCTGGTCCTTACTCTGCAGCGACGGAGGCCTGGGTGCTGAGTCTGACCCTGATCTGCGGCGCATTCGGCTGGTCAGCGGCAGCCCATGGCTCTTCCCGCTGCTCTCGTTGCCCGGTGCAGACTGCGCCGCGCTGGCAGGCGCACTGGAGTCTGTCTCCGACCCAGGAGCATCTGCGGGCTCCATGCTGTGCTCCTCCTCCGTCAGGGGTGCCAGCATCGTTGGGGAAAACAGCGTCGACGAGATCTGCTCCTTCCTCGGCGTGACGTAGTAGCTCTTCAGAAACCGCGAGTAGAACGTGCTCCTCAGAAAGGGCGGGTACTCGCTCAGCTCCATATGCCTGAACACGCACCCCTGCACCAGACATATAAGCTCAAACGCCTCCGCGCAGACCTCCCCTGTCAGCCTCCCTGCATCCAGCTCCAGCGAGCCCTCCACTCTATGCGGCTTCAGGCACCGCTGGACACGCGAGATGGCCACATCGACCTCGCCACCCAGCGAGGCCAGCTCGTCCACCCGCAGGGTGAAGTAGTTTTTCCACAGGGAGCTCACAATGCTGGGCAGGAGGTCGGTGGACGGGGTGGACTGCCGGATGCCCTCAACGTTGACCCAGAATTCGAGCAGCAGCTGGTGCCCGATGAGGTCCATGTACTCGGCGAAGGCGGAGAGCGAGGAGACATTCGTCAGGATCTCGTGGAGCGTGAAGCGGGGCGGGCCCAGCTTGGTTGGGTCGTCGCGGTACTCGTAATAGGTGGACGCGCGGGACGCCGAGTGTCTCGCCCCTCTGCTGCCTGCAGGCCTCGGATGCACTTCCCCAGCTGAGCGTCCTAGCACCTGAGCACCGTCAGCCTCAGCACTAGCCGCAGCCGCTGGCGCTTCTTGCTGCTGCGAGTTTGAGCTGAATGGCGAGATGACCGACGACGCCGAGTTGCCCCTCTTCCTCCCGCCGCCAGTGCCCAGCATCGCCTGGTCCTGCCTCAGCATGTCGAGTCTCCGCTCCGCCTTCTTCTTCGCCACATACAGCCTGTTGATATACACGATGATGTCGCGCACTCTCTGCCCATGCACAATGTCGTCCTTGTTCTGGCCCATTATCAGGATGCGCCGTTTGCGGATCTGCGCCAGAATGTCCTCGCGGATCCTCCCCAGCTCCTCGACATCCGAGCACTCCTCGATGGTGGCCATAAACTGCTCATACGTCATCACCCTATTCTGCCTGTCCTCATCCTTCCCGGTGCCCCATGCTCCGCCAGCCAGCTCGCCATTGGTCCAGCTCTTGCTCATCGGGTGGGCATCGCCGGGCGCTCCATGGTCCTCGTCGTCGAGGAGCGCGCTGTCGGCCGCCTGCTTGTCCAGGGCGTCGCGTAGCTCGTTGACCATATGCTGCTCCCTTATGAGCCGCTCGAGCTGGCCGTCCAGCAGCTGGTTGATCGTATCGGGCTCAGCCAAGCTCTGGACAACCGGAGTAAGCAGGGCGCCATTCAGCAGCTCCCTGACGAGCACGCGATGCGGGGCAAAGGACGACTGCTCGGGAGGCAGGATGAGCGGGACGAGGAGATCAACGACGCGACGGACGTGCGCCATAACCAGCCTCTTCTCTGTCTCCTTCTCCTTGTCCTCATCTCCCAGGGGGTCTGCGTTCCTGAGTTTCGCTAGCGCCGGATGCCACTTTGTCTTTGCATATGCCTGCAGCACCTTCTCCCGCACCGCTGCACTGCTCCTTGATTCGCCAGGAGGATCCAGCTGCTTCTCCTCGGCTGGAGACGAGACTCCGAGTGCCTCAGCCTCGCATTCCCGCATCACCCTCAGATGCGCCGTCACCAGGGGCATCACCTGGCCCACGACAAACTCCGCCGGGTCCACCGCCGTCTGCGCCCTCTCCACCACGCCGTCAACGGACTGAATTGCCTGCGACAGGACGCAGCGGGGGAACGAGGAGTCCGCCGATATGCTCCTGAACCACGCCTGCACAAAGTCCCTGACCACCAGGCCCAGCACCCTTCCCAGCTCTCTCTCCAGGCCCCCATACCCCCGTAGACTCAGGCGCGGCTCGGCCCAGTCCTCCCGGTTGAACTCGGTAGGATACAGCGAGGACTTGGGAAGCTCGGCGGCAAACACAAGGCGCGCGATCTTGGGCACGGGCGGGTCAGGTGCCCTGGGGGCTCTTGGCCCGCTGGGGTGGGTCAGCGAGGTTGTGCTTTCGCGCCGCCGCTGGAACCAGTACGAGGCCAGAACGTTCAGGCAGAGCAGGGTGGCCACGAGGGCGCCGAGAAGCAGGGGGAGGACGAGGGCGTAGCCGAGGACGAGGCGGGCTGCGTCAACCACCGTGTACATTTGGGAATAGCAATTTGCTGCCTGGCCGCTGTGTTGTGATGGCAGATGCAGAACGAAGGAAAAAAAAAGGGCGAAATTGGAAGCTGCGTATAGTGCGAAAGGAGAAAGGAAAAACAATAACTGGCAGGCTTGACGCACAATAGAGAATCCACGCGGGGCCCAAAAGCGCGAGACGTCACACGCCTATTTACTGTTTAATTGTATTGTTGGCACAATCACCAAAGAGCGGTCGCACGCCACTATTATATCGCAAAAGCTGGCAATGTCCACAGAACAGGAGAATAGACACACATCTCCACCTATTTAAGCACCGCACTCCTCGCTCCGCACACAATGGACGCTGCTGTACTCCTCGCTCCCTTGCACTCTCTCTCGAAAACACACCGATTGAAAATGCCTCTTCCACCAACCCCCGAAAACATCCTCTACCGCCTCCTCAACGACCGCATCCGTGTGGCCAAGAGCTCCAACGAACGCGCCCTGCTCACGCTGGCCATCCGTGCCCAGGACTCTCTAAACGAGCAGCGGCAGGAGCTCCATTTCCGGATCCAGGAGATCAAGACCGACATCCAAAAGACCGAGTCGCAAATCCGCACGCTGACCAAGCTCATGGACCGGTGTCTGGAGGGTCTGGCCAAGTACAGCGTGGATGACGCGCGGATGATGGAGCTGCTGGGCGAGAAGGTGGCCAGGGACGAAGACAGGCTGCGGGCGGTCAAAGGAGAGCTGATGGAGATTGAGGACAAGCTGACCAGTGCAGTGACAGTGTGGGCAACCGCCAAGTATTAGACGTTTTCATTATTTCTATCCGACTATTCAATGTACCAAATATTAATCAATCTCTGTCGCGTCTGTGTATTTGCAAGGGGAGTGCCACTGTTACACGGTAAACAGGGCCGTGTCGTATCTCAGAGTGAGAAGGTAAGATAAGATGTATTCTCCTAAGTTCCTGGCCGTTGTCGGCCATAAGACTAATAAACTGTGAAAGTAAACACCTAAGGTCACGTGTGTTGATCACCGCGTAACAGCCACGCTGGCTGTTGGTCTTATGTGTGTACGTGGCTCTGACCGTGGCTCTGACCGTGGCTCTGACCGTGGCTCTGGCCGTGGCTCTGGCTCTGACTCTGACCGTACCTCTGGCTCTGGTTCAGGGAGACCTAGACCAGCCAGGACAGAGTTCTTGCACAGAGGACAGTAGGCTGACTTGGATGTCAGCCATTCTTTGATGCAGTTTGTGTGGAACAGGTGCATGCAGGGCAGATGCGTAGCATTTTCTCCGGCCACAATGTCCTCCAGGCACACAGAGCATGTTTTCGAGTTGTCGTCCGGTGCTGGTGCCACAACAACTGTGCTATTCCCAGCAGACTGCGCATCCAGCTCACCAGGTGCATCGCCAGCGTCCATCTTGTTATTACCGCTGTTCGCATCGTTCTGCCTGCTGTCTCCCGTGACAATGGCAGTGGGCAGCATCTCAAACTGTGCGTCCGTCAGGTGCACTGGTGGGGGTTTAGTAACCCTACGCAGAGCACCACGATGAGCAGCACCACGATGAGCAGCACCACGGTTAGCGGCACCACGGTTAGCGGCACCATGGTTAGTAACCCTACGCAGAGCACCACGGTGAGCAGCACCACGGTTAGCAGCACCGAGATGAGCAGCAACAAGATGAGCAGCACCAAGATGTGCAGTACCAAGATGAGCAGCATCACGGTTAGCAGTACCACGGTTAGTAACCCTACGCAGAGCACCACGATTAGCAGCACCACGATTAGCAGCACTACGGGCTCTGGGTTGAGGGACATCGGTGTGCTGGCCCACTTTCTTTTTCAGCAACAACCTGGTGATAATCAGACAGAAAAAAATGCCAAACCCGACGCCTATGCCAATAAACATGATAGACTGACTAGACATTTTGCTGCTGCTCATGCTATTCGACGGAAAGTAAATCGTACTAGCAGCAGGCATTACAAACGGCGGAACGGGTGCTGTAGGGCTGTGATATGCCGAGACGAATCCGGAACCCAGCGGAGAGTACTGAGGATAGTCGCGAGAAATAGTGTTTGTCGCCAACAGAGGTGATTCTGCAGGTTCTGGCTGGAGGGGGCTCTGTGGAATGGCTGCTCCTGCAGCCACAAGGCAAAAGAACGACGCCCTGACTACCCGATTAATGAGAAAGTACATGTGAAGCTACAACTGTATAATATTGGAAATACCAGCGCAAATGCAATCAAAGAGATAAGAGAAGCAGAGAGCAAGCGCAGTGGCAATGGCAACTGCTGTAGCGCATACACGAGCACGCTTTGTCGCTGTTTCGGTGTTCAGGTTGCGAAACCCATGTGAGAACCGGCGATCCAGCCATCCCAAAAGCCAAGTGGTAGGTAAACGGAAAGGACGCAGGGCTTCCGTGTAGAAGTATTCCGGCGCTGCTGGCTTCTACTTTCGGCGCTTTTGCGTATGCGCAAAGGTGATATTTTAAGGAGGATTTGCCTTCTCTTCGAAAAGTTGCGCGCTAATCGCCCCGAGGTCATTGCTGCACCCCTGGAGATCCTGCATCCTTGGGCTTGACAAGCAGAATACAGAGCCGACGCGCTCCACAGACTGGATCGCATAAGCCAACATGCTATTAGCGATGTTTGTGTGCTCCGCTTTTCTATTGTTGGCAGGTCTGGCTGCAAAGCCTGAGCAGAGGTGTACATAAATACTTCCCTGAGCTTGCCTTTCCCTTGGATGTTCCTTAGCTTCGCAAACATCCACATTGCTTATTACTATCAATATATTCGCTATACCCCTCGCTTCACTAGCTCGGACAACACTATCTTTCCCTGTTGGCACTGGACAAGTACGCCACTGTGTGTATAGCAGCAATCTCATATTGAATGCCATCTGCATAACGAAAGAACATGAAAATAGGGACATTTGATGGTACAAAGGTCGGACTGCGTGCTGCCAGGTAACACAAGTGGAAGCCAGAGGAGAATCAGGGGCTGTCACAGGGCTGGGAGGTGCTTGCGAGGACGCGCAGCCTGGCGGCGCTCCGTTAGTCCCCATTAGTCTTTCGATCCTTTGCAAAACCGCTTGTGGATGTCAAGGTTTTCCTGCGTGTTGGTCTTATAGCCGCAGGCGGTGCACTCGAAAAGTGCCTGGGTGTTGGCAATAGCGAGCTTGATATGTGCAATCATGGTCTGGTCAGGGAAAGCGAATGAGGCAGTGGTGGTGAGGTTTCTGAAGAGTGTGGTGGGTTGGTCGATTGGTTGGTTGGTTGACTGAAGGGCGAGGTGGATGGAAGAGACATCCGTCTCTTTTTATACCACCGCCAGCAGATGAGTACGTCCCGCTCCTGCGTTTTTACACTCTTTTCTGCATTGCGCTCATTGCAGCGCTATCAAACTGCGAACAAGACATCCACCTCGCTTGTCCTGATGACCTTGCATTTCGCTCTTGTGCAAGTACAAAGATGAGCTGTATGCCTCTCCAATAACACATTACGTGTACAAACCTTCGGCCAACGGTGCTTGCAGAGTAGAAATAAAGCTGTGCATGTGCGCACGTCAGGTGGGTGTGCGGCACCCTTTCATTTTTGCTGTAAACATTACCAAGGCTCCCTCAAGTGGCCCCACGCCTCACATATACTGTGCAAGCTGCTGAAGAAATGTCATGACATCACCACGCATTTTTGACGTATAAAGGGCAACTTGACATTCTTTGACATGCCACATGCTGTTGAGCCATTTGGGTGTTTGCAAGAGGAACAAGGCGAGGGATAACCAAAAGCTAGAGAATGGGGTCAGCCGTTCGTTTCAGCTCCTCTCAAACTCTCTTTTGCTCTGTTCCAGCAAACGCTGCGGTCATGCGCAGCCACTGCTGCAGCACACAAATATCCCCTTCCTGGTTTGTGTTTGCTACCGCGCCAGGGGGGTCTAAACGCGCAAACTGGCATTCGCACTCCGCTTGCCCCCTCCGTTGTGCTCTTGTTCTCCCGCTTTCTGCTTGGGACGCCTATCAGCAAACTGCACGTCGTGCTTCTCCGCGCTGCATACGGCCATTGTTCTCATTCGTATGCTATCCTCATGTGCACTACCTTGACGCCCAGTGCTCCCTGAAAAACGAAAACCCTGTCTGTGGGCAGCGGGAATGCGCTGCTTTTTCGTGATACTCGGCAATACCGGGGGACTAGCACTGTCTCTTTAACCATGCTGCGAGTGAGCTGAGCTGAGCTTATCCAAAGAAGCAGACATTGACAAATGCTGGCTGCTTCCATTGCACTGCTGGCATGTCTTGGGGGAATCTGCTGAACATAGCTAGAAACGAGCCACAGGAAAAGCCTACTTGCCAATGCTGTTTGTCTCAACGAGCTGAGCAAACAGGCCGCCCTTTGCAATGAGATTCTTTGGTGTGTCAAACTCTGCAACTCGTCCTTGGTCCATGACGATGATTCGGTCGCTGTTCATGACGGTGTCCAGGCGGTGTGCAATTGTGAGGACTGTGCAGTCCTTGAACTCTTTGTGGATAACGTCGTGGATCGCCTTGTCGGTCTCCAAATCGACATCCGCTGTGGCTTCATCGAGAACAAGGATCTTGCGCTTGCGCATCAGAGCCCTGCAAAGGCTGAAGAGCTGGCGTTGGCCAGCGCTGAAGCCCCGTCCACCATACAAAACATGCTTCCGCAGGCCGACGTTTCTCATTGGGCTAGGCTTGAGGCGCCTCGCTCTCCGATCAAATGCCAGGATGACCAGACGCAAAAGCCATCCGGCCTTCTCCCATCTCTCCTTCTGAGCCCTCTCCTCGCCATCATCTTCGTCACCACCATTGCTGTCATCATCGCCAGAGGCTGAACTAACGCCAGCCTTTGGTTTAGCTGGCGGCTTGCGCTTTGGGGAAATGATGCTGGCCATTGAGCACTTGATGAGCGCTGCCCACATGTCTTCGATGGTAAACTCGCGCAGCGGATCGAGGTTTCTTCTGACACTCCCTTGGAAGAGCGCCGAGTCTTGCGGTATAATGCCGATTCGCGGACGCATCTCGGCAAGATCAAACTTGGAGATGTCTTCGCCGTCAACCAGAATCGACCCACTGGCGCCCTCATAGATCCTAAACAGGGCTCTTGTCAGCGACGACTTGCCTGCGCCTGTCCGCCCAACAATGCCAATCTTTTCGCCAGGGTTGATGGTCAGCGAGATGTCCTTTAGCGACAGATCCAACCCGTCGCTGTAGCGCATGCTAAAGTTGCAGAACTCGATCTTTCCTGCCGAGGGCCACTCACTGGGCAGCGAAGCATGCGCCGCATTGCGCGATCCCTCGGGTTCCATCTCAGTATACTTCTGCAACACCAAGACATTGTCGCAGTATCTAGAAACTCGGCCGCGCAAACTCACCACGTTGATTAGCCGCCCAGAGAGCTCATGGACGAGCCGCTCGCATCTCTTGAAATCCCCCGACGTAAGCTTCAACGGCGTCCACTGCAGCTGAAGGAGCATGATTAGCAAAACCACAAAGTTAGACGCTGTGCGGGTGGCTGAGTATACCGTTGCTGAAAGCGAGCCCAGTGCCTCTCTTGGCTGGCTCAAGCGCGCCTTTCTGTCCACACCGCCGGTGTACTGGTTGACGAAATAGTCCCCGACTCCAAGTAGCCTAATCGACCTCTGCCCATCGATTATTGTATCAACGACTCTCATCTGGTGGATATCGCTTCGGGTTCTTATGTCCTTGACAGCCTTTTCTGTGGGAGTGGTCCATTGAGCAGCCAGGTGCAACAGGTATGCCAACAGCGGAGCCAGAAGAAGGAGCTGCGGGGCCTTTGTTGCAATGCGATAGCAGGCCAGCATGGTGGAGAGAAGCCCCGAGGCCTCGTTTTTCACAAAGTGGGGGATGCCACGAGCCAGACTGCCACAACAGTCACTGTACGCAGATATGATCTCCTGCTTGTTGGTGCTGTCGTAAAACTCCGTTGGTGCATGCAGCAGCCCCCGAAGAAACATCGCGTTCATCCGCTCACTCATATACTTCTCAGTGATGTTTTTCTCCACAAACCTCTCTGTTGTCCAGATGATGTGGACTGTCACCTCAGAGAGTAGGCTGGCTGCCAGATACGCTAGGACAGCTGCGTTGTCTGTCGAACGGCTGTTGGCTTTCAAGGCATCCAGCTGAAAGCTATCGGCAATGAATTCGACGACTGGCCTAAGTAGCGCTGGAAGCAGAATGACAGCGAGGACTGGGGCACCGCACAGACGAGCCAGATACGTGAGGCATTCCCCGTCAATTCCGTTCGATTCTTTTGGCTTCCCGCTCGGCTTTGGTTTGGCCCGCTTGTCTGGGGCCGTGCCAACTACCGTTGCGTCAGAGGCAGCAGAGTCGCTACTCTCCGATCCAGGAGACTGCACGCGGAAGGGGCGCCGTGAGATCTCGCTGTAGTCCTTGGGCTGCTGAATCTCTACCCTGGCTGTGTTATTTTTCAGGCGGACGATCTGGTTAGAGAAGGGAAGTATGTGGTCCGAGTTGGTGGACACGATGCGCAGCTTGTTGCCCAGAATGCCGGTGTCCATGATCACGTTGTCCAGCAGATGGCGCTTGACCTGCTCGTCCACAGCCGATAGAGGGTCATCGAGTATGTAGATGTCGGCCTGCGAATACACTGCGCGTGCAAGGGCCAGCCTGGCCTTCTGCCCACCCGAGATGTTGATGCCGCGGTCGCCAATCTCGGTCAGGTCCCTTTCTGACCACACATCGATGTCGCTAATCAGCGCACAGGCATGGACGACCCTCCAGTAAAGATCCTCGTCGAATGCGCGCCCAAAAGTAATGTTGTCGCGCAGCGTGCCGTTCATGATCCACGGTGACTGCTCCACATAGCCAATAGTGCCATGAACCTGACCGCTGCCCTCAGTCATCTCAACCTCGCTGCACATGGCGAGCAAGAGCGACGACTTCCCCGACGCGACCTTGCCTATGACTGCTACCAACTCGCTGCTGCCTGCGTTGAGCGTGATGTTCTTCAGCACGGCTCGCTTTTT